>OZ020189.1:134438874-134902528 GCA_963971165.1 Philopedon plagiatum
TTACGCTATCCCAAAGCTAATTAGTAGCTGCATATTTGAAATTATGTATATTTGTGCAATAAATTTAAACCTAATGATAAGTTAAACATCAGCCATGCTGAAAAAACGTACCAGAGAGTCATTTAATAGCAATTATTATGGGAAATGTATTTTCAACTGAAATTTTTATGTTGATTATTGTTGTTTACCATAAAGTTAATATTTCTTTTACTGCAACTTTTCAATTTCTCTTGTGTTAGAATTTTACTGCGTTTTCATTTATTTTTATGTGTAGAACGATTGGATGAATACATGTATGGAATTACCTAAAGAAAGTGATTGGTTTCTTTTATCCTTAGTAATAACATGTTAGGTACATATATATCAACGGTAAAATGACGGTGTTGTAGTAATTTTTTATTGTTAAAGTTCAGCGCTGCGTGCAAAAATTCCTGAGGCTTTTTGCTAGGCTTTTTGCAAACTATCTATTAAAATAGAAGGTTAAGGACTACTAAATAAAATACGTAATTAGTTTTAATCGTCTATTATCCCTTAAAAAGAAATTCAAGTGCTCAAGAAGGCTGAATAGACTTAACTGACTAATATAATAATATATTTTAAAGCCACAAGCACAAGTGTTACATTGAGAAGGGCGTTCTCAGCATATCAGATTACGCCACCATAAATTAGTCTTTATGGTATTTACTTCTTCTTTGAACCGAGTTTTGTTTTTGTATCGGTTTATTTATATTATCAACACTCCCACTCAAAAACAAAACGTAATAAAAATTTAAAAAAAATTGTAATTGTAAAATTATATACAATTAATGCAAACCAATAGCTGATCTTATAGATACAAATTTGGTTGCTGGTAGTGGTTTGGTGAAAACATGTGCCTACTGTTCACCTGTGGAAATATATTTAAGGGTAATAATTGTCTTGAACAATCTGTTCCCTCGAAAAATGATATTTTATGTCAATGTGTTTTGACCTCTTATGATTTATTGGATTTTTTTGCTATGGCAATACATCCATTATTGTCTTCATGTATAGTAATCGGGCCCAAAATTCTTAGGCCTATACTATTTAACAAAGATTTTAACCACATGGTTTCTTTTACGCCTTCGTAAAGGGCCATGTATTCAGCTTCGGTTGAGGATGTAGCTACTGAATTTTGTTTCTTTGAATTCCATGATATTGTACAATTATTAAAAGCCATAAATAAATAGCCACTTGTACTTTTTCTTTCATGGTCATTTCCTCCCCAATCGGAATCAACGAAGCCTGTTAACATATTAACATAACTACCACTTTCGTACGTAAGTTTTAAATCAAGGGAACCTTTTATGTATCTTCATACCCTTTTCAAATTTTTCCACAGTTCTGGGTTATTTTTATTTTGATATCTGCTTAATAAGTTTATAGTTAAGCATAAGTCAGGGCGCGTACATAACATTGCATACATAATGCAACCTATTAAATTTCTACAAGGTGCATTAAAATATTCATCACTATTTAATTGCTCGTACTTTCATGTATTTTCAAGAGGTGTATTGATAGGCTTGCATTCAGACATATGAAATTTATTTAAAACTGTTTTTAGATAATTAGACTGATCTAATGTTATTTTATTTTCAGTTCGTTGTACTCGAATACCTAAAAAGAATTTTACGTCCAGCAAGTCTTTCATTTGAAAATGATTCATTAAAAAGTTTTTAAAATTTACCATTGTGTTTTTGTCGCCTGTACAAATTAAGAGGTCATCAACATAAAAAAAATAACAGATATTTTTGTTTATGTCAAGTTTGTCCAAGAAATATAAACATGGATCGACAGAGGAACTCTTAAAATTGAGCTTTTTAATTGTTTCGTCAAAATGTTGATACCAACACCTCGACGATTGTTTTAAACCATAAATTGACTTATGCAGTTTACAAACTATATCATAATCTGCATTTATACCATCGGGAACTTTCATATGTATTTCTTCCCTTAAAGTACCGTTTAGAAATGCGGTTTTTTTTTACGTCCATATGATGAGCTAACAATTTATATTGGTTTGAAAAAGCTAATAGATATCTAAAACTTGATATACGCGCAACAGGTGCAAATGTTTCATTGTAGTCACTTAGATATTGTTGACTGAAACCTCGTGCGACTAGTCTTGCCTTAGGTATACTTCATGGGATTTCCATGTTCATCAATTTTGATAGTAAATACCCACTTACAGTCAACAATATTTTTGTCAATGGGCCTGTTTACCAACGACCATGTTTTATTTAAAATGAGAGAATCAATTTCATCCTTTATGGCCTGCTCCCACTTATTTTTATCATCTCTTGTTTTAATTTCTTTGTATGAATTTGGTATCGTACTTACAAGAGCTTTTGCACATAGTAAATTACTATAAATATTATACTTTGATCAAGATCCTCAGAGTAGTGGGTCGGCTGATGATTATTTTTAATTCTTTCACTTCTCCTTAATTTCGGAAAGCTTAAGTCATTTGATGTTTGTGGGTTCAATGGAATATTTTTAAGATCAGAATCGACTAATTTCTCCGAGTTTAAATCGGTTATTTTAGCCTTGGGCACCGAAATAATATCGGTATCACTTTTTAAAGGTCTAGTGATTTTAAAAGTAGTCTCGTCAACAATAACGTCACGAGCGACTAGAAACTTTTCCATTTCCACATTCCACACCTTATATCCATTGGGAGTATATCCCACTAGGATTCCTTTAAATGACTTTTGGTCAAATTTAGTTTTCCTAGTTTTATTATGGACATAAACAGTGGCTCCAAATAACTTTAAGACTTCTAATTTGGGTTTTTTGGTATGCCACAGTTCATATGGTGTTTTATTTACGTGCAAAGCAGTGCTTGGTAAAATTTTAATTAGGTATGTGGCAGTTAATACTGCTTCACCCCAAAAAGATTTTTCCAGCCCGGATGTTTTAAGCATTGTTCTTGCTTTTTCAGTTATTGTACGATTCATCCGTTCTGCTACACCATTTTGCTGAGGTGTATGTGGTACATTTAAATGGAAAGTAATGCCCCTCTGAACACAATATTCTTTAAAACTGTTTGATAAATATTCACCTCCGTTATCACAATACAAATACACTACTTTACAGTTGAAATGTGCTTCACTCTTTGCAACAAAATCCTTAAATACATTTAGTACTTCAGATTTAAGTTCTAATAAGGAGGTTACTGTACAATGTGTAAAGTGATCAATAAAAGTTGTAAAATCATTTTTGTTATCGATCGTAGGAGGTGTTATTGGGCCACAAACATCAGAATGAACTATAAATAATGGTCGTTTAACATGGCATTTTGACTTTGATTTTGAAAAAGGCAATCTAGTTTGTTTCCCATATATACAATCTTCGCACAAATTTTTATCGGGATTTACATTGTTTATATGTTTAATATCTTCTACCATTTGAAAATTCTTTAACTTTAAAAATGATTGACTACTTATATGCCCTAGGCGTTCATGCCATATTTGGTAGTTATTTGTATTAACCATATTTACAATGTTACTCCCATGGTTTTTAGATATTTTAAAACTTATACCTATTAAACCATTTAAGGGCTTACCTGTCGCTATAATGACGTTACCTTTCTTAATTTGTACCCCATTTTGGTTGAAAATTACCGCCATTCCATTTTATTGCATACGCGGCACTGAGATTAAGTTGTGCGGTACTTCTGGCATGAAAAGAACATTTTCCAGTTTTCCTTTAACACCAATATTGGAAATGACATCAATTGAACCCCTTTTTGTTGCGGTAACGGTTGTATCATTCTTGGCTACTGTAATCTTTATGGGAGTAGGCAAATCATAGGTCTCCGTGAAGAGGTTTTCTTGATTTATGATGTGATCTGTCGCCCCAGAATCGAGAATAAATGTTAGTTCCTCGTTACATTTACTTTGGAAAATTGTTTGTTGGCTATTCATCATAAAAGCAAATCCTTGGCTTCCATCTGTTGTTGATTTGGGATAAACCGTTTGAATTGTTCGTTGTTTTTCAACCATTTGTTTGTAAAAATGACAATTCCTTTTTAAGTGATTTTTCCTGCCACAGTGGTCACATTTAATGTTGGATGATTTATATGGGTATTGTTCTTTGAACTTCCTAAATTTTTCATGGGATTTGTCTTTATTCTGATTGAAATTTTTCTTAAATTTCCTTTTATTTGGATTAAATTTAGAAGTGGTAGCTTCAGGTGTAGTGCATTGAAAACTAGTGGATGCTTGAAGATCTTTAAGGCTTGTTATTGTCATATCTTCCTTAATTTTTTACCTCATAATCTAGGAGTCTAGTTTTGACAAAAGATAAATTTAAATTGTCCTCACCTAGCGTTTCTAATGCGGTAATTACACCATCATAAGAGGAAGGTAGGGTGAGTAAAAGATGTGAAATTTTATCCATCTCGTCTAGCTTGGCTCCTGCTGAAAGTAATTCCGTGATAAGATCATCGAAATAAGTGAAATGTTGCAATAAGTTCATGTCACCACGAAACTTTAAAGTTAGAAGCCTTTTTCTTAAGGCTAGTTGGGTAGCCAAATTTCTTCTTTCATAAACTGCATACAAATTCTTAAATATATCTCTAGCAAATAATTGTCCTTTAGCAAAGCCCAAAAATGAATCACTCAAATATTCAACTATAACACTTTTTGCACTTAAGTCTTGCTTTTTCCATTCGTCACTAGGCTCATTCGGAATTTCTTCTTCAACAACGTTTAGAACATTTAATTCCGCAAGCAACGACTTAACACGGAACTTCCACATACTATATTTTTCTCCATTAAATTGTTGGATATTTCTTTTGTTGTTTTTGCTATCCATAACTGCACTTATCACGTAGATATAAACGTAAACACTAAAATGAACTTTACGCGATAACTGGGCCCATAACCTATTAAAATAGAAGGTTAAGGACTACTAAATAAAATACGTAATTAGTTTTAATCGTCTATTATCCCTTAAAAAGAAATTCAAGTGCTCAAGAAGGCTGAATAGACTTAACTGACTAATATAATAATATATTTTAAAGCCACAAGCACAAGTGTTACATTGAGAAGGGCGTTCTCAGCATATCAGATTACGCCACCATAAATTAGTCTTTATGGTATTTACTTCTTCTTTGAACCGAGTTTTGTTTTTGTATCGGTTTATTTATATTATCAACACTATCTTGATCTTAAATTGCTGGAAATTGTTTTGGTTATGGAATATTACCTTAGAAAATATTACTTCAGATCAGTATTAATAAAGTAAGTTTAGCGACCCCATTTGGTATATCCCTGAAACGTATATACAGAAAAGGAAATAAAGATATGGAGGCCACCCTATTTCACTATATAATAAATAATAAATAATAAATCCTGATTAAAATTGTTTATGACACAGATTTTCCTAAATCCAGGAATTTATTTAGTAATTGTGTACTAGAATTTTACTTGAGGCTGGGCATTCCATATAAAAATTCCCTATAGAGTAACCTTTCGCCTTTTAAATCCGATCATAAAGGCAGCTTATACGCTAACTTATGGGAAACTTATGGAAACTAGAATGATTTATTCGGATAGTATATTATATGAAACACTATTAAATAACAAGTAATACATATTACTAATAATTTTTTTCACAGAAATGAACCAACTCCACAAAAGAAAAACAGTAAAAAGTATGAAATAATATTTTAACGTATTTATAACTGTGGTTTGTTCAAAGTTAGGTAACTTGTACACCGAAGTTCTAAACTTTGAAGTCGGCGCAATTTCACAGTATGTATAAAAATCCGTAATGATAATTCATAAACTATTAACAAGGAATTGCGCCTACTTTAAAGTTTCGGAACTTCTGAGTACAAATTAGTTAAAGTCGAAGGCAGTTAGACTGACCATTAGGCTCAGTAATAAATAACTAAAAATATTAGTCTTTATTACAAATTTACTAATGTATTGCCATTAAGGATTTCTATTATGCTTTAAAATTGCGCCGACTTCAAAGTTTATAACTTCGGTGTACAAGTTACTATACTTTGCACCAGTGCCGGCTTAAGGCTGTTTACTTCCCGGGGCTATTCAAAGCTGACCCCAACCCCCCTCACCGCCAATAAAATTTTCTAATTTTCATTTTCACTAGGTATTATCCATTTAAATAAAACGAAGGTAAAAACACAAAGATGTAGAGGAAAGTCGCCTAATATTGGATAGTTGCCTAATTTTCGACACTACATCATCTCAAAACATGGTAATAGTTTTCTGTAATTGTATCCACAAAACGAAAGGTCTTTCACATAGAATAAGCCTGTGTGGAACACACAGTTTGACTGTTTAGTGTCCACTACTAGGTGGCGCCAGTGGCGTATTCAGGATTTTGTATTGGGAGGGGGACAGCCACTAAATGGAGAGTGGGAAGGTGGAAAAGCGCCGCAGCCGAAAATTTTTCGGGGCCCTTTATTTGTGACAGAGTTTTTTGTTTCTGTGCCTAAAAATTATTATAAAAAGGTAAGTAGTTAGCGTAGGAGAGTGAATGTTCGCATGCGTGTACTAGAATAGTTGTAGAATAAGCCGAAGTGTTTGAAACAAACATATCTGTCAAGATTTTTAAAATTTAAATCACATAACCTTAATCATAAAGGTTGCCTAATTCGAGATAGAAAGGTGTCCTAAAATTGGATATTCAAAATTAGAAACCCAACTAAATGTACGGTTTTAAGACTTTTTTATCTAAAGGGAAAAAAATCAATAAAATGCCTAAAAAAGGACTCCCACATAAAAAATTAAATCCAGAGAATATGAAGAATGCCATTGACGCAGTTAGAAGTAAGGAAATGGGGTATTTAAAGGCGTCAAAGAGCTTCAACGTTCAAAAAATACCCCTTGAATTATATGTCAAACGTGAGCAACCCTTAGAAGAACAATGTAAACTACAAATGAGTCGAAACCAGTCTTATTGCTTAAAATGGAAGAAGACTTGGTACAGTACTATTTGGAAATGGACAAAAGATATTATGGTCTAGGAGCGCAGACATTCGCAGACTGGCGTATCAGCTTGCTATAAGGAATAACCTTCCTCATCCGTTTTGAACAAAAGATGCGAATGCCGGCAAAAAATGGCTTAGAAATTTCTTTAAACGTCATCCCAATTTATCTTTGAGAAAAGCTCAAGGAATTTCAAAAAATAGAATAAAAGATTTCACGCCAGAAAATGTCAACTGTGTTGTGTGTCAGTTGTGTCAATTTTTTTTGTACAACTGTTATTGTTTTTCCAATTTTAACTCCACTCACCGCCCCCTTTAGCCCACCGCCCGGGGCTGATAGCCCCCTTAGCCCCCCCTTGAGCCGGCACTGCTTTGAACACAATTAAGTTTACCATTAACTACGGTAAAAATATTATTTCATACTTTTTAGTGCTTTTTCTTTTGCGAAGTTGGTTCATTTGAAAAAAAAAATCAAAGAAATATAAATACGCTGTGCATATACTGCGCTATTATACCTATACACTACACATGGTCACATGGATATCAGATGTTCCTTTAATATTAGTAAGATGAATTAAAATTTTAGGATTAGTATAGATTTCTTTTTAAATTTTATTTCAATATACATATTAATTTAATTTAATGTACATGCGGACATTAACACGGTCATAAAATAGCTTCCTGAAATTTCTATTTTAATAGTGAGTAAAGAAATTGGCTAAACTATATTAAATATGCTTGAGTAATTAATTTAATATGTCTGCTGTTTTGATACTTATGTAAGGTAATATTTATTAATTAATTTATACTGGTGTTATATTTATTACGTTATATGACCAAATTATTACCTAACAAATTATATGTTGTGGTTCTAAGTATGTAGTTACTTACTTAGGTACATACCTATGCATTAAACTGTAAACGATTGGACAAATACGATAGTAATATAATCATTGGAAATCGAAAATAACTAAACTGTGCGAGTATCAGCTGGTGCGAAGGGAAAAACAAAGTTTCCCATATGTGTGATTTATTTTAAACGTGCGCTATGATACTGAAACGTGAAATAGAAGTGTAGTTGTATTCTACCGTATTCATTGAATTTTGAGAATGATGACAGAACCCCATTTTACAACGGAGAGATCAATTATGTCTCTCTCTCGTGTTCTTTCTCTCTCATTTTTTTCTCTCTCGTCTTCTTTCTCTCTCATACTCCTAAAATTTTTACAGCTGGTAGAAAGATATGTTATGAGAAAGATGAACATGACATATTATTTGAAGCCTGTCCCATAATGTAAGTTGTTTTTGGAGTGAATACTTAAAAAGTTTATATAAAGTATTATCAGCTTAAATTCCTGTGTTCGATAAACCTGGGACTGACTAACAACAATTGAAACATAACGCACGGTACATATTTGTTCTCCTTTACATTACTTGGACCGGGTGTTATGGGAATGAGTAACAGGAACGCCGACCCGATATAAAGTTGAGAATACTGGGCATTACAAAAGATTTCTTGAGTTATTGTGAAAGTAGTGAAAATTGCACCCTAGAAACCCATTGGTCAGGTTGTTTACATATAGCAAAAATAAGGTGGGGCCCAGAGAAGAACTTTGTGGGAGACTCTGTCTGATGTCAATCATCTCAGAGTAAGAGTGAATACCATTTCCAGTTATACACATAGTTTCTTGTCTGCTAGTCATGTAGGACTTGAACAGATTTGCTGCTTATCCTCTCATACCATAACTTGCACCAACATCCAACAACAGCTGATAGTCAATTGTGGCAAAGGCCTTGGACAAGTCAAAATAGAGCCCTGCAACTTTAGAACTTTTATCAAGTTGTTCAGTTAATGTACCAAAGTATTAAAGATAGCCACTTCGGTAGATTTCCTGAGAATAAAGCCAAATTAAGTTTTATTTAGAATAGAAAATCTAATTAAATCATTTATTAATCGGATATAGATTGCCTACTCCAATACGTTTGACACGAGAGATAATACAATGAACTAGGACGATAATTCTTAATGTCGTGATGATCACTCTTTTTAAAAGCAATGATTTTGGCCTTTTTGAGACTGCCTGGAAAAACTTGAGATGAGAAACGTAATTATGTCCGTTAGAGGATCTGACGAAAATTGGAGCACAGTGCGTATATGTACTACGATTTGTAGGTAATATATATTTTTTGGTAGTAGAAAAAATATTGTATGGGATTATTGTGGAAAGTGCATTTTTTTTAATCATGAGATTATCGCATGCTCTTATGCGACAACATTCCTATTCGTGTAATAAGTGTTACTTTACACATTTCTGAAAATCCTGTATTGTGATTTGACACAGACTGGTAGGTAAGTAAAGTACTTATAACCTAATACGAGTATGGTATCATCAAATCAGAAATCACAAAATTCGAACTTACAGTCTTACGTTCGGTGACATTTTTAATTAAATTATTTTGTGCAACCGAACGTTAGAAAAAAAATTGAATTGTCAAATTTTTGATTGACAGCAATAAACTTATATTTTGCAATAGCATACTTTAAGTACCTCAAAGAATGTAGGAAGCACTTTGTAGCATTAAGGATATCATAAATTGCTTCTACCTTTTTTAATATACCTCAGTGGAAACAGCCCACACATATACCGCAACAATAATTATTAGAGTAAATGCTTTCATGTTAAACTGGCTTTCCTAGATAGCAATCTTAACTTTAGATATTTCTAACTTGCAGGTGTGCTTTCCGGGTAATTCTTAATATACTGCTTATCCTAAGAATTACCACCTATAAATAATGCTCCTAGCTTGATGACATTTTGCAGATTTATATGGAATGCCATATACAATAATTTCTGTGGTACTTTGGAGCCCAACGAAACACTTAAGATTATTCGTATTATTCTTTTCTTTGTACAGGGATATCCAAATAGAAGTGATCAGGCCTTATAACTTTTTTATTTTTAAAGATAGGAAAAAATGTTAAATATGAAAGTTTTGTGGATTTTTATGGATCACTTATATATCTTATGAGCAGAACATTTGAGCATCGAATAAAAAAAATATAGTATAAAACATCGATTTTCTCGCTTATTTTAAATTTGATGGTATGATTTTTAGGATATTTTTGGATCCTAGGAAAAAATCTAGACATATTTTGTATAACATATCGTATGCGGTTTTTCAACAGTTTTTAAAATATTTCAAATTTAAAATTATTTCGCATAAATATACTTTAAACGTAACTATCCAGGTTGCGAACGAAATACCTGCTACCTTTTTAAATTTTCTTCGTAGATAAGTCAAAGTTAATGCCAAGGTTGACAATAATACTTTAGTCACCGTGAATATTTAATTTTATTTTTATAAAAAATGAGTTATTCAACTAAAAAATAAATGTTGATTTTTATTAGTTATTAATATTTGAAAGCAATTACCGGTGATTATAAACAATAACAAATGAATTATAACATAAACAGATAAATGTTAACATTGGTGAATAAATATCAAAAGAAATTTTCATCATGGCCGCATTTAATTATTCGCATTTTCATACATTCTTCTCTGCCTCTGAAGTGTGTTTATAATATTTTCAGCATCATTTTCGTTCAGATTTCTTACTTTATTTCTCACCTTCCTTTGAACTTCTTCAATATTTTCATTGTGATTGCTGTATATGACATTTTTCAAAGGACACCAAAGAAATGTATCTAAAGGTGTGAGGTCTGGACTATTTGCAATCCAGTGTAACGTTCCATATCTACCGATCCAGTGGCGCACCTGAGGCTGAGGGGATACAGCCCCCCCCCCCCCCAGACCAACATCCTAGACACACAAAACTTAAAAAAAGTACACTAATAATTGAGGAAATCCACCGAATTGCATTACGCAGCCCCCCTCCCCAAGACAAATCAGCCCCCAAAGACAAAATCCTGGGTGCGCCCATGTACCGATCCATTCGTTATACTGATGGTTTAAAAAATTACAAACCTCTATTATATTTCGGGAAGGCGATCTGTCCTGTTGCTATATAATACGTCGACGTTCTTCAATCGGCAATTCGTTGAGAATATTCTCGATTTGATTTTCTAAAAAATTAAGATAGAGCTGGCCAGTTAATGCTCCCCGAGAAAACAATGGTTCTAGAATGTTATTTTGCAATATCCCACACCAAACATTGATTGTATTACGCCCCTGAAAAGCAATATCTTCGACGGTAAAGGAATTTTCATCCGACCAAACATAAACATTTCGTCTATTAAAATATTCCCGCAATTGAGAAGGTTGCTTCGTCTGTCCAAACGATAGTATGAAATAAATTTTGATCTTGCCGCATTCTTTCGTTAATATTTGCGACAAATGTATATCTCCTTTCTTTTTGATCGGCACTGAGCTTTTGAACAGGCATGATTTTATATGGCCTATACTAAAAATACTTTAACGTTCTTTGAACTGTTCCATAAGTCAACATTTTATCTCTTCTATATCTGAGATACCGCACACAATCGGGAATTGATTTTTTTGGATTCTCTTGAAAATATAATAAAATCGATAGGTCCCTTTCTTCATTTCTTTCTCTTTTTCTTTTTCCATCGCCCAGAATTCCTCTTTCTTCTAGTCTTCTATTTGTTTTTATTTTGGTGTTTAATGATGGAGTTCCTTATCCTTCTTCAATACTTTCTTCATATTGTCTTTGAGCCGCTCTAACATTATTGCCATTTTTTAAATATAATTTTAAAATTTTGTATTTCTCATATTAATGAGAAGAATAACTCATTTTGCATAAAAATAAAATTATAAATTCTCGGTGACTAAAGTATTATTGTCAATCTTGACATTAACTTTGACTTACCTACGAAGAAAATTTAAAAAGTAGCAGGTATTTCCTTCGCAACCTGGATAGTTACGTTTAAAGTATATTTATGGGAACTAATTTTTAATTTGAAATATTTCAAAAACAATTGAAAAATCGCATAGGGTCTGTTATACAAAATATGTCTAGAACTTTTCCTAGAATCCAAAAATATTGGGAGAAAATCGGTATTTAATACTATATTTTTTTTATTCGACGCTCAATTGTTTTGCTGATAAGATATAGGTATGAATGATCCATAAAAATCCTCAAAACTTTCATATTTAACATCTTTCCCCATCTTTAAAAATATAAATGTTATAAGGCCTGTTCACTTCTATTTGGATATCCCTGTACATTGTACATATAGCGTTCTTAAATTAGATTTTTTTTGTAACAGTACTTCAATAAAGATTATACTAATAGTACAAAATATAAAGTCCTTTGTCTTTCCAGAAAAGTTTTGTTCTCGACACTTATATCCATTAGCATTAATAAAGAATTCAGTCTTATAAACTAAGAGGAGTCGATATACGAGTATATATTTTATCTGTATAATAATATGGAAAAATGGTAAAAAATTAATTTTCATGCCCGAAAGACATGCAACCGGTAGTAGCCCTAATTAATTGTACCACTGAGAAAAGGCACTTAATAAAACAAATACAAAAAATGTATATTGTTATAAAACCATGAAAGTAGTATCCATTTAAATAAAACGGCGAAACAGTTACCGCACTACGGGTCAATCTAATAAATGTTCTACTCTAATTCTTGACCACATTACAACAAATGGGATTGTTGAACGTACTAGGAAAACCTTATTTAACAGATCTAATCTGGTTAAAATTCGTTAGACAGTTAAACAACTGGAGATATCGTATCCTATTAACAAGGAGTAAGGGAGTGTTTTGGGCAGCTACTTAGAAAATCCAATTTAGCAGCCGACCACTATAATTAATTTATTAAAAGATCTGCAAAAGCTTTTGCACGGAACTTCATTGGCAAACTGAGATTATTATTATTATTTTTTAAATGAACCGACTTCGCAAAAAGAAGAGCACTGAAAAGTATGAAATAATATTTTTGAGCATTTATCACCGAGGTTAATGGTAAGCTTAATTTTGTTCTGGTTTCGGTATCTTGTCCACCAAACTTCTAAACCATGTAGTCGGCGCAACTCTATTGATAATGTTTACGGACAGTGGCGGCTCAACAGGGGGGCTAAGGGGCTATCAGCCCCGGGCGGTGGACTAAAGAGGGCGGTGAGTGGAGTAAAAATTGTAAAGTTGAAAAACAATATCAGTTGTACAAAAAAAATTGACACAACTGACACACAATACTGTTGACATTTTCTGGCGTGAAATCTTTTATTCTTTGAAAATCCTTGAGCTTTTCTCAAAGATAAATTGGGATGACGTTTAAAGAAATTTCTAAGCCATTTTTTGTCGGCATTCGCATCTTTTGTTCAAAACGGATGAGGAAGGTTATTCCTTATAGCAAGCTGATACGCCAATTTGCGAATGCCTGCGAGTCCTAGACCATAATATTGTCATAGTTATGCTATTATGGATTATTTTATTAATTATTTCTAAAATCACACTTTATTTATATAAAGATTATTTTGTCAATAACGATGAATAGACACTCTGTTATTCGGTGGACTTGGTGACGACATTGAAGGTCAGCTTGGTTTTGTTTAACTTTATTGAGTAAGTCAAGGTATGCTGACCTAGCAATGCACCGATTGTCGATAACTGCATAATGGAGTGATAGGTAGTCGTTCTTAAGATGTCGAGATAAGACATGTGCCCGTTGGTCGGGAGAAGAGCCGCCCTTAGAGAGAAGATGTAAGAGCAGTGTATAAGTAAGTGCCTCATTTCATTTATTTAAAGCCAAACTTTATTTTATTGCTATTATTGTTGATTAATTATTAAATGTTATATTTTTCATAACCTGTTTTAACTTCATTCCCTCCATACGATCCCAGAGACTATTACTTAGTCTCAGTCGCAACAACCCCCGTTGTGACAATATCTTTTGTCCATTTCCAAACAGTACTGTACCTAGTCCTCTTCCATTTTAGGCAATAAGACTGGTTTCGACTCATTTGTAGTTTGCATTGTTCTTCTAAGGATTGCTCACGTTTGACATATAATTCAAGGGTTATTTTTTGAACGTTGAAGCTCTTTGGCGCCTTTAAATACCCCATTTCCCTACTTCTAAGTGCGTCAATGGCATTCTTCATATTCTCTGGATTTAATTTTTTTATGTGGGAGTCCTTTTTTAGGCATTTTATTGATTTTTTTTTCCTATAGATAAAAAAGTCTTAAAACCGTAGATTTAGTTGGGTTTCTAATTTTGGATATCCAATTTTAGGACACCTTTCTTTCCAGAATTAGGCAACCTTTGTGATTAAGGTTGGGTTAAATTTGATCAAAATAAAAAAAATCTTGACTGATATTTTTGTTTCAAACACTTCGGCTTATTCTACAACTATTCTAGTACATGCATGCGAACTTTCACTCTCCTACGCTAACTACTTACCTTTTATAATAATTTTTATGCACAGAAAAAAAAACTCTGTCACAAATAAAGGGCCCCGAAGTAGATATAGGTGTAGAACAGACCACCGACCATATATGTCAGACAGTCGATTAATGTACTAATTAATTATAGTCCACGTGTGCTACAGCGATTGAGATTCGCGGTGCCGACGCCGCGATGACAGCGGTTCCTTTTGTATCGATTTCACCTGTCAAGCTTTGTTATAAAGAGGGTTACATAATTTTAGATTAATGTATTAATTAATTATAGTCTACGTACGCTACGCGTTTGAGATTCGCGGTGCCGCCAGGTGCAATGACAGCGGTACCTTTTGTATCCTCGCCGTCTTGTGGGCCAATAATTTACGACGTACCTGCCCCTTCGGGTAGTCGAGCTCGACGACTTTATTACCTGTCAAGCGTAAAGAGGGTTTGATGTTTATGTTAAGTCGATTAAAAGTGTGTGATATTATTTTACAATGGGTCCTTTCAATTCTTTAGATTTACGGAAGTGGGTTACGCGTGTAGATAGATATTTATAGGATATTAAAGAATAAAAAGGATAGTAAGTATATTGAGATTTATTAATTAAAAATAATGAAGGAACGCTGGTGATATACATTTTAAAAAAACAAGGACACGTGTTCTCTTGAAATTTATTGCCTGCCCAGATTTGCTGTTTACGTGCGGGAGATAAAGGTGTATAGGTTATAAAAAGAATTAGAAAAAGGGGAGTAAATTGGTAATAGTATTAAGTTCCCTTATATTATTCTTAACTGCTGCTGGTGGGCGTTTAACTTATCCGCGGTGATATAATAGAAATATTAATGCGAATATATGGAATATTTGTATTTCTTAACGAAAAAAGTAATGAATCAGTGAGTGTGTGATATATATTAGCTCACGTGTGCGAGTTATTGTCCACAGATACTATATGATTTTCCCTTTTACGTGTGTAGATTGAGATCAATGATAACGTTATTATGTGATTATAGATCTTGTGCGTAAGATACGATTTCCACAAATTTTGGTGTATGGATGTGTACGTGTGTAACCATAATTTAGAGGTTCATACTAAAGAGTCGGGTTGATAGATGGAGTAGTACATGAGGAAATGGGTCCAGTTATTCGAGCAGGTAGACAAAGTGATGGGTTGGTAGACATTCTGATAGCTAGTTTGACAGACATACAGACAGATAAATAGTCAGTTAGACACACAGACAGACAGGCATGCATGCAGTCAATCGAACGGACGCACAGCATGACAGATGGACAGACAGACATACAGACGGAACAGGCGCAGACAAGCAGACAGACAAACTGTCGATGTGTCAGACAGACAGACAGACAGGCAGACAGCCAGACGGTCATACGTGTGTGTACGGGCTTCTGTAATTTAGAGTCTCGTAACAAATATGCAGCCGACCTAACAGGCAAACAATCAGTCAGAGAGCCAGATATCCAGACAGATGTGCATGTGGTCGGTCAGACAGTCATACGTGTGTGCGTATGGTCAGCCAGACAGTCATACGTGTGTGCGTGGGTGTGTCAGAGTAATCAGTAATTTAGCAACCGATCTAACAGACAGACAATCAGTCAGAGAGTCAGATATCCAGTCGGATAGATGTACAAATAAACAAACAGATGGACTACCAACTAGTCAGTAGGCTTTTTATACAGACAGTAAGGAAGAACGGTAAAAAAAATTTATAACGTAAATTTTACACGCAGTTTTATGTATAAAATCATTCACAATGCAGCAAAATAGGAAATATGTAAATCATGTTTAAAAGTAGACATCAAGGAAAAGACTTAACTGAGATTATTCACAAAAATAAAATTTAAACTTAAACAAAGGAAAAGAATATAGAACTTTTAGGTGTAACTGTATAATACAACTTTTTAATGTATAGCTTCTATTTGAATCACATATTTCGGAAACTCCACATGTCCATATGTTGAACATATGGGCTTTTCACGAAAAATGCTTTCCAACACGGCCTTTTCATACGCAGTGACACCAATGACGGGTTGGCGCTCTTACTTTAGCAACCAAAATATCGTCGTCTGAGGGACACAAGCCGTACGAAAATATGCCGATTAAACGAAAAAGTGACTAAATCAAGTTACACACAACAAGTTTATAAAGCACGAATTTAAAATTGGTTCGACCAGGCCAATTCAGGCGTTTCCTGTAGAACACAGACAGCCAAACGGACAGGCAGGCCGACAAACTGCCGATCTGTCAACTTGACAAACAGGTAGACAGTCAACTAGACAGACTGACAGATAGCTATGAATACAGCAAAAAAAATAAATTTATAACGTAAATTTTCTACGTACGTCTCAATGAAAATACTATAAATCCTTAGGTATACCTGAATACTATAACTTTTAAACATGTAGACAGAGCAGACAGGCAGACAGAATTTACTAATTAAGCACTTCCCTTATGATAAAAAAACGTACATTCATAGAACACCACGCGACATTTAATGATAATACATCTTTAAATTAAAGTTGATCCTACCGGCACGACCTCGGTCCCTTAAGCTTTAATATACTGAGGACGGTTGGTAATTAGGTAATAATCCAAATTGACTGACGGCAGGTGAACCGTGCGCCCGTGCGAGTCAGATGGCTGGTTTTAAGAAGTACAAGATAGAAAAATTAATGAATAGGGTTTATAAACCTTTGTTAAATTAATCCACCAAATACGTAATAATTACACGTCTTTTGTTAAAAATCGTATATTCATAGAAGAGCACTCGGTTTTAAAGGTAATCCTAAGGAAGGATCACTTCCCTTGGGCTTTATTCGCGCGCAAGGAAAAGAAATGAGATGACGGAAACGTCTATGCGGTTCTTAGAATGTAGGAAGTTCTGTGTAGACAAAACTTCGCCAGTCACATTCCTTGCGCACCGATAAGATGTTTCAAATAAATTAGGTAAAGAACCTGTACCTTATATTGTACCCTGGGCTGGTGCATTCAGAATAAAATATCTTGTACAACAAGAAAGAGTTTAACTCGTAAATGAGGAGCTAAAACGCTTAATCTTTCAAAGAAACAAATATTTTATATTAATAATAATAATAATACCTATAGATTAATTTAAATTAGGAAGATATTGTATCTGATTAGTTCGGCCACTTGTCCTTAAGCCCTATCACAGCGACAAGGTACAGATACAATGATACGGGGCTACCTCCCTCCACTCAGCTGTACGCTTTAATAAATGTCGCGGCGTATGTGTTGCGATACCTTGGCGTTATTGTTTTCATACATTTTGGATAGAGTACGGTTATAATAAGACGACAAAGGCACTGTTTATATTTTAAGAATGTCATTTGTAATCCAGACGTCAGCGGAGTAAGATGCACCGTGAAATTAAATTTAAGCTCCTGGCAATGCCCACTGAAAATGTTTTTGGATTTAGAAAGACGGAAACTGATTGGTTTATCAGCGGTCAACATGTAGAATTCAATGGAAATGTTTTGTTGATTGATGAAGAAAAGTATATGTTAACTGAGGGTTATTGAATTTGTTAACACAGCACAAGCCTAAGAAATATACGAGTTATGAATTGGACCAGTATAAGGAAATTCTCTTATTATCTGATGCACACAGATGGGGATTTCAAAGGAATAAGCATATGCGCTCCAGTAAAAGCTGGAAATATTTAAATATTATATCTAAGTTATTTCCACCCAAAAGAAAATATATTAAATCAGAGGGTAAAAGACCATATAAAGAACTAGCATTATCGATGAACAGGAATCCCCTGGACGAGATGGATGCAGTGTTAATATACCTTGCACTAATTACCTAGCAATAGAGATTTATATTTGCAGTCCTAGAATTAGACATATAGATAATAAAATTGTAAAATATGTAGGAATAACATATGTTTGTTCAATAAAATAATAAACTAATATATACTCTAGTGTGATAATAGAAAAATTAGATCTTAAAATAAGACTTAATCATATTGTAGAGAATTTGTAAATATTCCCTAGAGCTCTCGCTTTGACATGGGAAGAGGGAACTAGATAGGCGAACAGACAGATAGACAAACAGGAAAACAATTAGTCAATCAGAGTGCCAGACAGGCTGACAGTTAGCCAGACATACGTTGAAATAAACAAACAGATGGAAATATACGTTTAAAGCTATTCATAGAATAGCAGACTCTATATAGGTAATACAGAGATATTAAGATTACGAAAGCAAATTACCATGGTTTTTTAGAAAAAAGCCTACAATATCGCTGAATTTTTGCACTTATAAGGAAAGAATAGATCTGAACGTTAAAATAATCAGGACTAGTTAAGATTATTTCAGCATATTTACCACAACACGGTGATATAATCTATAAATAGATGTCAGACGTCTTTAAAGACATAGAGATATTAAATTTTTAATTCAAATGTTTTTAAATTTAAATGCAGAATTCTATTTTAAAAATATCAATACTCAATTGCCTCAAACTCAAACTCAAACCCACTGTTGTATCTCAACTTATATAATTTGACCAGTTTTTGTCTAGGTTTGGAATTTTGTAAACAATGTTTATATTTTCACGAATGTACTTACATTTCTATCCAAATGACCCCAATTTTTTGCTGGATCTATATAGACAATTCATAGATATTAAGCTTACGAAATAAATTAGCTGTTTTGTAGAAAAAGACTACAATATCGTAGAATTTTAGCCTGATTATAAGAAAAGTATAAACACGGGTGTTAAAATAATCATGATAACCTAACTTCATAAAAACACTACAAAAGTTATAACACAACGTCAAAGACGTGAAATCTTATTACATTATCTGCAGGGAATAATTTATTACAGATAAAACTATTATATTGTCCCTCTAACTATGAAATTAAAAAATGTGAATGACACTTAACCGTAAAACAGCTCCGGGGCATACATAAAGAATAGCTCGAAAACTGTCCCCGATAGTTAGGAAGAATACGAAATAAAGATCATAACAGGTATGCTGATATAGGTCAGATTTCTTTCATTTTCGACTACAGATAGAAAGGGGAAAATAAAAGTGTGTCGCATCAAAGAATGTGTAAGCTTAGCGAAGATAATGAAATTGAGATGTTTAAAGACCTTAACAAGGCACATAGGTAGATATGTATATCTTAATGTGTTTTTGTATTCTATTATTCATATAGCAAGTAATAACGGCGTTGATAGAAAACTATACGTCGTGTTTAGAGTTGCCTAAGCAAACTGCGAGAAACTAAAACATGACAAGATGTTTTCAATAGCAATTTATTTTAAACCATATTTGTGTGGACATAATATTTACATTTATTATTATTATTATTATTATTATTATTATAATGTTCACAATTATCAGTTAATAACCAATTACTGAATAACTTAAGCTGCTATTAATAATCGTATTTATAAAAAATATTTTTTAGAATATTAAATAGTATATATATTCATGATTTAATATACTGATGAATATTTTGATCAAAATTAATATTGGTATATATTGGTATATATTCTACATATTCTATTCTCAGATTTTATTTACATTTTAAATACAATTTCTATTCTATCCTGAGCTTCTTAAATCCAAATGGGGCGATTCATGATTACTAAAGGGCATGGTCATTATCATCGTGAGTACACGCCATATAATTATTCATGTTCTCTCCACATGTTTACACAAAATAAACATTAGGTTTATTCTTCATTTTAACGGTAAAACTGCGTGGTACAACACTGAAGATGGTGAAATTTTACATTTTATTAGTCCATTGGTGTGTTCTATTAATATCGGGTTACACTCTTCCTCCAGGCAGACGTACACTGGTCATTCCTAAACAAAACGTGTCGGTATTAAAGCCTGTAGAATTTGACTGGTATAGTCCTTGAATTATAGACCAAATATCATCTATGCATATCTGATTAACTTCTTTAAACGGAATCCAGCCTTGTCCTCTTGAAAAATCTTTAGAGCAAAAGCTAAGACCAACTTTATCCTTTGGATTTAGATCTGATGTACTGTACTCTAAAACATCCGATAATGCATTTTTAAGCCATGAAACAGGTTCCTCATTCTTAGGTATATCTTTAAATTTGAAATCGATGGTGCGACCACGTAAATTAAAGTGTCTGATGTGTTTTTCCTCATCTTTGATTACAATAAACTTCTCCATTTTATCGAGGTAGGTGTATTATCATTCAAAGAATAAATTTACAAAATACTAGCAGAGCATATAAAAACTCAACTGCATCAGCCAACGGTTGAAATGAAACTAATATTTTTTCCGATGGTTTTCAACTTATATGTAATTTTGATTGAACTTTGATTTGTGAGAAAGATATACGTAACCGTATTTCTGCGTTAGGAATCTGATAAATATTCCCAAAGAGTCGTATAGCGCTGTATGTATTATCATAAAAACACGCACTGATCAGTTGAATGTGTGGTATAAGAAAACTTTTAAAGATTAGTAACGTATAGGAAATAGTATTAACAAAAAATATTTTTATCGGTCAAAAAGGTACTTAAACGTGTAAAAATTTAAATTTAGCAAAGCAATCTATATGACTCTTTAAAGACACATAGTAATTTGATATTTTTCAACACTTTTATCAAATTTTCGGTTAAACCTTTATATCTGTTACATTGGCTAATCGGCATGCTTATTGGCGTAATGGCCCTATAGATATTTGTAACGTTAAAGGTTATTACCAAAATAATCTCTTTATATTGCAAAAAGGCACTTAAAACGTGTAAAATTTAAATCTAGCAAAGCAACTGTTATTCTACATAATCTATGTGGAACTTTAAAGCCGCAGAGTAATTGATAGTTTTTCCACACTTTTCAAATTTTCGCTGAAACCTTTATATTTGATACATTGCCCCTGTGCATTATCCCCAGCCATATCGGCGTTTTGCCTCCAAGCTGATACTTTGAATTAACAAGTGGATCCCATAAATGACAGTCTCGGGATAATTAGAAGTATCACTATAACTATAGCAGCTTCTTCTTAAGCACAGCTTAAACACTTTTGTGAAAAAAGTGCATAAATATATCTGTTTATTCTGTTTGGAGAAATACTTTAGCGTAGTCATAATGCAAAACATAAATATTAGCTAACTAAATGTATGGTACATATTCCAATATAAATTTCAGTTAAAATATTCTTCTTTCTAAAGCTAATTTCTTAATAAGTACCAAGTTTTCATTAATGGATTTACTTTCAAATCCAGGGCGTGATACACTATATAATTTACCAGCATGGATGCAGCTTAGAACATAAAATGCGATTTATTTTTTTGTTAACTGACGTCCCGCCTCTTCAAGTAATGATAATATACTATTTTTACTTGTTATAGATCGAAGTCAAATTAGGTATTCCAGTGCGATTATATGACCGAAGTTTAAAAAAATTGCAAAGTGAATAGAGGTACCTAAACACGAAATAATACCGATCAAAAGCAGCTACAAGGCTGCCAATAGCGTTTTGTCTGTGATTTGGCTAATATTATATTATTTTAATTAAATCGATGTCGAAAAATATCTGTAGTAATATTAGGATTAATTTCTAAAGTATTTTTATTTAGAAATAGTAAGAAAAATTAAAATTTTAGCCGAAGATTAAACTCTGCGCCACTTAAATATTAAAATATATTTTTTAATTTTTTGTTCAACTGCAAACGAGACACTGAATAAATGCGAGCTTCATATAGATGGAAATTGCACTGACTCAAGGCGGAGCAAAAGATTCCTGAGCATATACAGTCTATAAAGTATAGTGTGGCGATTTAGTGGCGCCCCTAAATTTCTTATGCTTTAAAATAAAAACTTAATCTTTTATACGCTTTTATTTTGTGTCTTGGAAAGTTATCGAATAATAGAAAATTTCCTATAAATTATTTAAAATCAAAGGCAAAAATCAATTACTCGCGAGCTATAATTTTATTCTAATTAAACTGGATATTCCTTCTGGGGCAAAGAGTTAGTAAAAGGGGACGTTTCATCACGTGAAACATAGTAATTCGATCAATTTTGCATTCAGTGTTTTCAACCAAAAAACTAACCTTATTTGGATATCTTAACATTTACATGAAATGGCCCTTTGAATCATTTTTTCGTTTTATACCTTCTTATTTGGAGTCGAAATGACGAAACTTTTTCATGTATTATTTCTATATTATTGACAGACGCATGATTTATATACTGCGAACTGTTCATTTTTATTAATTTTTCGGATTTTAACTTAACAATGGTTTAAATCGTGGTTTTATAAATTACATATACTTTCTATACCTATATAGATACACATCAACATAATATCGCATATTTAAGGCTTTGTCTTCTGCCCCTTGATTGAAAATCAAGTACTGACATGGGAAAATCTATAGAATATACGTCGCAGTGTAATTTTGATTATAATTAAGTAGCTTTTTTTTTCTGTAATTAGACTTGCTATTCGAAATATGAACTAACATTAAAAACATTGCCATATATCGACCTGAGCTTCTTTTCAACAAAAATAATGGAATAGTGACTAGGCTATCAAGGTTTTTAATTTAATGAAGTCTTAAATGACGGAAAACTGATGTTTATGACTTTCACACACGGGTAGGAAATCAAATCTCGACAGGGGAAAATTTAAGAAGTATAGGTTGTACCATATTGTATACTACTTTGATCAGATTATGCCGTTGTAATTGACATGATACGTCGTATATAGAGTAAAATCTATAAATATTTAGTAGTGTATACCATGTGCATGGACACGGTTTTTAAATTAATAAAGTCTTAATATAAGGAAAATAGCTAAAATATTTAATGAGCTAATAAATTTGTATCAGAGAAAAGCTCATATAAGTTGATATTATTGATTATTTTAATAAACAGGGGCATGCGAAATATGGTCAGATTGTGAAAATTTGTAGAGGCCAAAAAGGACACGAAATATGCCCCGGTTGTTTATTCATAAGATTGATAAATATCATAGTCGTGTGACATAGGCCATAACACTCATGTTTTAATTTTTAGCTTAGGATGACGACCATAGGAATAAATAAATAACCTGAAGTCTATATAGAGCAGAATCTAAAAGGATATGTTGTCATTATTTGATTTTCGGCTTAAAATAATAAATATTGAAAATATTAAACAAAAGATTAAATTCGGCACCTTCACAGAGTAATAAAGGGGCGTTATTACTGTCAGACCTGGTAAGCGAAGGATGGGACAAAAATTTAAAAAAGATGGGTAATAAGTGTCATTATTTTCTAACTTGAATTGTTAAACAGTCATATTTGACATTCGTAATTACTCTCAATGTGCTCAGACTTTCCATATTTAAACTTACTGGTGATTTCCACTAATAGAAATGTAAAAGTGGGTCACATGTTTAAATGAGAAAGTTTAGGAAACAATATAAAGATGTTCGCCTGGCAAGAATCAGTATTCTTTTGCGTAAGAAATACTTTTTGAAAATAGAAATAAGTGAAAATTCATGCAAAATCAGACATAAGGTAAATTTTGAACAAGAAGTTGTGTGTGTGTTTGGAAGAAAATTGACTTTTAAAGCGGATTTTTACGGAAAAAATTCTGCATTACATTTTTAGAACAATTTTCACCCAGCACACACACAATTTCTTGTTCAAAATTTACCTTATGTCTGATTTTGCATGAATTTTCACTTATTTCTATTTTCAAAAAGTATTTCTTACGCAAAAGAATACTGATTCTTGCCAGGCGAACATCTTTATATTGTTTCCTAAACTTTCTCATTTAAACATGTGACCCACTTTTACATTTCTATTAGTGGAAATCACCAGTAAGTTTAAATATGGAAAGTCTGAGCACATTGAGAGTAATTACGAATGTCAAATATGACTGTTTAACAATTCAAGTTAGAAAATAATGACACTTATTACCCATCTTTTTTAAATTTTTGTCCCATCCTTCGCTTACCAGGCCTGACAGTAATAACGCCCCTTTATTACTCTGTGAAGGTGCCGAATTTAATCTTTTGTTTAATATTTTCAATATTTATTATTTTAAGCCGTAAATCAAATAATGACAACATATCCTTTTAGATTCTGCTCTATATAGACTTCAGGTTATTTATTTATTCCTATGGTCGTCATCCTAAGCTAAAAATTAAAACATGAGTGTTATGGCCTATGTCACACGACTATGATATTTATCAATCTTATGAATAAACAACCGGGGCATATTTCGTGTCCTTTTTGGCTTCTACAAATTTTCACAATCTGACCATATTTCGCATGCCCCTGTTTATTAAAATAATCAATAATATCAACTTATATGAGCTTTTCTCTGATACAAATTTATTAGCTCATTAAATATTTTAGCTATTTTCCTTATATTAAGACTTTATTAATTTAAAAACCGTGTCCATGCACATGGTATACACTACTAAATATTTATAGATTTTACTCTATATACGACGTATCATGTCAATTACAACGGCATAATCTGATCAAAGTAGTATACAATATGGTACAACCTATACTTCTTAAATTTTCCCCTGTCGAGATTTGATTTCCTACCCGTGTGTGAAAGTCATAAACATCAGTTTTCCGTCATTTAAGACTTCATTAAATTAAAAACCTTGATAGCCTAGTCACTATTCCATTATTTTTGTTGAAAAGAAGCTCAGGTCGATTTATGGCAATGTTTTTAATGTTAGTTCATATTTCGAATAGCAAGTCTAATTACAGAAAAAAAAAGCTACTTAATTATAATCAAAATTACACTGCGACGTATATTCTATAGATTTTCCCATGTCAGTATTTGATTTTCAATCAAGGGGCAGAAGACAAAGCCTTAAATATGCGATATTATGTTGATGTGTATCTATATAGGTATAGAAAGTATATGTAATTTATAAAACCACGATTTAAACCATTGTTAAGTTAAAATCCGAAAAATTAATAAAAATGAACAGTTCGCAGTATATAAATCATGCGTCTGTCAATAATATAGAAATAATACATGAAAAAGTTTCGTCATTTCGACTCCAAATAAGAAGGTATAAAACGAAAAAATGATTCAAAGGGCCATTTCATGTAAATGTTAAGTTATCCAAATAAGGTTAGTTTTTTGGTTGAAAACACTGAATGCAAAATTGATCGAATTACTATGTTTCACGTGATGAAACGTCCCCTTTTACTAACTCTTTGCCCCAGAAGGAATATCCAGTTTAATTAGAATAAAATTATAGCACGCGAGTAATTGATTTTTGCCTTTGATTTTAAATAATTTATAGGAAATTTTCTATTATTCGATAACTTTCCAAGACACAAAATAAAAGCGTATAAAAGATTAAGTTTTTATTTTAAAGCATAAGAAATTTAGGGGCGCCACTAAATCGCCACACTATACTTTATAGACTGTATATGCTCAGGAATCTTTGGCTCCGCCTTGAGTCAGTGCAATTTCCATCTATATGAAGCTCGCATTTATTCAGTGTCTCGTTTGCAGTTGAACAAAAAATTAAAAAATATATTTTAATATTTAAGTGGCGCAGAGTTTAATCTTCGGCTAAAATTTTAATTTTTCTTACTATTTCTAAATAAAAATACTTTAGAAATTAATCCTAATATTACTACAGATATTTTTCGACATCGATTTAATTAAAATAATATAATATGAGCCAAATCACAGACCAGACGCTATTGGCAGCCTTGTAGCTGCTTTTGATCGGTATTATTTAGTGTTTAGGTACCTCTATTCACTTTGCAATTTTTTTAAACTTCGGTCATATAATCGCACTGGAATACCTAATTTGACTTCGATCTATAACAAGTAAAAATAGTATATTATCATTACTTGAAGAGGCGGGACGTCAGTTAACAAAAAAATAAATCGCATTTTATGTTCTAAGCTGCATCCATGCTGGTAAATTATATAGTGTATCACGCTCTGGATTTGAAAGTAAATCCATTAATGAAAACTTGGTACTTATTAAGAAATTAGCTTTAGAAAGAAGAATATTTTAACTGAAATTTATATTGGAATATGTACCATACATTTAGTTAGCTAATATTTATGTTTTGCATTATGACTACGCTAAAGTATTTCTCCAAACAGAATAAACAGATATATTTATGCACTTTTTTCACAAAAGTGTTTAAGCTGTGCTTAAGAAGAAGCTGCTATAGTTATAGTGATACTTCTAATTATCCCGAGACTGTCATTTATGGGATCCACTTGTTAATTCAAAGTATCAGCTTGGAGGCAAAACGCCGATATGGCTGGGGATAATGCACAGGGGCAATGTATCAAATATAAAGGTTTCAGCGAAAATTTGAAAAGTGTGGAAAAACTATCAATTACTCTGCGGCTTTAAAGTTCCACATAGATTATGTAGAATAACAGTTGCTTTGCTAGATTTAAATTTTACACGTTTTAAGTGCCTTTTTGCAATATAAAGAGATTATTTTGGTAAGAACCTTTAACGTTACAAATATCTATAGGGCCATTACGCCAATATGCATGCTGATTAGCCAATGTAACAGATATAAAGGTTTAGCCGAAAATTTGATAAAAGTGTTGAAAATATCAAATTACTATGTGTCTTTAAAGAGTCATATAGATTGCTTTGCTAAATTTAAATTTTTACACGTTTAAGTACCTTTTTGACCGATAAAAATATTTTTTGTTAATACTATTTCCTATACGTTACTAATCTTTAAAAGTTTTCTTATACCACACATTCAACTGATCAGTGCGTGTTTTTATGATAATACATACAGCGCTATACGACTCTTTGGGAATATTTATCAGATTCCTAACGCAGAAATACGGTTACGTATATCTTTCTCACAAATCAAAGTTCAATCAAAATTGCATATAAGTTGAAAACCATCGGAAAAAATATTAGTTTCATTTCAACCGTTGGCTGATGCAGTTGAGTTTTTATATGCTCTGCTAGTATTTTGTAAATTTATTCTTTGAATGATAATACACCTACCTCGATAAAATGGAGAAGTTTATTGTAATCAAAGATGAGGAAAAACACATCAGACACTTTAATTTACGTGGTCGCACCATCGATTTCAAATTTAAAGATATACCTAAGAATGAGGAGCCTGTTTCATGGCTTAAAAATGCATTATCGGATGTTTTAGAGTACAGTACAGCAGATCTAAATCCAAAGGATAAAGTTGGTCTTAGCTTTTGCTCTAAAGATTTTTCAAGAGGACAAGGCTGGATTCCGTTTAAAGAAGTTAGTCAGATATGCATAGATGATATTTGGTCTATAATTCAAGGACTATACCAGTCAAATTCTACAGGCTTTAATACCGACACGTTTTGTTTAGGAATGACCAGTGTACGTCTGCCTGGAGGAAGAGTGTAACCCGATATTAATAGAACACACCAATGGACTAATAAAATGTAAAATTTCACCATCTTCAGTGTTGTACCACGCAGTTTTACCGTTAAAATGAAGAATAAACCTAATGTTTGTTTTGTGTAAACATGTGGAGAGAACATGAATAATTATATGGCGTGTACTCACGATGATAATGACCATGCCCTTTAGTAATCATGAATCGCCCCATTTGGATTTAAGAAGCTCAGGATAGAATAGAAATTGTATTTAAAATGTAAATAAAATCTGAGAATAGAATATGTAGAATATATACCAATATATACCAATATTAATTTTGATCAAAATATTCATCAGTATATTAAATCATGAATATATATACTATTTAATATTCTAAAAAATATTTTTTATAAATACGATTATTAATAGCAGCTTCAGTTATTCAGTAATTGGTTATTAACTGATAATTGTGAACATTATAATAATAATAATAATAATAATAATAAATGTAAATATTATGTCCACACAAATATGGTTTAAAATAAATTGCTATTGAAAACATCTAGTCATGTTTTAGTTTCTCGCAGTTTGCTTAGGCAACTCTAAACACGACGTATAGTTTTCTATCAACGCCGTTATTACTTGCTATATGAATAATAGAATACAAAAACACATTAAGATATACATATCTACCTATGTGCCTTGTTAAGGTCTTTAAACATCTCAATTTCATTATCTTCGCTAAGCTTACACATTCTTTGATGCGACACACTTTTATTTTCCCCTTTCTATCTGTAGTCGAAAATGAAAGAAATCTGACCTATATCAGCATACCTGTTATGATCTTTATTTCGTATTCTTCCTAACTATCGGGGACAGTTTTCGAGCTATTCTTTATGTATGCCCCCGGAGCTGTTTTACGGTTAAGTGTCATTCACATTTTTTAATTTCATAGTTAGAGGGACAATATAATAGTTTTATCTGTAATAAATTATTCCCTGCAGATAATGTAATAAGATTTCACGTCTTTGACGTTGTGTTATACCTTTTGTAGTGTTTTTATGAAGTTAGGTTATCATGATTATTTTAACACCCGTGTTTATACTTTTCTTATAATCAGGCTAAAATTCTACGATATTGTAGGCTTTTTCTACAAAACAGCTAATTTATTTCGTAAGCTTAATATCTATGAATTGTCTATATAGATCCAGCAAAAAATTGGGGTCATTTGGATAGAAATGTAAGTACATTCGTGAAAATATAAACATTGTTTACAAAATTCCAAACCTAGACAAAAACTGGTCAAATTATATAAGTTGAGATACAACAGTGGGTTTGAGTTTGAGTTTGAGGCAATTGAGTATTGATATTTTTAAAATAGAATTCTGCATTTAAATTTAAAAACATTTGAATTAAAAATTTAATATCTCTATGTCTTTAAAGACGTCTGACATCTATTTATAGATTATATCACCGTGTTGTGGTAAATATGCTGAAATAATCTTAACTAGTCCTGATTATTTTAACGTTCAGATCTATTCTTTCCTTATAAGTGCAAAAATTCAGCGATATTGTAGGCTTTTTTCTAAAAAACCATGGTAATTTGCTTTCGTAATCTTAATATCTCTGTATTACCTATATAGAGTCTGCTATTCTATGAATAGCTTTAAACGTATATTTCCATCTGTTTGTTTATTTCAACGTATGTCTGGCTAACTGTCAGCCTGTCTGGCACTCTGATTGACTAATTGTTTTCCTGTTTGTCTATCTGTCTGTTCGCCTATCTAGTTCGCTCTTCCCATGTCAAAGCGAGAGCTCTAGGAAATATTTACAAATTCTCTACAATATGTTTAAGTCTTATTTTAAGATCTAATTTTTCTATTATCACACTAGAGTATATATTAGTTTATTATTTTATTGAACAAACATATGTTATTCCTACATATTTTACAATTTTATTATCTATATCTCTAATTCTAGGACTGCAAATATAAATCTCTATTGCTAGGTAATTAGTGCAAGGTATATTAACACTGCATCCATCTCGTCCAGGGGATTCCTGTTCATCGATAATGCTAGTTCTTTATATGGTCTTTTACCCTCTGATTTAATATATTTTCTTTTGGGTGGAAATAACTTAGATATAATATTTAAATATTTCCAGCTTTTACTGGAGCGCATATGCTTATTCCTTTGAAATCCCCATCTGTGTGCATCAGATAATAAGAGAATTTCCTTATACTGGTCCAATTCATAACTCGTATATTTCTTAGGCTTGTGCTGTGTTAACAAATTCAATAACCCTCAGTTAACATATACTTTTCTTCATCAATCAACAAAACATTTCCATTGAATTCTACATGTTGACCGCTGATAAACCAGTCAGTTTCCGTCTTTCTAAATCCAAAAACATTTTCAGTGGGCATTGCCAGGAGCTTAAATTTAATTTCACGGTGCATCTTACTCCGCTGACGTCTGGATTACAAATGACATTCTTAAAATATAAACAGTGCCTTTGTCGTCTTATTATAACCGTACTCTATCCAAAATGTATGAAAACAATAACGCCAAGGTATCGCAACACATACGCCGCGACATTTATTAAAGCGTACAGCTGAGTGGAGGGAGGTAGCCCCGTATCATTGTATCTGTACCTTGTCGCTGTGATAGGGCTTAAGGACAAGTGGCCGAACTAATCAGATACAATATCTTCCTAATTTAAATTAATCTATAGGTATTATTATTATTATTAATATAAAATATTTGTTTCTTTGAAAGATTAAGCGTTTTAGCTCCTCATTTACGAGTTAAACTCTTTCTTGTTGTACAAGATATTTTATTCTGAATGCACCAGCCCAGGGTACAATATAAGGTACAGGTTCTTTACCTAATTTATTTGAAACATCTTATCGGTGCGCAAGGAATGTGACTGGCGAAGTTTTGTCTACACAGAACTTCCTACATTCTAAGAACCGCATAGACGTTTCCGTCATCTCATTTCTTTTCCTTGCGCGCGAATAAAGCCCAAGGGAAGTGATCCTTCCTTAGGATTACCTTTAAAACCGAGTGCTCTTCTATGAATATACGATTTTTAACAAAAGACGTGTAATTATTACGTATTTGGTGGATTAATTTAACAAAGGTTTATAAACCCTATTCATTAATTTTTCTATCTATTCTTAAAACCAGCCATCTGACTCGCACGGGCGCACGGTTCACCTGCCGTCAGTCAATTTGGATTATTACCTAATTACCAACCGTCCTCAGTATATTAAAGCTTAAGGGACCGAGGTCGTGCCGGTAGGATCAACTTTAATTTAAAGATGTATTATCATTAAATGTCGCGTGGTGTTCTATGAATGTACGTTTTTTTATCATAAGGGAAGTGCTTAATTAGTAAATTCTGTCTGCCTGTCTGCTCTGTCTACATGTTTAAAAGTTATAGTATTCAGGTATACCTAAGGATTTATAGTATTTTCATTGAGACGTACGTAGAAAATTTACGTTATAAATTTATTTTTTTTGCTGTATTCATAGCTATCTGTCAGTCTGTCTAGTTGACTGTCTACCTGTTTGTCAAGTTGACAGATCGGCAGTTTGTCGGCCTGCCTGTCCGTTTGGCTGTCTGTGTTCTACAGGAAACGCCTGAATTGGCCTGGTCGAACCAATTTTAAATTCGTGCTTTATAAACTTGTTGTGTGTAACTTGATTTAGTCACTTTTTCGTTTAATCGGCATATTTTCGTACGGCTTGTGTCCCTCAGACGACGATATTTTGGTTGCTAAAGTAAGAGCGCCAACCCGTCATTGGTGTCACTGCGTATGAAAAGGCCGTGTTGGAAAGCATTTTTCGTGAAAAGCCCATATGTTCAACATATGGACATGTGGAGTTTCCCAAATATGTGATTCAAATAGAAGCTATACATTAAAAAGTTGTATTATACAGTTACACCTAAAACTTCTATATTCTTTTCCTTTGTTTAAGTTTAAATTTTATTTTTGTGAATAATCTCAGTTAAGTCTTTTCCTTGATGTCTACTTTTAAACATGATTTACATATTTCCTATTTTGCTGCATTGTGAATGATTTTATACATAAAACTGCGTGTAAAATTTACGTTATAAATTTTTTTTACCGTTCTTCCTTACTGTCTGTATAAAAAGCCTACTGACTAGTTGGCAGTCCATCTGTTTGTTTATTTGTACATCTATCCGACTGGATATCTGACTCTCTGACTGATTGTCTGTCTGTTAGATCGGTTGCTAAATTACTGATTACTCTGACACACCCACGCACACACGTATGACTGTCTGGCTGACCATACGCACACACGTATGACTGTCTGACCGACCACATGCACATCTGTCTGGATATCTGGCTCTCTGACTGATTGCTTGCCTGTTAGGTCGGCTGCATATTTGTTACGAGACTCTAAATTACAGAAGCCCGTACACACACGTATGACCGTCTGGCTGTCTGCCTGTCTGTCTGTCTGTCTGACACATCGACAGTTTGTCTGTCTGCTTGTCTGCGCCTGTTCCGTCTGTATGTCTGTCTGTCCATCTGTCATGCTGTGCGTCCGTTCGATTGACTGCATGCATGCCTGTCTGTCTGTGTGTCTAACTGACTATTTATCTGTCTGTATGTCTGTCAAACTAGCTATCAGAATGTCTACCAACCCATCACTTTGTCTACCTGCTCGAATAACTGTACCCATTTCCTCATGTACCACTCCATCTATCAACCCGACTCTTTAGTATGAACCTCTAAATTATGGTTACACACGTACATATCCATACACCAAAATTTGTGGAAATCGTATCTTACGCACAAGATCTATAATCACATAATAACGTTATCATTGATCTCAATCTACACACGTAAAAGGGAAAATCATATAGTATCTGTGGACAATAACTCGCACACGTGAGCTAATATATATCACACACTCACTGATTCATTACTTTTTTCGTTAAGAAATACAAATATTCCATATATTCGCATTAATATTTCTATTATATCACCGCGGATAAGTTAAACGCCCACCAGCAGCAGTTAAGAATAATATAAGGGAACTTAATACTATTACCAATTTACTCCCCTTTTTCTAATTCTTTTTATAACCTATACACCTTTATCTCCCGCACGTAAACAGCAAATCTGGGCAGGCAATAAATTTCAAGAGAACACGTGTCCTTGTTTTTTTAAAATGTATATCACCAGCGTTCCTTCATTATTTTTAATTAATAAATCTCAATATACTTACTATCCTTTTTATTCTTTAATATCCTATAAATATCTATCTACACGCGTAACCCACTTCCGTAAATCTAAAGAATTGAAAGGACCCATTGTAAAATAATATCACACACTTTTAATCGACTTAACATAAACATCAAACCCTCTCTACGCTTGACAGGTAATAAAGTCGTCGAGCTCGACTACCCGAAGGGGCAGGTACGTCGTAAATTATTGGCCCACAAGACGGCGAGGATACAAAAGGTACCGCTGTCATTGCACCTGGCGGCACCGCGAATCTCAAACGCGTAGCGTACGTAGACTATAATTAATTAATACATTAATCTAAAATTATGTAACCCTCTTTATAACAAAGCTTGACAGGTGAAATCGATACAAAAGGAACCGCTGTCATCGCGGCGTCGGCACCGCGAATCTCAATCGCTGTAGCACACGTGGACTATAATTAATTAGTACATTAATCGACTGTCTGACATATATGGTCGGTGGTCTGTTCTACACCTATATCTACTCCCCGAAAAATTTTCGCCTGCGGCGCTTTTCCGCCTTCCCACTTTCCGTTTAGTGGCTGACCCCCTCCCAAAACAAAATCCTGAATACGCCACTGGCGCCACCTAGTAGTGAACACTAAGAGTCAAATTGTGTGTTCCACACAGGCTTATTCTAGTTGAAAGACTTTTCGTTTTGTGGACTCAATTACAGAAAACTATTACCAAGTTTTGAGATGATGTAGTATCCAAAATTAGGCAACTATCCAATATTAGGCGACTGTCCTCTACATCTTTGTGTTTTTACCTTCGTTTTATTTAAATGGATAATACCTAGTGAAAATAAAAATTGGAAAATTTTATTGGCGGGGGGGGGGGGTTCAGCTTTGAATAGCCCCTGGCAGTAATCAGCATTAAGTCGGCACTGTTTACGGAACTGATGAAGTGAATGCAACTCCCAATTAACTGCTTATGAATTATCATTACGGATCCTTATACTGTGAAATTGCGTCGACATCAAGGTTCAGGACTTCGATGTGCAAGTTACCTAACTTCGAACGAAATTTAGTTGACCAGTAACCACAGTTATAAATACGTAAAAATATTGTTTCATACTTTTTAGTGCTTTTTCTTTTGTAAAGTCGGTTCATTTTTTAAAATTATTTCTTTTTTTTTAGTTCGCCTATTCTCCCTTCCCCTTCATGTTATCGCTCCTTCTTTAAATTTGTAATGACCATGTAATATTGGATTTTCAGACCTCAGTAACCCCGAAAATGACATATTTAACATTTTTAAAGAATTTTTCCCCATCTCCTTTCGCCCCCTTTCCCGCCGTAATTTTTTTTTACTTGTGTATTTATTAAGTATGGAGGATAAACTACAACAAAAATAAAAGTAAACCCCAAAAATGATCTTAGTGTAACACCGTAAAGTTATTTGATCCCGTTTTTCGGTGAGTGTTTTTGATGGTTTTGCATAAATATTCATTTTAGATTATAACATATTGTGCGGTTACTGCTTTCTCAGGTCGCTTAATATTTCTGTGTAATAATTCAGTATAAGTTTCGAACATTACATTGTTTATAATTCAGTTTGATAACAGAACCTCGATAACCAACCCTTTGTTATAGTGGCTTGTTTTGGGTGTAACAAATAGAACTTTTAAGTCATCTGTTCTTGTTATTCCCATGCGTTATTTTTGATATTTCTTAGTTTGCTAACAAAAACTCGGTGGATAAACGTCGTTAATCTCAAGAAGAGTAATTCGTAAGAACCATAACCAGTTGAGAAATACATAATTTACCATTTGGCAATTGGTAATGTGTAAAAAAAAAGTGTTGATCACTTGAAAACATACTTTTTTAAGTATAATAAAAGTGTTGACTCTAAAACTTATGAGAACGCTAAAAAATATATTTAATCTACCTACATATTACACAATAAACCAGAAAGACATAATTACATCTACCTAACTGTAGCATTTCTGTCTACTTTTTTGGTTTCTACATGAGTGAAAAACACCAGCACACTTTTAATAATACTTTTATGGAATGTTTATTACCATTTTTTTCTACCTGTGTAAATGAGGTGTCAAACAAAAATTTTCTTCTCCTTGATTAAGCATATGATTATTACATTCTCTGAGGCAGAGGTTAACTTTGTAAACATCATTAGCAATAAGAACATTGTGAACACTGAACCTAACGAAGGAATACTGAACACTGTCCAACAATAAAAACCAAATAGTAAAAATGTAAAATAATAAAATTTTAGGTAATTATGTAGTATACCCATTTCTGCTATTTTTGCGTTTTTTGAAAAAATTCTTTTATGGTCACATTCTACTGTCTTTCCTGATTGCCAATATACGTGCGCACATAAAAAATTATGTTGTTTTTTAATAATTTTTAATGAAACAAACTTACGGGACCTCGGAGCGAATAGGGGTGCTGGGCGGGGTAAAAACAAAAAACACAACATCGTAAAAGGCTTAACAACACTTTTCCCAACGTAATGAAGTGTAAAATCGAAGAAAAACGGTTAAGAGCTAAGAAAATTGCTTTTTTCTATACAAAATTCCATTTTAAGTCGCTATTAGCCGCCATTATTTTCCCACCTGTCAACATTGTCAACAATATTGCTGTGTCCGGTGTTGCCACATTTACCAATTTTTTTATCCCAAATGAAATTAATCTTGGCGAACTTTGTACCGCTTCTAGAACACAGCCGAAAATGACCCCAAGCAACACCCTGGCGCACCGATCCCTCTTCGCCTGCGAGGAAAGAGACTGGTCAGGGCCCCTAACCAGGTGCTAACCCTGTTCCGACCTTAGGGTGCCCTTCGATCGGTCAATTAGGTGACAGATCTAATGTTTTCGATCTAACGGTGGGATAACGGTGGATCGGAGGGCACCCTAAGGTCGGAACAGGGTTAGCACCTGGTTAGGGGCCCTGACCAGTCTCTTTCCTCGCAGGCGAAGAGGGATCGGTGCGCCAGGGGGTAGGTTGGGGTCATCTTTTTGCCCTTTTGGTTAAATTTTGTTCATTTTCGCATTTTCCCGCTAACTTTATGTAAAGCTAGCAGTATTTGTGGGAAAAACGATTTGTAAATTTGGCAACAGCGCGTCTTTCCATCAGAAATTTCGAGTATGTATACCACGGGTTTCATTGAAAAGCTAACCTAAAAGTTAAAAAAATTTTAAAATTAATAGAAAAACAACATAATTTTTTATGTGCGCACGTATATTGGCAACCAGGAAAGACAGTAGAATGTGACCATAAAAGACTTTTTTCAAAAAACGCAAATATAGCAGAAATGGGTATACTACATAATTACCTAAAAAAATATTTAATCTCCCTACCTATTACACAATAAATCAGAAAGACATAGTTACATCTACCTAACTGTAGCATTTCTGTCTACTTTGTTGGTTTCTAAATGAGTGAAAAACAACCAGCACACTTTTAATAATACTTTTACGGAATGTTTATTACCATTTTTTTCTACCTAAGTAAATGAGGTGTCAAACACAAATTTTCTTCTCCTTGATTAAGTACCTGATCATTACATTCTCTGAGGCAGAGGTTAACTTTGTAAACATCATTAGCAATCAGAACATTTTGAACACTGAACCTAACGAAGGAATACTGAACACTGTCCAACAATAAAAAACAAATAGTAAAACTGTAAAATAATAAAATTTGTGACTGTGACTGCTGACAGTGACAAATGTCATATTAGAAGAGTTTGGCAAAATTTTTGCAGCGTTGCCAGCTTTCCCAAATGTGGATGACTCATCGGGGGACTACGTCACCAGACGCCATCGTCCCGTTTTATAATGAGCGATGTTTGATCGCTATTTTGACGGTGAATTTGATCCGAAAAAATTCTAATTTTTTGGTTATACCTAAGCTTTTCGAATGGAGTACTTTCGTATTATGAAATAATTGTATTTTCCAATTTTCCCATAGGGGAGCGCCACAAAGCAAAGGGCTGGGAGGGCCGTCGCCCCGCTGCCCCCCTGTAGGACACGCCACTGCGTGAGGCAGTTTACATAAATGATCGCCTACCTACCTCGTACATTATTTCAACAATTATTAGGTTAAGGATCCCATCTGCAGATATAAATCAGCATCAACGCGTTTATAATGTGTAATCTTAATAAATTTTGTATGAATCCACTTTACAAAGCGAGATAAACATCCTGTCTACAGCAATTTACAATTTTGCTGTTTCTTTCATGCCGCGCTGATCCTAACGCTGTTATTATATTCACAAATAAGAGAATAAAAGAACACTTCCCGTGCAGTAACGGTTTACATCGCGTTGAGCAATTAAAGAACGCCAGTGGCGCAACTAGTACAAGAGGAAGCAAGGAAAGATAGACGAAGGACAAGATTCAACAAGCAATAAGCTTGTAGTTTTATCATGTTGTCCTTTTACACTTGCCGCGGCTGCTGTGATATTTATCACGCCCTCTGCCCTGCACTGAGCCCGCTATAGAAAACCTTGAGGCAAACAGCGCAGAAAAATAATCTCATACACACTCCCTTTTGTTAAATTATATTTTAGGTTTAAAAAAATTCAAATGACTATAACTTTCTACTACACATTTTTTCTGATAAAATTTATAAATTCTCGATAAAATGATGCAAAATTTGGTTAGAAAAAATAATAAATAACATACTTAAACGCGTTCATTCTTTTCTCAGGGGAGGCTCACCAAAAATTCAACTTTTTTTCGCAAATTACAAAATGTTTTTTTTTCTTTACCAAAACATTCCCAGTGGGCTAACGATAAAACCCCTAAATTTGGTACGGGTCCTGTAGGTAGGAACAGAGATATAAAAATTTTATAAAATTTCACCAGCCGCCAATGATTAAAGGTGTAATGAAATAAATAAAAAAGGTGGCAATGTGACAGAAAATGTTTGATTTTAAATGGACAATTTAGAACTTTCAAATTTTTACTTGAAAATCTGGAATAAGAATTCTTTGAAAATTTAAAACAACTTTTTTATTTAACGTTTTGCATTAAAATTTTAAAAAGGCAGCTTTACTCTTAACCAAATTTTACGTTTTTGTATTTTTTGCATACGCTGTACAAAAAAAAACAATTTTTGACATGGTGCATCCAATTTTTAAAGCAAGCAAAAACTTTTATAACGAATGATCTTTTTCGTATCTTTCACTTTTTGGTCAATTTGTCCCCTTGTCTACCACATCCGTGGACATACTGTATATTGCCCTTATAATCAAATAATTCATAACATATGCAGTCTCTTTACATCTACGAATCTAAACAAAATGTAAAAAATGTTTATTAAAATGATTTTTAAAGTTTCAATAACACAAGTAATTCCAGTTTAACAATCCCACAGATGATAAACTTATGTTGCAATATCTGTAATTGCAGTAAAACAAACTTAAAAATGTTTGTATTGCATAATCTCCTTTGCACCCATTGCTAACAACTCTAGTAAACTGAAATTGTTAAAAAACACGAACAAATGAAGGAAGCCCATTGAAATGTGTAATTTGAATTGAAGTTTTCTAATTATGTCTAAATAGAATAACAACAAATTGATTTATAGGCGATAGTGGTTTAAAATTATATATTGCGAAAATCAACATGTTTATTTGCTAAGGATGGGTTAAAATTACTTTGTAATCGCAATTTCCCTAGGTAGGGTGTAACTAAGTGCTAAGTATGTTTAAATACCTTTTTGCAATGAAAATAAAGCATATATATATATATATATATATATATATATATATATATATATATATATATATATATAGTTAAGGCCACCTTCAATAAAGACTGCATCCCCACTACTTCAGTTTTGAATATTTTTTCTTAACTAGTCAGTCGCGACTACTCTCCCTTATATATATATATATATATATATATATATATATATATATATATATATATATATATATATATTATATATATATATATATATATATATATATATATATATATATATATATATATATATATATATATATATATATATATATATATATATATATATATATACATGTAAAAATTTTGCCAGGGGCTGAACGCATACCTCAAGATGGCTCGTTATTATTAAATTTAATGAAGATTTTTTATAATAGAAAAAAATGGGCTAAAATTCAGTTGTTACTAATTTATCAGTTGATAAATAAGTATCGGCATCGGCTCAAAACGCGCGATATCACGGTGTGCCTCGACTAAGTTTAAGCAAAGGTCTTCCCACACCCATTGTTTTCTCAGATTGTGTTAAAGTGGTTGGGCCTATGTAATTTAAGCCCAAAATAAAAATCCTAGATCAATAGCTTGAAAAGAAAACTTGATTTCACAATTTTTTTTAGGTTAAGCGGCCTTATTTTATAAAAAAGAGTAGTATGAAATTTTTTCAAGGCATATACTCTTCTTTCAAGTTCTGGAAACAATAGCTTCTTAGTGAAAATATTTAATATTTTACCTTTTGCTTGAAATTGAGTCAACTTTTTGAAAATGATGAGCAGTTTTAACCATAACTTATAATTATTGAGATATAGACAGCATTCTGATTCCATGCAGCCGCCCACCCCCCCCCCCCCTCCCCCCTCCCCGACGAACATCCTACACACAACAAATTAAAAAGTGCACTACTAGCACTACTAACTGAAGAGATCCACCGAATTGCATTATTTAACCCCCTCCCCCCACCCAAGACAAATCAGCCCCCCAAGACGAAATCCTGGGTGCGCCCATGTCCCAGCCCCCCACTACATTCTGTACATACGGTTGGCACTTCGGCCTGTTGGTCAATCGGCTGTATGCGCTTGATTGTCTGTCATAGGCAATATACTAAAACATGATGGGTGACTATATTTGGGGTTTAATACGTAAGAGTGATTTTGATCAAAAAAGAAGTAAAATTCTTCATATTTAATTTTTTTACAATAATTCCATTAAAATATGAGTACATATTATGTATATTGTTGTATCAGCATAAATTATAGAGAAAATGGTGAACAATGAGGGATAGTCTTAAAAAAAAAAAAATATTACGAAATAACAGCTGATGATGAATGCTCATAAATTGCATACCTAATAGCGATTTCCTGCTTACAAAATCGAAATTTTTCGGAATAAAAAATTAATTTTGCTTATTGAAAAATGAAAAAGCAATAGCAATAAAACATGCACTATCCAGAATCAAAAATCGTGTTGACCGGTGTTACCTATATCTTTTGAGCAGATGTAGATAGACAAATTCTTTTGGATTTGTAGATAATTGCATTATCTTTAAAATGAATTCATAAACCATCGTATTTGAACGTTCCATTTAATTAAGAGATAGGTACCAAGAAGTGACGAAAAACAAATTTTTTCAGCTTTTTTTAGGATTACCAAAGCCATATAAAAATATTAAATATTTTCACTAATAAGATATTGTTTCCAGGATTTGAAAGAAGATTATACGCTTTAAAAAAATTTGATATTACTCTTTTTCATAAAATAAAGCCGCTTGACCTAAAAGAGATTAGTAAAATTAAGTTTTGTTTTCAAACTATTGATCTAGGATTTTCATTTTGGACTTAAATTACTTAGGCCCCACCACTTTAACACAATCTGAAAAAAAAAATGGGAGTGGGAAGACCTTTGGGTTAAACTTAGTCGAGGCACTCCGTGATCTCTTTACTCATTCCCACAATACAAAAATTACAGAAATTTCAAAAATTCAGAATCACTAAAAAGGTTTAAGATTTAGAAACAAATTTATAGTAGAAGTGGTTCTCAGACTAAACGAGTCTAGCTTTGCAGAATCTGGCTAAAAAGTCTTTAACGTTCAGATTCACTAAAAAGGTTTAATATTTAGTACTGGTTTAAATTAAGGTCTTCTAGTTGATCAGTTAGGCTTTGACAGGTTTTAGTCCTTTCATTGTTAATAAGTCGTCATTTGTAATCTTTACTTTAGCCATGGTAACAAGTTTTTTTTTAAGTTAATGAGGCAAAACTTCAGGATTTACAAACAACAATTGAATTATATTTTTCCTGGTATGTAAAAAAGCAAATAAATATGCTAAATTACAGATATTAGATCCGTAAAATATCGCTGATGTGAAGATTTCACTCACTTAAGAATGAATAAACGATATTTTTCACTTTGAAGAGAAATTTTCTATGATATTTTTTTTATTTTTTTATTGTTTGATGTCAATTAGTACCCTGAGCTTTAATAAAAACAATTTCTGTAAATACATATTACTATCTGGCGAATATAGAAAGTGATTACTGTTTTTTCTGCACTGGTGATTATTTGATTGAAGTATGCAATAAGGATATAAATTTTTTGAAATAAATCAATGTTTCAGAAATGATATTAAATACTACATACATACAATAAATTGTACGCATGGAATAGTATATTCTGTAACAAGGTTAGAATGAAAAAGCTCGATTCGAGTGGAAAATTCCAAACGCGAGCGCTAGCGAGCGTGAGGAACCACGAGTATCGAGTTTTTTCATTCTAACCGAGTAACAGACTATATTTTCTCCACGACCAGAAAGTATGAGTACTGTCAAATTCTATATCTGATTCATTCGATTTTTCACTCATTATTTCATTTAAATTGAAGCTTTTCTGACAAAAATTATGACGCCGCCACAATTTGCATCTGTCACTGACAATTTTGAAATCCACGGCAATCTACGTCGTTTGGTTCGATTACAGAATATTCATACCGTACCTTGTTATGGAATGAAAATGCATGCGAAACACATAAGAAGTAAGTGTTTCAGAATAAATATTCTAACTCAAGAGTAAGAATGTATATGTTCTATTATTAAAAATGATTTCGGAATTTCTACATTCTTTAATGGTTGTGGAGAAAATTATTTTCTATTACTATTTTCTAGACTGTTGCGACCTTAATTGATTTAAATTTGGTGGACAACGCCTAAATCAGAATAACATTAAGAAAATCTTTAAATCTGGGACATATCTACGACAAAGAACCATATTAACCTATAAGAAAATAATTGGTTTAGTGTTATCAGTTAGTAGCGTTGCAAAAAAAAACCCTAAGATGAGCTCTTCGTGAAACAATAAGACAGGAAAAGAAAAAATTATTACAAGCAAAAATTTTGGGATGCCGGCTAGGAATTGGCGATATCAGTTTTGACCCATATCAATCATATCATAGATATATTCTTACAAAGGTCGACCTTAAGGTCATCATTCTGAGAGAGGCCCTATATGAATTTTCAAGCAACAGTAAAGCCTTTTATTGTATGCTGTCGACAAATAAACATATTAAGGTTTATTTTATTCTCTATAAAGACTCATTAATTCAAAGAAGTAATTTCGTTGTGGATGTCTTTGTTTACACAATGTGTGTAAAGTGAAAAAGTCTGGAGGGGCTGATTGTTTTAAAAACTAGACCAAATAGCGAAATATGTTTCAGATAAAACCTTTAATTTAAAAAGTATTTAGAATATATAGGGCTGCCCAAAAAACTGTGGCAGATCAGCTACATTTTCTGTAATAGAATACCATACGTTTTGCTTTGTTAAGCATACTCGTTCTTTGATGTATTCCCATAGCAGAAGATCAAGACGAGCAAGGTCCGGAGAACAAGATGGCCATTCCACGTCGCTCAATTCAACGTTCCGGAAATTCCCCTACTGGTAAATGAAAATGAGGGGTTCCGTCTTGCTGGAAAAATGGATCACAGTCTTCATTTTCCTCTTCAATGACTGTTACAATTGCAGGTAAAATAGCCTCTTCCAGAGGAATTAAATAAAGAGGCCCGTCAATAAAAAAGGACCAATAATTTTACGTCCTAGGATTCCAGACCATACATTTAATTTCTGAGGATGTTAAGTGTCTTCAAACCAATGAGGATTACTGTCAGACCAATATCGGCAGTTATGTCTGTCTATTCACAGTTCCATTCAGAAACAAGAAACTTGGTTCGTCACTAAAACATATCCGGTAAAGTAAGTTCGGTACTATTGCCGTAACACTTAGCATCAGAAAACTGTAACCTACAGTCTGGATCATCCTCGTTTGGTTATTGCACAAAATGTACCTTGTATGGAAGAAACTTGTGTTTTTTAAAATTTCATGGGCTCACACCTACATCGATGGCAATTTTCCGAACTGACTGTTGTGGTTCAACCACAGTTTTTCCAAGAACTTAAAGCTCCTCGGTTTTAACAGATGGACCACCGCTTCGTGGCGCATCTTTCACTGTAATGTTGGTAACAAATCTAGACACGACAATTCTTACATAACTAGGAGAAACCAGCCTATTTGGAGGAGAGTCATTACAAAGTCTAGCTGCTTCGTTAAAATTACGATGCCACGTCCATATTTCAACTTTGTCCTCGTTGTTACGAACCATTTTTAACCAAGTAAATATATCTGCAAAATAAATCGAGCGCCTAAAGAACGCAAATACACACTAAGCATAAACAGTGCAAAACCTAAGGAAAAATGAAATTTATTTATACAATTGAAAAAAAAATTACAATTTCAAATACCTCATTTTATCAGATATTTGTATACTTTTTTAACATTATAGTGGAAAACAAGAATCCGCTTGGAACTCCTTTGTTAAACTGGTTAGCGTTATTTGAAAAGGAACCAAGCGACGTTTTAACAGTTTTGAGTAAATAAGGTGTAAAGATTCCCTTTGGTTAAAAGTATCACATTGTAAATGACAAAAATGTTTAAGTCACGTTTAGTAGTGTATACCTTGCTTAACTGTTTGGCAATTAGTAAAAGAAAAATTTCGTAGTTAAAGCTGGAGTGTGATTTTTTTGGCGGTTGGTTCTATTTGAAAATTTACAGTAAAGAATCATGGAATTTTCCAAAGCCAAGGATAGTAATTTGTTAGCGCTGTCGCCCATGGTTTAAACTGATTCTTGCACAGGATGCGTTTATTAACGTAAAAAACTTGGTCATAAAACAGCACGACAGAACGTACGTAAAACTAGAAAAGGAACCAAGCGACGTCGCTTGGTTTCTTTTAGATCAATTCGCATAGCTGTATTTGTTTGGTGTCGATTGGTTCTCTCATCACCAGAGGACTCTGTTAATATTCTGGCACTTGAGTCTTTTTCGAATATCTAATTTAGGGTTTCAGGAGTCGCGTAGCGCCAATAACTGAAATAATTACAATTTGTCGTTTGGTTCCTTTTCGAATAACGCTATCCAACTATTTTAATGCGTCAATAAAAAACAATAAATAAATAAAATAATTTTGATCCTTAAAAATTTGTAGGTTAAAAACGGATCGAGATACAGACTTCGGGTTGGCGATAAAATGTTCCCTTTTTAAAGGATTTTAAAATGAGGTACCACATGCCATAGGGTGGCGTTTAAACATTTTTACCTCAACTCTCTAGCGTCACCCGTCAAGGGGATTGAAAAAGTTAAATTTCATGAAAAGGTAGATTTAAAAGCAAGGCTTTTTTGATTTCAAATAACTTTGATCCATCAAACCTTTATAAGCAACTAATTTTTATGGTAAATGCTCGTGGGTGTTGTAACAAAATTAAAATAAGTGAAATGTATTGAAAATACATTTTGCCTAATTAGTCCCAAAGTAACATTTCCTTGTGCAATACACTGCAATGCACTTGCATTGAGGTCGAGCAAGACTTTCAACATATCGATAATAATTGATACTTAAAATTCTTATATTTGGTAAGAGGAATAACAAGTAAGAGGAATTTGTTAATGTTTAATTATGGATGTAAATATTATTATTATGCGTTGACATATGGCAACTTAACTGCAGATTATGGTATATATATATATATATATATATATATATATATATATATATATATATATATATATATATATATATATATATAGATATATAGATATATACATATATATATATATATATATATATATATATATATATATATATATATATATATATATATATATATATACAGGTAAAAATCAAACAGATTAAAGTGTTTTGTCGACTCTGTATCTGTGGCACTAAAAGTGTCTTAATTTATATTAACGGTGAAAGCTTTAGCGGTAAAATAAATCGTATTTTAAAATGGAAATTATTGTTTTTTAAGGTGCCCACCCTGTATATATTTTACCAGAAATGTAGCTGGTTTCGAACCGGGCTAAAGCAAAATCTAGGTATATATAAAAATTCATTTTTTGTTCACTTAGTTCTTGTGATCTAAAGACCCCCAAACGTGATCCGAAAAAATATGCAGAGGTTTTTTTTTGCAAATAACCAACCAAGAGATTAATGCAATCTAAATGGGGCGCAAAATTTTGGGCGGGCTTAGGGCCTCTGTCTGGCTTAATACGCCACTGGCAACATTGTCGATTAAACTCTTTTTTTTTTGGTTGGATTAGCCACAGGCAATGATTAACTCATCTCTTTCGTTAAGTGCATTTCAAATTTACCAACGGTATGTTTGCCGTAATTTAAACTACGTGGTAAACTTTTGTTGTTTACAACATCCTTATGATTAACATTTTGTTCTGTCTGTTCCCGTATAGTATGCTATCATTTATTTTATTTTCCTAGGCATAGTAAAATATGTAAGTAAACCTAAAAGTAAACGACTGGTTTTATATTTAACGGTGCAACCTACTTTTACCCGATAATGTGCAATTATCGCCCAATATAAGTATCATGGACATCGTACTGATTGCATACAGCGCACTGGAATTCTCTTGTCCATTGGGCATTTATGTCGTGACATCCTCCTTGGTGGTCAAAGTGAAGTTTTAATTAATTAACCTCGCCGGTATAATGGCAATTTTATTAAGTAATAGCAGAGACTATAGAGAATGTAGTACACGGAAATTAGGTGGAAGCAGCGAATAGGAGAGAAAAATTATAAATTATATATAATTATGGTAATAATATTTTATAGGGTTTAAAATAAGAATCCGAATAGTTTCTATCTCTCTCGTGGACGAAAGAGCCCAATTTGATAAAAAACAAAACTCCTTAATGTAAGTTAATGTAATTTTTTTAAGTTTTTCTCTGAAACCGTTTTCCACGAAAAAACTTAAGGGAAGGAATAAAATTCCTTTACTCAATTCTACGTAAAAAATTTCCAACAGACTGTGTCTAATAGCCACCCTCCTCTCGCAATTGGCGTTCAAAATTAGGGGTAGTTTAGTGCGCGTGGTAAAAAATCGGTATACTCTATATTTCACAGAGAATATCTCTAAGCTGGCTACTTCTACATAAAAATGATTATAACAAGAATTGTAAAGCAGAATTTTCTATACAAAATCCATGGATCGCACTTCTGCAACTTACTTCACCATGTGGTATGGCCAACAACGGGAACCTTTGCAGACGATTTTTCCACATGTTAAATTTATTCGCAAACATTATGGTGAAATAAGGGTAACTATGGTATTTGACGGCTACACTGAAAATTCCTACAGTACGAAGAGCATCGAACGATAACAGCGACTTTTAAAACGCCTTTCTCCAGAAATTGCTTTTGCTGAAAACACACCACTAAATATTTCACAAAGAAAAATTAATCAGTAATCTCAATAATAAAGACCTTTTAATTTCGCATCTCGGTCAGAGATTTGTAGACAAAGGATTTACTGGCAAAGACGATGCTGATCTGTTAATTGTTTAAACTGAAATTACCATATCTCGTGAACATGAGACTGATATCATCGTTGGGCAGGATGTCGACCTTGTTATGCTAATGATCGCACTAGCTCCTAAAAATAAAGACATTCGAGTTTGGAGGAATGTTCAGGGAATTCTGGGCGACTGTCCTCGAATGTTTTGAAAAGGCCTTAAGAAACTGCGCTCTTTCCATACGTTTAGTAGATGCGATACCACATCTGTTTTTTAGCAAAGGAAAAGCACAAGCGGTAACTTTGCCAAATAGCAGGAAAGATTTAGAAAATATTGTTGCTATATTCAGCAATGATCAATCGAACAAGGAAGAAATTGCAAGTGCTGGAGAGCGATTTACACTCACATAAAAATTATACAGGGTGTCCGAAAAGTCTTAGTATATCTTTGCTATTAGTAAAGATAGAGTTGATAGGGACACCAAATTTTAGGGATAACCTATTGGTTATGGGGCGACGCTGGAGTTAAGGTCAAAAATTTAAATGCAGCCCTATGCCATGTGGTATCTCAAAAAGAAATATTTTAACGCAAACCCGAAGTCCGTATCCTTATGCGTTTTTAATGGTAAGCCTTTAAAAAATAAAAATCGTGAAAAAAATTAAAATTTAAATACCTTTATTACTCTTATTACTTTAAAAGTTGTTCAGAATGACCACCATTACTACTTGGTAGTAATAAAGTCACTTCTCACATTTTCAAGACTGTCAGGTGTTACTTCTCGAAAATGTGAGCAGCGAGTTCCAAAATCGACTTTATTACTGCCAAGAGATTCGTGGTGGTCATTTTACCAAACGTTTTTTTTATCTTCTGACAGCCCACGAAGACCGAAATCTAAGTACTATGTACCGTGGGTGTACTGGGGAATCGACTCACACATCCAGTGCTGGACACATCCGTAGGGATTTCACCAGCCCTTTAAGAGGAATGTGGGGTGGTACTACCTCGGTCGAGGAAGAATTCCTCTACCACCTTCCAACAGTTAACAGTCACAACATATCCATGGTCAAAGCGAGATTCGAACCCGCGCCTCTCGATTGCAAAGCTGGCGCCGTACTAACTCGGCTACCGGAGACCGGAGAGAGTAATAAGAGAAAAACGGTTTTTTAATTTTGACTTTTTTTCACGATTTTAAATTTTTAAAGATTTGCAATTTAAAGGACCTGGGGATGGCGTTAAAATATTTCTTTCTTGAAGGCTTTTAAAATGAGGTACCACGCGGCATAGGGTTGCATTTAAAAATTTTGACCTCAACTCCCTAGCGTCACCCGTCGAGGGTGTTGAAAAAGTTAAATTACATAAGAAAGTAGATGTATGATACCCCTAAAATTTAGTGTCTGTTTTCACTAATGGCCATATAACGTCATAATTCAGAATGATGACGGAATATCGTTAAACTGTCGATTCTACAAATTCTGGATATTCTATGGACAGCCATTATGTTTAGCTTTGGATGTGCACTGAATATTCAGTTTGCAAGGTATGCTAACAGAGTAGATTTATTAATAAAACCTTATTTGGTAACTATACGTACCTACATTAAATTATGACACAACTCCTTGATTTATCAAAATGTTTTACAATTTGGGCCGTCAAACTTGACATACATCCATGAATTAATTATGACCAATCATTAAATAAAGCCCGATTGTTAAGCATCCGGCTTCGGGTGACCAAATCATCCGGTAGTAATGGTCATGGTCATGGTCTCCATTTATAAAGAACTTCCAAAGGATTTACTTTCTATAAGGTAAACGTATTAAGTTTTAAGATGCAATTATACATTTTTATTTGCATTTATCCTAGTCCTCCTATGAGTTTCAAGGCAACCAAGGAAATGATAAGTACAGCGGTATAACTGTTTCAGTCCGTGCTGCATAGGGGTGGGCGTCTCAAAGTCAAAGTCTCAAACTTCTTTAATACGTGAAATCTTTTTGAATGGTTACATATGTTTCGCCCCTATATGAGCGTCATCAGACCTAAAGATACACAATTTTAATCCTTCCAAACAGAAAAAACCACAACTATCATACCTCACAACCAATTATTTCTGCTGCCACCAGGTGACCACCGAATCCCTTCCTCCTACTTTGAATTTCATTTTAGGGGCTTGAAAATTGTTGATATCATGTATTTGTTTTTTAATTTGGTTTGTATTTTTTTTTTGTTCTCAGGAGTGATAGTTGTGGTTTCTTCTGTTTAGACGGTTTGATTGTGTATCTCTAGGTCTGATAATGCTCACCATACGGGCGAAAGTGATTATTCGCAATATGGTGGCCAAGTCCCTTGTCATTTATGGTACCCTGTTGAAGTCTGGTCTATTTTACGTTTATGGGTTGGCTGAAAGGCTGGACCGGACTTGTACTAACCGTTCAACTTAAATAAACACCAAGAAAATCTAGTCTCGGATATCTATAAAGTCCAAAAAAAATGTTTAAAACACACACTATACAAAAAATATCCACAGAAACACCAACATCACAAACACAAAACACCAAAATCAAACAGAAATAAAACACGCGACCTGTCGTGTCCCCCCGCCCTCTACTGGTCGGCGCCCACCAGCCCATGTAATCGGGAGTTTACTCTAAACTTAAAATTAAATAATATACCTATAACCGCTAATACATTAAGCCAAGCACGAGAACATGAGATAAATAAAAATAGATTTAACAAAGCTGTTAAAAAGAAAAGTACTTTTAAAGTAAATGAATAATTTAGTTATTAGTAGATATTTCACACTCCGGTATTTCAGTATGTATTAATGTATGAGAAACTCGGAAATTCATTTAACAATAAAATGCATCGAAAAGGAAAGTGGATAATATATCGCGTAGTTTATAATATATTAAGTTTGAATTTTGTGAATGTATTCTTTCTTAATAAATAGGTAATACATTTGGTTTATATTAAAACTCTTATTTTTTTCGTTGGTGGCTGTGATTTCGTATTTAGAATCAAACAATTATTCCAAATAAATCTCTCACGGTATGGGGTATTCATGGGTATATTTTACGTTTTTGTCGCTACCCTGTATACTATGGGTCTTTCTATGATTACATAGGGATTCTTAGTTTATTAAAATGCAGAACTTTTCTACATAACAGTGATTTTTTTCAACTTTCAGTAAAAATGTTTCCCAAAAACTTCGTGGGGCATGCTGTATGTACATGCCCTCCTCCATCTACAGTTAGAATGTCCCAGCCTCAACCAATTTTAACGACCAAGGTTTAAGAAATTTCGTCCCATTCCCCCAAATAAATAATAGGATATTTTAAATTGAAAACAAAATGGCGGACATAGAAAGCCATATTGTCCAATTTACAAAACTGGAATTATTGCTGAAGACCTGTTTAATAAGGTGTTAAAATATAAGCCGCAATCCCGCGAGTAGCACAGGGAATATTAAATTTAAATAATATAAGAGTTTGATAATTAGTTTGCTTAAGGGCGGCTGTGCTCAGGAACACGTGGTGTAACAGTATCGCCTAGATTAGACCATTGTGCGTTTACGAGAAGGCAGCGTTGTCACGTTGAAAATTTGTAATAGTGTTTTTCTAAGGAATGTTAAATGAAATCATGTTTTGCCTGCCTCCTTCTTCTAGACACACAGGCGGATTGTCCATTTGGCACAGTAGGTTATTGCCTAGGGTTCCTAGGCTTTGAAGGGGCCCTCGATTGCGGACAATATATAAACCGTTTTTGGTTACGATTAAAAAAGAATTATAAAATAAATTAATATTTAAAAAAAAAGATCTAAATGATAACGTATGTGGCGCAAGAAAAACGAAAAGTTGTGAAAGAAAAAGTTGTAAAGCGGGCCGAAACTTTGGAAAAGTTTATAATAATAAACAATATTTTCCTAATTGGAGGCCCTTTTAAATAAACCAACAGGCACAAAAAAAGACAGAGACAAAGAAAAGTTGAACCTATATTACCATATACCTATTTAACTAACCTTGCTAAAGTAGATAATAAATAAATATTAACGTCCAATTACACAAACAATTCAATCTAGAATTAAACTAAATTATAGACACTTGTAACGTGACAATACTCATGTTAGGTCAATTAAATGGATTACTTAATTAAAAGTTTTAAGTAACACGATGCGTATGTTTCAGGTGTGCCATAGTAGGCTCACAAGCACGGATAATTACTTAACGAGGTGTTGTGTTAGATAATGGGCCTCCATCTGCACTCACTGAATGTTAAATCATTTTGTTATGGTACCTAAATAACGTTTCTATCTAACTGTATTTACAATTTAGAAAATCTGTCCATTGCTTTTTGGTTCAACTTTTGTCTTTCGCAGTCTTTTAAAGTCTCGATTACTAACAATGACTTATTGTTTTAGAACTTTCTGCTTTCTTCCCGAACCACATTCAATAATGCCAGATGATCTGAAGTGTGTCGGTGAATCCAGTGATAGTATTATATTTTTAATTACCTACCTTTAATTTGTGGCAATTTATAAAAACTAGAACATCTTTTATAAATTTAAAGCAGTAAAATCCGTTACAATTTCAATCACATCCACATCATTGTAAATTCAGCCATAAAAACAAGAATTTAATAACTTCACAATAACATTATAAAACACCGTTTCGTCACAGTTACTTTAAAAAATACAAAGACTAATTAATTTAGATTTATTAATTGTATAATATTATTAATAAAGTCAAAACAATGATCATAAGACAGGTAAATAAAGAATAGCGTATACTTTGTAGGTTATGGTTTTATAACGGAAACATTAAGCCCGATCCGAGTTTGTTTTCACAATTGAGAGTCAACTGTTTTACTAGACCATTCATACCTGAAGGCAGCCGTTACGGTTCACCTGGAAAAAATTAACAGGTAAATAGTATATTGTTGGTTGCATATATCCTTGAGTCCGTTAGTTCAACAACCCGGTTCCCTGAAATAAAAAGTCTTTGCATGGAACTTCCCTCGCGAAATGCAGTAGGTATAATAAAATCTGAAATTGCACACCCTTTCGTTTTTCAACAGTACCTAACACGTAAGTTATATTAACTGGTCAGTTTTAATAGCAGGTCAAATTATTGTAGGATGTTTAGAAATCAGTACAGTATTTAAAAACTTTCATAATAAAAGTAGACCAGTTTTTTTTCGCCCTCTGTGAAAACTAAAACGTTTATTTTTTATGTAACATACGCAGCTTACAGCTTTGTAGGTATAAAATTTTTATTTTCCGTCGTTGGTTGAAAATTTTTGACATTTTGAGATTTCTTGTTGAAAAAGTCTATATTACAATACATTTAATCATTGCTAAGAAACGATGAATAACTGTTAGGAAATATTTATTTCTGTGCTGTAAGGAAATAATAGTTCCTCAGTTGTTAGTGTACTGCAAAAGTTGTTAAAAACACGCCAGGTCTGGAGGAGTTGCAGAAATGAAAAATTCATTCTCACTAATTATTTTGCACTTTTTTTATTTGATAAAACAGCTTAAATTTTTGGAAAAATCAACACATTAAATTTACACGCTTTAAGTTTGACAATATAAAATTGAGACGTTTCCATGGTTACACAACCAATTTTTATTAGGAATTTCAAGGCATTAGATATTTCTGCATAAAAGTGTCCACCTTTTTTTCTAAATTAACCGAAGTTTTAATCGTTAATCGTCTGGGAAAGGTTTTTCCTTCTAGATACACAAATTACTATTATTTTAAGCTAATGTCCTAGAGGGGAAGAGATGCTTCCTAAAATTTTTTTAACTTTGAGTTGTAAGAAAAAGATAAACTGTAACTGAGAGATTTTAGTAAACTTTAAGTACATCCCAATACTTTCTCAAACTCTCGACTTATGGCAATAATAATAATAGGTATACTATTTATAATAGTGCAATAATAGTGAATAAGTAGTATGGGTCTCAGATAAATAGTGCTTTAATTGGAGCAAACACAAAATTATTTTTTAAGTTGTCCACCTTGAATCTGAGGGACTAAAAATGCCGGTATTCCTATCAGCTTTAATTTTTGTAGAATGAATCGCGTTGAGCTAAAGCAACAAAAAATGAAAATTAGGTTTTTAAAGGTATCCTATATTCCACTGAAAGTGTGACCCGTTTTGAGCCAGAGATTTATCGATAGTAGGAGTATGTTGGGAGTAGCTTTTTATTATAAACTTAATTTGACACCATACTATATAAAACGTACTAATAAGTACGTTTTATATTGTACGTTCAATTGTTTTAATTTCATATTGTTATTTTGACTTATATTCACCTCTATACACTTTACACTGCTGGATGTATATATTTTAATAAATAATTGTTTTCCGTGATCTAATAGCCCTAAAAGGTGAAGATCTAAAATCTCGGAATGTGAATTATTTCACGAATATAGTACTTCTTCTAGCGCGGGAATTAAACAAGCTGATCAAAATTTCTTAATGGGAAAAACGCTTTTATATTGAAACGCTTGAATTCAATGGTGGTACAACTAATTTTTTGATTTAACATTTTGGATTCTGAATGAATTAAGGATGTCTTATTCCTATTTCATTAACAATCGCAATAAGAAAAAGTATAAAGGTAGGTATCCATTTGAATCTTTGTTGTATTGTTGCTTATTTTGTCTTTCATGCGCTTACGAAAACTTAATAATTACGTAAGTCATAGCTAAATTTTTTTGCACAACAAAATTTTTTACTTAGACTGCAAAAACATGTTAAACCAAAATATAAAAAAAATTTTCGTGCGTTTATTATTAGGAAATGAAAACCAGACTCAATTTACATTAATACTTCACTTTCTTACTTAATATTTCTATATATACCGTTTAAATAGCCTGACCGCCTTATAGGAAATCCGGAAATCCGCTGAACCTGCCACTTCAAACAATTAATCTGCCTGCAATTTAACCTTAAAAAATTAAAGACTTAATTGGTTCGTTTTGTCGGTAGTGCAATCTTTTTACACAAACGGGGGTTGTTTCTTAATGTGCTAGTCAATGATTCACGCAAATGAATTAAGTGTTGAAATGCGTACCTACAGTTAATTAGCTGATTTATTACTTACTACCATTGATTTAGTAACAAGGACGAACAGAGGCGCACCCAGGGAGGGGGGCACTGGTTGCAGAAAATGACACTAATTTTATAAAGTATTTTAAGTTCATTCACTGCGGAAATAACACAAAGCCACGCACTAAACAGTAACGAGGTCACATTTAAGAATTACCCTAGTTAGAAATATTTTCATTTCACATAATATCTATTTTTATTTATCGTTCGCAGTCGCAGACCATCTAGCGGCATTAAGGCAACAAAGATTTGAACATTTTTGGGAAAAAATTTGCAAAATACGTCGATTTAATTTAATGGCTATTGTTTATTCTAAAATGTTTGTGCGTATAACTGATATTTTATCTTGTACAACAGATTTTCAATGGAGTTACGATCTGGGGAGTGTGCTGATCTGAGCAAATCCAAAACGCATTCAAAATGGTATTTTTGTCAAAGTCATTCTTGAACTAATCGTTAAGAGTATTTCCAATCAGTTGAAAAATAAACTGCAATATAATTTTTCACTTTGCACATGGTAATATGTACTGCGTACTGCATAGTCTTAATAAACTGTAATCATGATGTGCAGAAGCAGCCCTACTCGAAAAGGCTTCCCCGACCACGTTTAATTGCAGCCTTAGCTGACAAACTTGGAATTAATTATTCATGCTTTTCAATATCACGTTGCCGGTGACGTTGGTTTAGTGATTTACCGTCCAGACTAAACGATGTGTGTTGCTAGACATTTACTAAATAGAATAAAATTATCCTTGGACTAGTCATAATTGCTGGAATTTCCGGAGATTCTAGATGCAAATTCTCAGGGTATAGTAATAAAAAATGTTTCAATTCGTATATCCATCTGCTTTTTCTGTCGTGCCAATTTTCATATTCGTTACCTCTTTCGTTATAAGGTAAAGTTATTTTCGATAAACTGTAGTTTGGTAAAACATATTGCCATGAACTGCCCCATTGCTCTTTATCAACCACTCCTCTCTCCTTTAATTCTATTTAAATTAGAATTATCAACTCGTATAGAATTAAACACAGAGTGTAATCAGGATTAGGCAATTGGAAAAGTATCTGGTATGCCATGTGACCGTAGAATAAGCGCCATAAAAGTAGGTAGTGTATAAAACAGTGGTCAGACCTGCTGTGATGTACGAAGCGAAAACATGGCCAGTAAAAGTTTAAGAGATGTTTTTAGACGTGACATGAATAACGAAGTTAAGATGGATGTGTGGAGCAACAAAAAGAGACAGTTTGAAATAAAAACTAAGGACACCAAGGTTGTATAAATATCTAAGAAGATGCAGGTAAAAAATACTTTAGTGGTATGGGTAGAAGAGTTATGTCAATTTGCTCAGGAAAGATAAGTCAAGATGGTTTAAAGAAAAGGAGGTTAAATTTAAAGAAAGGAGGTTTAACAGTTAAAGAAACTCAGAACTGAAGGTTGTGGAGATGACTAGCCAGGAATGTCTACCTCATACGGAATGCGAAGATAATAAAGTAAACTCTACCAAAATCTACCAAAATTCTTCAGGCCAATTAATATTTTACAATAAACTATTTTTTCACAAAGATATTTGAATGTCGCTTTACTTTTTTGCACCATTTTTTAATTTTCATTGTTATGTCCAAGCACACTTGAGTGTGCCACTGAAATTGAATGGCAAGTTCATGAACAACCGAACAACCCATCACTAGCCTACAGTTTTTACCTGCGATTGTTTTAATGCGAAATCTTTTATAAGGCAGACCGGGAATTTAGAAAATCGTCGCTGTTTGCTAAATTTGGCATGTAGTTTTGACCAATTGTTAAGGAGAAACCCAGGGGAAAAAATCACATACACAACTTGGCAAATTCAGCGACAAAATATTAATAGGGGGTGCAGAACACATGTTTCCGTTGGACGCCAATGCTCAGGATAATTTAATAGTAGGCGACGCTTCAGGAAATAAAAGCATTTAAAAACATTTCGAGCAATTGCTTGTAATAGGAATTCACACTGGCTATAATAAAGTACCTAGTTTTACAGTTACGTTTTATATCAAAAAACATTTCCTTTTTTAAATGGCTGTTATTATGACTTTGAGTAAGTACCTAAAATGGCATGTGCTGTAGGGATATTTTATATAAGTAGTTGTTTTATGTATAAACTACAGGTATTGACTACAAATGGAATAATTATAAATACATGTTGTTAAAATGGTTTGCAGGATTTTATCTAAAGTTGGATCACTTTTCTTAGAGTCGTTAATATTTTTTTTTGCATGAACGAATATAAATTAATTATGGCACAGCTTTTGTTTAAACACTTATTACTTTTCTTTAGGAGAAATGAGTATACAAATCTAAAGGTGCGTCCACACATGCAACAGAACATTGTAACGCAACTCGTAACAATTTGCTGTTCGCAACGTATTCGCGACGGTGCACCGTGGTCTAGAAAGCATATTTAGCGCGAAAAAAGGTATAAATAAAATACAGCAATCAGCATTATTCAAATAGTTTATGGGAGTGTAACATTCTAAAGCAACCGCTGGTAACCAAAGAATTTACAAAAAAAAATGGGGCCATAATAGCAGGTCCATAAAGGTTTTATAAAATTAAATTACAAACTGATCTATAGGTCCAAGAACCTAAACTGCTAAAAAACACTTTAGAACTCGCCGTTTGTTCCGTCCTAATAATCTGATGTAAATTTTGATCGTTTCTACCTTTTTCGTGCCCACGGAGCATACATATTTAATTTTTATTAAACGATATTTTTTATTCAAACAAAAAAAATCAGCACCCATTATTCTTTGGACATTTCTCCGCAAAATTTCTTTACCTAGAAAAAGTAAACTTCCTTAAATTCTTTTAGATTAGATGAAGACAATTCATAGCCTTAGTGAAACCCGATTTTTATTAATTATTTATTTCAGTACATACGGTATATTATATTGTAAAAACAATTAATAATTAAATTATGCCCCAAAGGCATGAACGCGGTAAATAAATCTTGAATGATTTCGGTATTCCTACTTTGTATATTTTATTGGTACTATCACAAACAACACAACCTGTGGTACCATTTTAATATACAATATACGTTCATATTTCGTACTTCTTGACATCATGGTGAAGACAAGATATTACTTCTTGCTTGGTTATAAAACTAATTTATTACTACCAGCGCGCAGCATTAACGACTTAACTTTTCTAAAACTGAAAAGGAATCTATGATAACTCGTTAAAGATATTTTGTATCGTTTTTATAATCGCACAGGAACGACAATACAAATAACTTAGTAATTTCTGCTATTTTGGGACGAATTTTTATTTGCAATAAAAATAAAATAAAAAGAGTTTTTATAGAGAGTCAAGGCATAGCGTAAACCAGGGGTGGCCAAACCACGGCACGCTTGCCACATAGTGGCACACCTGGCTCTCTAGAGTGGCACGCAGACATTTGTCACAAATACATTCAGCACAAAAAAAATTTTGCTTGCGGCGCCGTTAACCTTATACCAAAACATAAAATATTGCCTTCCGAAAAATGAGTGGCACGCCCAAAATTTTTGTTTTCAAAAGTGGCACATCATATAGAAAGGTTGGCCACTCCTGGCGTAAACCATAGATTGAGAAACAAAGGAGGGATACCAAAATTTACATTTTAGAGCAATCAGAGATTCCAGGGTTACTCTTAATTTGGTTTGATTTGGCCAACTATATGATCCCCACCTACTTTTTTAGAATGGCTGTTGCCAGGCTTTCAGTTAGGTGGCATATTTTCAGGCTGATAAAATATTCTAAAATAATGCAATTACTGCAGGTTAATACCTGCAATCGTAAATACCACAGGCTAAAAGCATGTGACTAAGGATTAATAATATATACCAATATACCACTATTGTTCATGATAATAAATTTTTGGTGATGCATTTTCAATGCATGGTGACGCAGTTTAAAATATGTACATTCGTTACTTTATGCTCGTGTATTAATAGCCATCATTACATAATCGTTGCATAATAGACCTACTATTCTAATATCAATTTTGACTTGTGATTATTATATTATACTAGAGTGTTTTCGACAATAAATTATCCAAAAATCAAGAATTTATCGTGTGAACTTATATTACTAATATTTCAGATTTTATTTTCACAAATGTTGGGGTGGCCCCGTTTTTTGCTCGTCAATGTAGTTGGGATAGGAAAGTTAATAAAAGTTGGATGCCAGTGATGGTACCTTAAGTGTAATGTAACCAAAAATCAATTTAGATGTTTGAGGGTGGACTAGTATATTAATATTTACTATACTTCTTCATACAAGGGCGGATCTTGGCAACTTTTCAGGGGGGGGGGGGGGTTGCTTAGAACATCGATGTTTTAAAATCCAAATTTAAATAAAAATCAGACTGTTGGTTTTCTTTATTTTTGTTTAATTTACCCCCCAAAGCAAACCGAAATACGAGAAATTTTAAGTCACCGGTGAATTACAAAACGGCTGGTGATCAACCACTTGAAACCGGTCTATTTTCCTCTGAATTTTGAAAAATGCCCGATATGTTCTGTATTGACTCATAGGCCAAGCAATAGAGCGATTTGTCGTGACATTAACCCTAGAGTAGTCGCGCCCAATTTACTACCTTGGGTAGTCGCGCTGGTCTCCTAGACCGGGCAGCCATTTTGAAAAGATAAACAATTTCGAAGGCTCAAGTGGTTGTGAATAAGGGAAAAGAAACTCTGCTCATTCACTATTACCAATATTTATTGAAGAAAATATATTTTAGGTCAACAAAAAAAACGCTTAAAAAATAAAAGAGTTATTCTAACAAACATAAAAACAAAACTCTTATAACGGAACAACTAAGTAAAAATGTATAAAAATATACATAAAACAGCTTAACCAGAGTTTTTTTTTAACAAATATCCATCCACTGAATTAGTTCTGGGCATTTAAAACATTTTCCTGACATAATCTGCATATGCCAACAATATGCTCCAAGTACATGTAGGTATTGCACTGAAAGCAAGAATATCTTGTTTTTCTGTTTTTCTTCCAATTGCAATATGCACAGCGGCCTTGAGATCCCTCTTGTGAATGATCTCCCTCATTAGTTTGAATATTGCACAGCTCACGCAATCGGAATCGAACACTATATGGCATATATACTATCCTGTTCAATGTCACTGTGGTGTTCCTCACGCACTTCATAGTCTGTCTCTTCTTGATCGGATTGATCGTCGGCAACATGTGAATCTTGATAATTATCTAGAGCAGGTTGCTCGTCTAATACTTCTTGCATTAATTGTTCCAACCTCTTCTGCTCCTTTTCATAAGCCATGCCTAAAATTACAAAAAATATCCAATCTGTTTTTTTTTATTTTTACCCAAAATATGATATAATATACAAGCTTTAAACATTCTCTATTAAATTTATTTCAAGTAAGACAATAGTGAATATTAAATTTTAATATAATATTATGCATTTTTGGTATGTAAAAGCGAAATAATTACCTTCAGTTTTAATAAAAATCGCACCAAGTTAGTCGCCCCGGAATCACAGACCGTGTATCGGATTAGTCGCCCTGGTGTGATAAACCATGTTACGTTCTCTGGCGCAAAATCACTCCCGTACTACAACACAATTAATACTACCGAATGTATGGCCTAATTGAAGCAGACTTGTGGTGGCATAGTCGCGACGGCCCTCTACGCCTAAAAATATTTACTATTTCGCGCCGCCCGGTCTCAGAGACCATGGCGCGACTACTCTAGGGTTAATACTATTAGAAATCCGTCTGTGCCATCATCTGAAACACGATCCGTAGATGATTCCTGTTATATTTCCAACTCTGAAATTTTTTCCATTAATTTGTTATAAACATTTTTACATAAGCAAAAAAACGCGATTTTTTTAGTTTTTTGCTTATAAAATGGAAAGTAATGAAGCAATCTTAATGGGGTATATGGACGATTTATAGAGAATAAAAATACAAACAAAATGAGAGGTCGAGCGTCCCGATAGGATAAGTAGCAACGGAGAAAATACGGAAAAACCGGAAAATTAAGAGTTTTTGTTTTAAATTCATAAATCGGCCATTTTTAAAGGCAGATGGCTCAAAATTTGGGAAAAAGTAGAAATTCATAGCTACTTTATGTGTCCAAAATCCCGACGCTGTCCGACGATTAGTTTTTCCACAATCGTCATTTTAATTTTTCAGCACACTATTTTGCAACAGGTCTGGTTGCTCTATGGATCGTCCGATTTTAATTATTGAAACGGATTTGAAAAGTACAAGTTTAATTGAACAATAAGTATATCTTAATTTTTCCATAAAGTGCTACGAAACCGGTTGAAAATGCACCTAAAGATGCGTGAAAAGGGCCGAGCGCGCGAATATTGGCTCCCCTTCGCTCCACTTCTCTCCCGCTACTCGATCGATTTCGCGCGTTCGGCCATTTTCACGCATCTTTACGTGCATTGTCAACCGATTTCGTAGCATTTTATGGAAAAATTAAAATATACATATTGTTCAATTAACTTGTACTTTCCAAATCAGTTTCAATAATTAAAATCGGACGATCCATAGAGCATCCAGACCTGTTGCAAAATAGTGTGTTGAAAAATTAAAATGACGATTGTGGCAAAACTAATCGGACAGCGTCAGGGTTCTGCACACACAAAGCAGCCCTAAATTACTACTTTTTCCCAAAGTTTGAACCCTCTACTTTTAAAAATGGTCCATTTATGAATTTAAAAAAAAATTCTTAATTTTCCGGTTTTTCTGGATTTTCTCCGTTGCTACTTATCCTATAGGGACGTTCGGCCTCTCATTTTGTTCGTATTTTTATTCTCTACAAATCGTCCTCTTACACCATTAAGATTGCTTCATTACTTTTCATTTTATAAGTAAAAAATTTTAAAAATCGCGTTTTTTTGCTTAAAAATGTTTATAACAAATTAACGGAAAAAATTTCAGAGTTGGAAATATAACAGGAATCATCTACGGATGGTGTTTCAGATGATGGCACAGGCGGCTTTCTAATAGTATTAATGTCAAAAAATCGCTAATATTTTGCTCTGTTGCTTGGCCTATCACAAGAAATATGATCTCCTTAAACTAAAGTATCAAATCTTGATTGCTTTTCACCGATTAAATTTAATTTATTTTATGCACATGGTCTTAACAAAACGTTGAAAGAATTTCCATATTAATTAAGGCAACTTTATACACCGTGCATGTTCGACTTCAAGGATGACTGACCACAGTAAACGAAAATAATAAAATGCTAGACGTTTTCTTTTAACAAACGAGGTAGGTAAACTGGTAAACAATGAAGTTGTCTTTAAATCGGTTCAAGGTTTTAAAAGTGCACGTTTTACCATTATAAACATACGGCGGCCTACAACAAGCACATTCCTGACAAGGTAAGCGGACATGTTTCGTGGAATACAGTATAGCAGTCGTGTGTAACGTCAAATAAATATTGGCTAATTGTGGGTAGTAGATAAAGTAATTGGATATGCTTGCTGCAGAATTTATTTAAAAATTGCTTGGATTAAAAGTATAGCCGTGCAAAATCAACTGTGAAGAAAATGTGGCGTCCTTGGAAAGACGTTGATCATAGTGCCTCCAGTAGTGCTAATTTAAAAAAATATTTATCGCCCGATGCCTAGCAAATTGTTAAAGATGTGTATGTTTCTTTATTGAACAGGGGGTTTAATGTAAATGCAGCTGCAGCAGAAACGTCTTCATTAACGAAAACTCCTTTGTCTACAGTTAAATGAAACCCAACCCAACCCAATCAAACCCAAGCAAACCCAAGCAAGTGTTTTGACAAAAGCCTTAATTCGTAGACAAATTTATGCTATGTACGTTTGTTTCATTAAAACAGCTACTGATGAAAGATGAAACCAACATTTCTTGCAGCAGGACAAGCCTCTAGAGCAGGGGTGGCCAACCGGTCGATCGCGATCGACTGGTCGATCGCGGCTATTAGTCCAGTCGATCGTGGCAAGGCAAAAAATATAAATACGTAGAACAGACTGTTGTGTACTAAACTATGCTGTTTCATTTAAGATTTCAAGAAGTATGTAATTGGTAGATCGCACAGGGTGTCGTCAGTGAACAGTAGATCTTGGGTCTAACCAAGTTGGCCACCCCTGCTCTAGAGAGTACCTATTATCCCAAATGCGTTTTACTTATTGGATCACTAATAAAAGACAAATTTTAATATTAATGCAGTTACAACGATTACGACACTTTGATTCTTTAAAATCTATAAGAAAGTACAGATTAGAAAATCGTTCCATTAACCACCTCGATAAAACATGGTTTGAAACACATGACACCCCAGCAAAAGTTTGAGTAGATCCATCGGGGAAATGCCAAACCAAAGCCCCGTCGAACAGCGGAACAAGAATCACCATTTCACATGCTAGCTCCGAAAAGGGTTGGGTTCCAAAGCTTTTGTGATTCTGTTTGCACCACACCGATGGACGAGTTAGGGTGTGCTTGGGTTTGCTTGGGTTTGCTCAGCTGTGCAAAAAACCAGTGGCGATCGGTAGCATGAGGCAGGTGAGGCCCGGCCTCACTACAATTAATTTAAAATGTAAAAATGACAATTTTCGTAAGATTGATTAACATGTTTTGTTTTGCTCTTCTTCATCACATTACTTCAAATCTAAAATTTATTATATAAATTTGGCAATTATAAAGGTCGAAAGATTTAGCAAACGTCTATAAAGCCACTTTTATTTACAAGGGAAGCGCTAATATTTGCGACAATATATTCGACTAAAAAAGAACCACATGCGGTATTCGCAGTACGCGCTGTATGTTAACAAGTTCTTCTATGAGAGAACGGCCTATGCAGCAGAGGCCCGGTGAGCGCTAGACCCCAGAAGAGCTCTCGGGCTAGACTCTCGAAGCAGCTCGTCTCTGGACGTGTGTGAATGGTTCTGTCTTTATTTAGTATGTTTATATTACTCACTTCCACGCGTACACGTACTCGTTGCTTCCACGCGCGAATTTATATTGGAGAGAGGCCTGTAAAGCGCTTGGCCTCCTGATTTACTAGATATTTTATTTGAGAACGGAGCTACTTATTTTAGGATGTTTTATTGCTGCGGCAAACGTCATTTTCTATGCGTTCTCAACGTGAAAAAAATGAAACTGTTACTAATGGGAGACCTACTTCACAAGTACAAGTATACGGGCAAGAACCGAAAATAAGGACCTAATTAACAATGATGTTACATTGACTTACCAGGCGTTATTTTATGAAGTGCTTGATAATAATCAAACTACAGATCGATTTAACGGTATTAACAAGTTATTATTTTTGAACCTAATTTAACCAAACGCTTTTTGCCGATTTTGATGTATCATTTCTAAATCAGTTATTTAACAATTTAGTTCAAAGTTATAAAAATCTTTTCCAAAAAGACCGATGCAAAACCGAGCTTACAATTTTTTTTGCTGACAAACAGTTCCGTTCCTTATCTTTGCCAGAGATTATAGAGACAAAATGTTCAAAAATGGTCTAAAGGAGGTTTTATCAGAAATGTACAAATTGTTATGTTTAATAGCCAACACTACCTGGAGCATCGGTTTCAGCTGAAAGAAATTTTTTAGCTTTAAAACTCATAAAACTTATTCGAGAAATTCGACTGCACAAGAAATGTTAAATGGTTTGGCTGTAGTGTCTATAGAAAAGGCTTAATAATTAAAATGTATTCTTCTGACCCATTTTATAACTTAGTAATAGGATCGTTTGCGATTAAGTGCAACAGAAAGATAGACTTAATCTATAAAACATAATTTTGCATTTTTCTTAGTTTGTTTTTAAGTTTGCCATTTGATTTCCGTTTTATGATATTTTACGTTTTGATGTGTGTTTTAAATAAAACTATATGCTTCATATTATAACTTTTGGCCTTACCTGTTTTCCTGACCACGGATCGCCACTGCAAGAAACTGTTCGATTTGGCGGCGGTCATAAAATTTATGATATGGGTTGGTGTAACTTTATATGGACGCGCCGAGCTAGTGGTAATTATAAATGGTACCCTAACGGCATTAAAATACGTAATGGAAATTTTAGAACCACACGTAATCCCTTTTGCGGATAATGTGCGACCAGGTTTTATTTTGCAGCAATTTAAGGCAGTGCTAGACCACACGTGGCTAGGATAGTAACAACTTTTTTAAATGATCATCATAACATTGAAGTTATGGAATGGCCAGCCAATAGTCCAGATTTCTTTTCCATCGAGCACCTGTGGGATACATTGGATAGAAGATTACTGCAATGGCAACCTAGAGAAAACTTCAACTAATTTGAAGAAATTCTTATCCAAGAATGGGAACAACTTCCCCAAGGGGTGATCAGAAAGTTGACAGTATGCTGAAGTCATCAGGGTCAGAGAAGGGCACAGTCACACCCACTATTATTAATATTGTTAAATTACTTTTCTATTTGAAAATGTAAACAAAAAACAATAAAAATTTCTTTGTTTATTTAACATTTTAAATTTTATTCCTAGACAGGAATTCCTTTAAACAGGTTTAATAAAAAAAGAAAAACGATATTTTTTAAAAACCTTATTATTCAGGAAAACTATTTAATTGTGTGTGGCTCTTTATTCATTTTGAGTCGTTTATATTTACAATAACAAATATTTGTGTCAATCGATCAGTATATTTTTACAAATTTGTCATATTTTCATGTTCATCTGTCAACATACTGTGTATTTAAAAATTGCAAGGACTGCTCACCAACCGCTCCATAAAATTGGGCAACAGAAATAAATTAGATTAGAGAAATTAGGAAGAATAACTGAATTTAATACCTACCTAAGTTTTATGTGACTTGCACTAATTAGTTCTACTCCTTGCTAGATAGGCGTCAGTAGGCATTAAATTGGTCATTTTTGCTTTTTCAAAATTATTTTTTCATTACCTTTGCACTCGGGAATACAGGATCAAAATGTTATGTAACATAAAAGGTGTAATTGAATTACGATCAAATTCCGTGTTGATTGTACTAATAAAATTACGTATTAAACCAACATTTTCAGTCGAAGCGAGTGAAACAAAATTGACACAGAGAAAAATTGTGTTAATATTAATCTCGTTTCAATCGATTTTTGATGTTTCATTGTTGAAAGCTTTATTAAGTGATTATTTTGGTCTAGAGGGTAAAACTAATTTAATAAGTTTAAAAGTAGTGCGGGTACGTAGATCAATTTCTACTATACCGTATTTTTAAAAATAATTTCAGTGACGTAAATAGTTCAGTTCACATGAATGGGTGAGTTTTTTAAAGGCCATCTCTCTAAAAACGGTTTCAAATATTTTCATGAAATTTTGGCGAGTTAATAGGGAGATGGGGGGACATATGTATTCAAACATATTTTTGGCTTTTACCCCCTTTCTATTCTGAGGTGTGAGGAATAACTTTGGAATATTAAATGGGAGTATGTATTTTTGTTTATAAAATGCGAATTTTCATAAAAAACTAAGTATGTGTGGATTTTTTTTTTATTTGCTCTTTCGCTTGCGGAATTATGATTTTATTAGGTTATAAAATAAAAAAAATATTTACCATTTAATTTCAACTTATTTATTGTCTGTCATACTTGAAAAGTTGTTTAAAATGTCCCCCTTCAACTTTGAAACACTTCCTCACTCTTTTTTCATTTTATCTAAAGCTGTATGTGCAGTCGCTAGCACTTTATAAAACCCCACAAGTAAAAGTCAAGGGGAGTCAAATCCAGAAACCTAGCAGACCAGTTGAACGAACCAGCTCGTCAAATCCACCTGTTTTCAAATATTTCATTCAAGTCATTACGGGCCTGTATTGCATAATGGGGTGGAGCTCCGTCACATGTCAGGATTTATGTTTTGTTTTATTAACACTGATCAAGACTAGACTAAGACTCGCCTACATTTTGTAGACCAAATGAATGCTTCGGTCTTTTAGAGCAGCAAATTTTTATATAATATCTTAATAAAACGGTTATTTCCTCATGATTTCTAGCAAAATATCCTTCTGAATTGAAATATTAGCTAAGGAATTAAATCTTACTTGAGACATAGTGTTCCTTAATAGGGACTCTTAAGGCATGAAAAGCTCCTTTCCACACATTGAGGGTATCGTTAAAATTAGAGAGAAAAGTTTGTAGGTACGCTTCGGTTAAAATATCTTTAGTTTCATTTATTTTTTTTTACAAACTCCTGCAGCGAGCTACTACATAGATATTTGTAGGTAGCAAACCAGGAAGACTAAAAACGGATATTCCATGATCTGCCATTCTTTTTGCAGAAAGTGACACATCAAACGTTGCGCCGCCCCGTATTTAAAATATCTTTCTTAAATGGCGTTTTCAGGATATTACAGACATCATTTACAGGATTCATAATGTGAAGTGAATAAATACTAGTCTACCACTACCTACTACTTAATTTAAAATTAATTAAAAATCACAAAACATAATTATACCTACCTTCACCGGCAAAATAGAAAACAACGCCTCGAAAACTACATCTGCGGTGTAGTTGAAAATCATTTAAACGGCAAGCACTTCACCGGCTGATTTCCTCCAGTCGTATTCATACGGAAAATACATTCAACATTGGACATTGTCATGGCAACGATCCGTTCACACGATCAACACCTTGTAGCAATACCACGGCGCTCGGTCGCGGTTACTTGTGTCGGATTTGTTGGAAGCGGACATGGCGCGCCAGCGGTAGCATATTAGAAAAGATTGGGTCAAGGTTAAATTACGAAAGCGTTGAGCGTCAACGACCAGTAACTATATGAAAATTAAATTTCTATATTATTTGTGGAATTTTCTGGCGAAGTGGTACCTCACTCACCTCACCTGAATAGCCGCCACTGAAACGGGTGAAGAAATTCAACAAAACGGGAAGTGTGAAAGACAACCACAGGTGGTAATAAGGCTCTGGATATTTTAATTGAACTACAAGATAATCCAAATCGATCACTTCGACAGTTTGGCTTAGATTCTTAGATCATAATCTGCTGTGTCACCAGTCAGTTGAAAATTTAGTTGAAAGCGAAAAGATTCGTCCTTAGAAGATCCACCCATTTTAGGAATTGACAGAAGATGACTTCGATAGACGAAATGAGTTTTGCGAAATTCTGATGGATAGGTGTTATTTTAATAGTGTTCTTGTTCATTTGTTTAAAACTAGTGTTCATATGACATTTTGACAAATAAATCAATTAAACCCTATATCAGTCAATTTGTCTATAGGACTTTCTATTTAAAATAAAAAAAATAGTATTCTTTCTGACTAACCCTGTATAGTGGCAGAAATGGTTTTATCCTTCCAAAATGTGCCGTTTCTAACTATTGGGACGTGCCAATTTTTAAAAATATATTCAGTGTTTCAAATATTTGCAATATTCCATACTCCTTGACATTCTGTATAATAATTTTATTAGACGTCATTTTGGGTTCTATTAATAAATGAAAGGGTTTATTACTGCAGAGTGTGAAACAATGAAAATTGTGAATTATTATCATAATATATTAGTTAATAAGCAATCCATTTAAATTATGTAGATAAAGAATTTTTCCTCGGTCCCCATGTCGACATGAAATATAGAAGTGTCAGCTGTCAAGTGTTAAATTAACATCGAAATAAAACAATCCGAAACGATTTGTATGTTTTTCTACAACCGAGCGAAAAGTACAAATTTGCGCTTTCAAAAGAAAGCGCAAAGTTGGACATTTTCGAGGAACAAGCGTTTGTTTTACTTTGTCGCTCGCCGAGCGACAAAGTTACTTTGTCGCTCGCTTAGTTACCATGGACACCTTAATAATAATAAAGAAACGTCCAGCGTATCTGCGACTTTTGACACAAAATATAAACTGTCAAATTTGATATCAATAATTATTAATTACATTACAAAATATTTTTATAAAAACACCGGTTGTAGAAAAAATCATGTGTGTAATTCGAGCGCAAAGTGACATTGCCGCTCTCGCGAGATAGCCGCGCTCCGCTACGCGTCGCGCGTCTAACTTCTCGCTCAGAGCGGCAATATATCACTTTGCGCTCTTAATACACAATAGCTATTTGTGTATTAAGAGCGCAAAGTGATATATTGCCGCTCTGAGCGAGAAGTTAGGGTAAAAATATGCTGGAGCGGCGCTCCACGCGTCAAGCGCCGCTCCACGCGTCGGGACTCGAAATATACAATGTATTTTAAATCTATTAGCATATAGTGAGCAAGTAAAGCTTAGTGAGCAAAGTAAAGCGTCGTTTACTTGCTCACTATGTGCTAATAGATTTAAAATACATTGTATATTTCGAGTCCCGACGCGTGGAGCGGCGCTTGACGCGTGGAGCGGCGCTCCAGCATATTTTTACCCTTAGACGCGCGACGCGTAGCGGAGCGCGGCTATCTCGAGAGAGCGGCAATGTCACTTTGCGCTCGAATTACACATATGATTTTTCCTACAACCGGTGTTTTTATAAAAATATTTTGTAATGTAATTAATAATTATTGATACCAAATTTGACAGTTTATATTTTGTGTCAAAAGTCGCAGATACGCTGGACGTTTCTTTATTATTATTAAGGTGTCCATGGTAACTAAGCGAGCGACAAAGTAACTTTGTCGCTCGGAGAGCGACAAAGTAAAACAAACGCTTGTTCCTTGAAAATGTCCAACTTTGCGCTTTCTTTTGAAAGCGCAAATTTATACTTTTCGCTCGGTTGTAGAAAAATAGCTATTTCGTGTATTGAAAAATAGAGGGTCGATTTAAAACAGTGCTAATGGTAAAACATTGTGTTAATAACGTCATAATTTCGGCGCTAATATTTGAAATTTATAGAAATACAAAATATTTTTAAAAATGTTGAAAATAATTTTATTATCACTTAAAAAGTTTATATTAGTGTGATAGATATAAAGAATTTAGAGTTTCAATCTCCAAGCTCTTTAATAGTAAGACGCTGAAATAAAGCATATAAATTTACGTTCGCCATTTTGTTAGAAATTTTAAAATAAATAGTCTTATAGTCGTATTGTTCCTTACAATTAATTGTATACTTATTATAATATGATTTTCACTTTTATATAGTCCTTTTTTTCTTGTTGAACACTTTAATGCATTTATATGGTTTGTAAAAATATGTTTTGGTTTATAGAATTTTTGCAAATCTTTACTCATAATGTTGGCAAAGAAAATTTGAGATAATTGACAAAGCTACCTTAACATTTTTCTTTTCTTTAATGACCTATAATTTACCCAAATGGTCCTTGCTTTTGCGACTCATTGAATGGGAAATGATAGAAAATAACATTTTCAATAATGGTAGAACTCGACCTTTTTAGCGACAAAAAAGCACCTTGTAGTAAAAGCAATATCAGAAGCCATTACCTAAAGAAAATATATCTGATATTCAAGTCGTTTTTGATCTAGGCCTCCATATCTAAATTAGGAAGTTATATTTTTAAATATACTTTCAATCATAGTTTTAAAAATTCCGAAACTTCTTTTTTTTTAAACAACCGTTATGCCGCCTAAAAGTTCGAATTTGAAACCTGCGCTTTTCTCGGTCACTATGTCACGCGAACATACCCACCCAAGCAAATCATAGAAATATAAAAAGGCAGTTAATTATAATTAATCACCATTAATGTGAACTTGGACGCAGCATTATTCCCTCTATTATACCGGAAAATAAATTTAAAGCCTGCATCAGTGGCGGTCCCAGGGGGGGGGGGGGGGGGCGGTGGGGGCGATCGCCCCCCCCCCCCCCTTACCCTCTTAACCCAAGACACTATTTTTAACGAATGAAGAAATAATTAATAAATGATCGATGCGGGTAAAACAAAAAAGTCTTAGGAGATTAAAGACATATCTGAGAAATACAGTGACAGAAAAACGACTGACAGGTTTGGCGTTACTTCATATAGATAGAGGTATGAACATTAATATCGATAATATTATTAACCGATTTGCCGGATCAACAAGAAGAATAAATTTTATTTTATAAGTAGTTTTTTGTCTCTTTACTTTTGTTGTTTTTTCTTAATAGAAATTTTGAATATACGTAGGTAATTTTTTTTGTAACACACCAACCCAACACCTACTAAACCGCCCCCCCCCCCCCCCTTTGAAAAAAGCTGAGACCGCCACTGATATTTTAGCCTTGAAATTATTAATTATTGGTGTTTGATATTTCAAAAGATCACGTGATATTAAGTCGGGAATGTATATCATTACCATATATATATATATATATATATATATATATATATATATATATATATATATATATATATATATATATATATATATATATATATAAGAGAAAGAAGAATATTGGCTTTGCGGACTGTGGAAATGTGTTCTCCTTTTGCATCAAAGTACGGGGAGGGAGTCCAAGAAAATGGACAACCCCAGGCCGGGTAGACCACGACAGCTATTTCGTCCTTGTTAGGACTCATTCAGACAGCCATAACCCAGTCGCACCGAGATAAACGATGTTATTGTATCTTAAATCCGTTTTGCAAAACAAGCAGGAAAAAACATACCATAACGCCACCTAGCGGGTGCTGGCTCTAATGCAAAAGCAGAACACACCGAAAAGGTAAAATCTAAGGGCGAACGCGGCATCTCTAGCTTATGAGCAACGCCTTTTCGCAATTTCGCCCAACTCGTCCGCACATTCGCGCAGTACGAGGAGGGAGTCACGACGTCCTCACCAGAAAGAGGCCAAGTAAAAATAAAAATAGAAATTTATTGTCCGTACCATATATAAAAGAAAAAGAAGACTATTGGCTTTGCGGACTGTGGAAGTGTGTTCTCCTTTTGCATCAAAGTACGGGGAGTCCAATTATATATATATATATATATATATATATATATATATATATATATATATATATATATATATATATATATATATATATATATATATATATATACATATATATATATATATATATATATATATATATATATATATATATATATATATATATATATATATCATCATCATCATCATCATCATTTTCAGCTGTTTCAACCATTTCCAATTATGGTGTAGCCTCCCTTACATATTGATTTTTCATTTCGGCCCATTGTTGTCTATTGTTGGCTATGCGGGCCCAGGTTAATCCTGATAATTTCTTTATATCATGGTCCCATCTCAAATTTGGGCGTCTTCTTGGTCTTTTCACGCCTCTGGGGTACCATTGGGTAATTCTTGTGGTCCATCTATTGTCAGTTCTTCTCGCCAAGTGTCCTGCCCATTGCCATTTTAGGGACTTGATTCTGTGGACGACATCTATTACCTGGGTTATATATATATATATATATATATATATATATATATATATATATATATATATATATATATATATATATATATAATGAAATGATGAAAGATGTCTATAATAATATAAGTATAGGTTTTGTGGTTTACAATTAATTATCGTGCCTTTTTCTTTGCAAAAATGTGATTATTTTAATAACGTTGAGGTATAATATGGAAACTGGCTTGTAAGAAACTTGGTCAGTAAAATATTAACAGGATGTATTAGTGACAAATCTGTTGACATGCAAAAGCCAAATTTTGTGCATATGTTTTGTAGAGAAAGAAGTATACCAAAATTAGAAAAAAATGTCATCGCTAACATGAAGTTTTTAGAAAATATTTTAATAGGGCAATGTCACACAGATGTAATAGAGAAGGAATCCTTTACAAACTTGCCTAAGATAGGCAGAATTTCGATACATCATAACCTACTAACAAACATATCAACTGACGTGTTTAATACTCTTTCTAGTTTAACAGGAATTAATTTGTCCGTTAATAGAATATCATAAATTATAATTATTAAATAATTGTTGAGTACCTATATCTTTTTATCTCTAAATATAAATCAACTTTATTTATTAAATAATTAATTAAATAATTAATGTAAGACCTACTAAAAGCTTCTAGCTTACGAAACAAAATCTTAAAAATGACGGTTAATGTTTCCAAGAGAATTGCTCCTCTCGCCTAGAAAAATAAAGATAAATTACCTTTCATTTTTCGAGGTTCCGGCTCCATATCCCTTACAAGTGGACACATTAGAGACACTATAAGTTTTTTTCTTCTTTTTCTTTAGACACAACACATTAGCTGTCAACATATTTAAAAAATTTGTAACCCTGAATGCATATTAAACACTGTAGAAAAAATACATTGTTAGCACATCGCGAAAAACTATCACAGCATAATAAAATTTCATATTTAATTCTTTGCAAATAAGTTATTCATCGTTACATAAATCGAATATACACGTACACGCAAGTCCTTTTAATTGTTCAACGCGTTCTAAATACGAAAATTGGTTTGCAATTTATGGTACTAAACGGCAGTAAATCCTTTTATTGATGCAATAGGTTTTTTCGTGAAGATCTTGCGAGGTGACTTTCATACAAAGCACTATACAGAGCCAAGGTGTTCAGTTCGGCGACACTCATTGTTTAATTAATGCAGTCTTAATAATTATTTCTTCTCGTTTGCTAATTGCGGTGACTCAGTATCAGGTGCTGTAATTAAGTTCATCTGAAAAAATACAATGAAGTATTAATTATAAAAATACTCGTGTTATATCATAATGAGAGCAAAAAATTACATTAGCTTTAAGGCATACAGGGTGTTGTATAACTGCTGACCAAATTTATAGATGATTATTTTGTCAAAATTGAAAAAAGTTCCAATGGAATATGCATGTATTTTTTTATGGCACAAATCATTTAGGCAAGTTATTACAACCGTAAAAGTATTATTTTGAAGAAAATTACTCGGAGAATTTCATTCATCTGTCAAAATAGACGTTCTAACACTAAAATGATAAGTTAATTTTTGATTTAAACCAATACATAAGATTGCGCGATAATCATCCACTAAGTAGTGCTTTATGACTTTTTTGTAAAAAATAGTATTGGTAAAAATTAACTTTAAGTAGCTTCTGTTTTATTTTATTATTTTTTCGCTTTCTTCACTTGCAGAGTGGGCAACGTAATTTTTAAATTAATAACATCAATTTTTTTTATTTTCAAGTTTTTTTAATAAGCTTACCTAATTGACATTCATTTATATCGCCACTAACACGCGCAGTCAAGATACGTCAGGTCAAACCCGAGAATAGCTATCACAGAGAAGCGACAAAGCCGAGACTAGATTTCATAGCGCACAGGGTTGGCAAAAATCATGATTTTTAAAAAAAAAATCAAAAAATCTGATTTTTTTTATTTAAATCAGATTTTTTTGATTTAAGTCAGAATTTTTGAGTTTTATTTAGGTTTGTATTATTTAATTATTGTTTGTTCAGATGTAACACAGTTACAATAGTAAATAATTAAAATGCAGTAAATATTAAAATAATGGAGTAGAAAATATAAATTTAATAATATTAATATTAAGTCAAACTTCAGCAAACGAAACAGAAAACGGTAATTTTAAATACACAAACAAAAAACAATAGGTACATACTATATAGCTACATATACCCTATACCAGTGGTTCCCAAATGGTGGTCCGCGGACCCCTAGGGGTCCGCAGGTTATTTTGCGGGGGTCCGACAACCTTTGCTTTGAAACACTTGGTGCCCTTTTGCACGACGTATGTGTGAACAAACTTTCTCTGAATACATTCTGCTAAAATCCAAACAAAGAAATCGGCTGGATATTGCTTCCGATCTAAGATTAAAAATTTCCGTTCAGATTTACTAAGAAGGTTTAAGATTTAGTACTGGTTTAAATTGAAATCTTCTATAAATACGTAAAATTGAGAATAAGTTCTCTAAACCACCTTCAGGTGGTTTAGAGAACTTATTCCCAATTTTACGTATTTATATATGTACCCCTGACAAGTAGACTTCATTTCATTGTTGAAATCTTCTAGTTGGTCATTTATGTTTTGACAGGTTTTTGTCCTGTCATTGTTAATAAGTCGTTATTAAAAACTTATGAATTATTCAGATATTTCACCGATTTGCTTGGTTTCCAAATCATTTTCATTTTGGAACGAGTTGCTGTAATGCAGTTAGTTCTATTTTTGTCAAAAGTGCTTACTAAAATTGCCCTTTTCTTTAAAAATTTGTGAGAAAGCTCAAAAATAAGTTCATAGCATAAAACTGAATTGTCTTACACTTGTCAGTTTAAAACTTTTGGCCGTCAAATTAGACCGCACTACGTTGGAGAATCTGGCTGTTCAAATCTTAGACCAGATTTAGAAAGAACTGTGACAGGAAAAACAGTATTTCATTAAAATCCAAAACTGATGATTGATATATTATATTTTTTCTGCTAGAAAAGAGAATATATTTTGTTCAGTTTAGTTCAGTTTTTCAGTTACTTTTATAGGATGCCGTTTTTATTTATAAATAGCATGATGCCTTTTGGTGCAAATTGCCAAGCAATATTAAAGGCATTGAATAAATCGGCACTTTTGAAATAAATATTTTTTTGACAAAGGTTGTTTCTTTTATTATTTTTGAAGCTAAATTGTTCATGGGGGTTCGCATGTTACTAATTTCTAATTTTGGGGGTCCAGAATTTCGAGACATTTGGGAACCACTGCCCTATACCTATTATAATGGTAGATAATAAAATCAAGTCGAGTTAAAATAAAATAATCATTCTCGTAATTATTATGAAATAATAAAATATCATTATGAAGAAAAATGATTTAAATCATTGATTGTTTTCAAAAAAATCACTTGATGTAAATCACGATTTAAATGATGATTTAAATCATTTGATTTAAATCAAACCAACCCTGATAGCGCAGGTGCGAGGACAATGTGAACTTCTGTCAAACATACCCTATTGTCATTAGTACGTGTGTTTAGGTCGTGCTCTTGGCTATTTTGATTTTGCTTTTGATTTCTTTGTTGTGTTTTATTTTCAATGTGAAAAGTTTTGAAATATGCCTAGAGAATAGATATCTGTACACGTGCGTTTATTGGCTGTCGTTCGAAGACAGGTGGAGGAGTAGTTTGTGTTTTCCCGTAAAATTATGATCGATAAGTACATTTGCACCTACACTGTTGAGCATTTTTCTCCGTGTACCCGCATCATTAGTTTAACTAAATAATTTTTCTTCGTTCGATATTGTGGATATGTGTCGGTCCAAGGTCAGAAAAACTGCTATCCTAAAGATCAAAGGCGCCGACACGTTTTGTCGCTTCTCAGTGATTGCTATTCTCGGTCTAAACCACACATCGGCATCACTCTTCTGTGCTTAGTCCTTAAATTCACGCATTTTTATCTATATTTTTATATATTGATACAAATTTTTTACATATTTGTTTGCGTACAGTTTCTTATTTATAGTACAATTTGTGTGTACCTAATTCTTCTTATTAAACAATTAATTACATTTCTTCAAACCATCCTATAAGTATTGTATCGTGCCAATATGTAAAAATACTGCAAGTCCCCGAACAAACTGTTTTGTCGTCTGCCAAGAACCATCAAAATGAGAAGAAAGTAGTGCAAAGTTAATTATAAATTTTAAAAAGATATCGTTAAATGTTAGTATCGCCAAATTCAAGTAAGCATATTTTGCTATACATTTATTTTTATGGTATAGTGAATCCTATCGAGAGATTGAATACAAATGTTGAGGGTATAATTTACCACTCTCAAAGTATAGCGTAAGATAAATGAATAGAAAAAAGTTATTAGAGCTTATTTAGCACATAACAGTTAATATACCTTAAACAAGTACCTTAAGACTTTTACTCCTTTAATTTCTGTAACTTTACATTTTACAGAAACTATCGGCAACCAGCAAAATAGAATAGGTTTGTTAGTCAGTTGCATGTCCGGAATTGTAATCAGTTACCTTTAAAAATGTGTTAAATAAGTATCAAATACTAAAACAAAATTTCATCACACTGTCACAGATTACTCCTACCAGATACGAATAAATTTCCTATTATTTCAAGATTCCGCGGTGTTGGCGATACGGACAGTGCGGCCAGTCGCTTCGAGCGTCGATGCCAAGAATGCAATTTTCCACGCGTTGGGTAGGTTTTAATTCAGAGAAATTATGGATTATATTTTAAAATATTAGAACATGATATTGTGTGACATTTTATATAAAATTATATCATTAACAAATACAAAAACGTATATCGTTTATTAAAATTACACTACAACCTAGTACAACCACAATTTAAACCATAAAATCAACGCAACAAAACTGATGTAATAACATTTGCCTGCTATCTATTCTACCAAGCCTATTCCTTATTATATTAAGGGCATTATCTTCTTGAAACCCCTTATCAGTATTAACTCAGCATAAAATGGAGGTGGGATGTAAATGTCAGATTAACCAAAGAAGTATAATATACAGGGTGTCCGAAAAGTCTTAGTATGGGCAAATATCGTTGCTGTTAGTAAAGATAAAGACACCAAATTTTAGGTGTATCTTATTGGTTAGTAAATCTACTTTTTTATGTAATTTAACTTTTTCAACCCCCTTGAGGGGTTACGCTAGGGAGTTGAGGTAAATTCCCAGCATCAGTGACGAGGAAACTTGACTTACCGTCGCGTCGTGTGCACCATCGATGGATTAATTAATCACGATTAACTCCTCAGGTGATCTTTTTAACAAATGGAATTGTTGTATTTGACGCTCTAATCGCGTTTAACTCTTGATCTGGTTTAAATGCGGACGGTGCATACCAGGGTTACTGCAATCGTAATATGCTGACAAATATAAATTACAAGTGCCAACGTGGTAGTGTAGGTATTATAATTTGAATTATAATTCGATTATAAAAATAATCCATAACCAAATAATTTTGTCCACCACTAACTGTAATAAAAATACAAAGACAAGTATTTTTTAAAATTGTGTGTAACTGACAAAATCTAATTTCTAGTTCTGCTTTCAGGGCTTTTTGGAAATTCCATGTGCCTGTTTCCTTTTCAAGATGCTACAAGAAAGGATCTACTATATCTGCTACCTACAGCTACAGTGTCCAGTCGTATATTATCATTATCTTGGGTTTGCTTAGTTTATTTCCTTTTTTTTTAATGAAACGAAAAATTAAAATATTAAAACTGTCTGTCAATGCTGTTCGCTTCTAGGTGTGACTACCTGCAAAATTGTCCTTCTTAAATATCTGAATAGAGTTAAAAGTGGTGCTAAATTCGGTAAATTGAAAATTATCTATTTAGGAAATATTTAGTATAGCCACCGTATACAGGTATACGGAGGTATAGCCACATTTCGCCGATAGTCACACTTTGAATCGAACCATCAATATAATATAGAATAAAATTTGTTAAATATATTTGTTGAATTAATTATCAACATCAACGGAATTTTTTTAAAGGTCAGAGAAATTGCATTGCCGCATGGTTCGAGGTAATAATGGTCCCCTAAGAACTCGGCAGAGTGATGATATCTTTAGTACCTAATATGATCAGTGAGCAATACACCATCACAAAATTTCGGCCTACGATTACCGAATAAGAAACTGTTAAAAATTTCTGCCATTATTGATTCGGCCTAAATTTCAAAATTCGATCCTCAGTCGATGGGACCTAAGAAATGATAGCGAGTTTTTGTTACTGATTGGCGGCAATCTTTAAACGCAAACATATTGTTACTGGCTGGTCCTGAAAACAAGTTTTTCAGTTCACGCGCTGAGAATATGAACATTAAATTTGTTCTTAAAGATGACTAAACAGGTTTACAATATTCTATGTGCAGGCCTCAAGATTTTTCTTTTTAAAAATCATGCTAGTTGTTAGCATAAAGTCCGAAGAACCTCAGTATGGGCACATATCTTTGCTATTAGTAAAGATAGAGACACCAAATTTTGGGTGTATCTTATTGGTTAATAAATCTACTTTTTTATATAATTTAACGTTTTCAACCCCCTTGAGGGGTTACGCTAGGGAGTTGAGGTATATATTTTTAAATGCAACCCTATGCCGTGTGGTGCTTTATTTGAAAGGTCTTTAGAAAAGAAACGTTTCACCGTAAACCCAAGGTCTGTATCTTAATTCTTGTGTAAATGGCAAGCCTTTCAAAATTAAAAATTGTGAAAAAAATTAAAAATTTTAATTCCTTTATTTCTTTTATTACTCTAAATGTGGTTCAGAATGGCCACCAAGAACTTTTTAACCCAGTAATAAAGTCTATTTTGGAACCCACTTTTCACATTTGCGAGAACGGCAGGTGTTCCTTTTTAGCAGTGTTTCAAAATCGACTTTATTACAGCCAAGAAGTTTATGTTGGTCATTTAAAATTTCGTGACACCTTGGGATTATTTTTATTATAACAAAATACTTATAATATCCCCTTTGTTACTCTGAATATGTTGTCTGCAACTAAAAGAACTACAACCCACGATGTACGTGTCGCAAACAGAACATTTTGTTTCTTTTCCATTGCACTTTAGGTCAGGAAAGCGATATAAAAATCTTTGCACTTTGTACACAAACGGCAAAGAGCGACGAGGCATGAAGGAACCCACCGTGATATTAATGCTTGCTCCTGCGGAACTAAAAATAGCCGCTCTGCTGACCGCTGTCGACCGTCGCTTTGTACTACCGATACAGCCCTGGAATTACATATATTTGCAACTCTTTATCGATCAGAATAAGGCTCACCTTTTAGTATGCCGGAACATGAACACATCTTGTACCACACCGGATCTAATATTGGCAAATGACAGTGCTATTGCAGCTGTAACCACTTACTGGCGGTATCGAATTTAAAGTGATTCCAGACACGGAAAGTAGGTCAGTATGGTAACCATTATTCTTTGTAATATTTCATCTTTTAATAATAAAGTTTTCAAAGTTTTGTTGGAAACCTTTAACGTTTTACTTCTAAACTGTAGAGATCGATGATTTCTTGATACTGCAACGTTTCTGTTCAAGCTCAAAATTAGTTCGTCGTATTGCTGCAATTTGTATTTTCTGCTACTTCATGAAACCAACTAATTTTAGTCTAACAGAACTAGAATAACCAACTGTTATTGTTTTAAAACGAACAGATGCATGCAAGTAATGATACGTTTCTCAAATTATAACAGCATATGCATTTCTAGGTATACTTCCTTCAGACACGGAATAACAGTTTACTAATTTCTGTTGCCGTTATTTTTAATTAAAAAGATTTATTATTTTATTTTCAGCTGCTGGGATATTTATTATCCCATATTAGGGTGATTGCCCCAAAAGTGACTCACTTTCACGGTAATCGCCCATTATTTACTCGGATTTAGTTATCTAAGCCAGCGAAGATGTGGTTACTTGTAATACATAAAAATAGCCAGCGAAGATGTGGTTACTTGTAATACATAAAAATAGCCAGCGAAGATGTGGTTACTTGTAATACATAAAAATAGCCAAACTACATTATACCTACATATATTATTTAATAAATTGGTAGGTTATAAGATACAACCAGACCATTGGTCTTACTCTAGTAATAATTTGATAAATTGTACTAATAAAGCCATAGAGATAATTGCATAAATGTATAATAACTAGCTAACCATCCACAGATTAGCTTCCGAACTTTCATAATACAGTTTTATGCATGGATTTATTATATTATTCGATGTCCGTATACTAGAGATGTCGACAAAGTAACGATACGATACGAAAGTACTCGTTACTCTAGAATACCCGAAGTAACGAATACCGATTTGAAAGCGCATTGATTACTTTGATTACTTCGGTATCGGTGTACAAACGTGTGCGTCGATACGACATACGAAAGTAGCGACTCATACGAAAGTAACGAGTGCCACCATCGGATCGCGCGAGCCGACCGAGGGACAAACGATACGATTGTAATCATTAGGCGATTTTAAATCAGTGACTAAAAGCCTGACCTAGTCACCTGTATTCATGATCAAACGTCACAAAAATGACGTCACCGAGAAATCTGATTTAAATTCGTTTTCATATTATTCACTGAATGACAGATCACATCAGTGGTAAAACTAACCTCAGTTTATTAAGTATTTATGTTTTATGCTCATTTTTTCTGTCCCGTTGCTTTTTAACTTAGTAGTTTACGTCATTTTGTTCTTTCCGACAAATTTTTGTTTGTTTAGGACACATTTAAGCCTGGTCAAGGTATCGCTGAACTACTGACTTCCATAAAATTAAAGACCTCTACCTCTACCGTTTATCATCCGCATAAGAATATCTCTCGCCTTTTAGAAAAAACAATTTTGTCGGTATTTCTTTCTCTAATTGCTTCCAGCTCGGCTTGCATTGCCACAAAAATGGAAAAACATAAATCAAAACAAACAACCCTTTCGCAAATATAAATATAAAAATTGACATTGACAAAAATGACAGTATATGGGGTTGACCATGCTCGCAATCGTGGTCAGGCAAATAGCAGACTAGGTCAAGACTACCTTCCGTATGACGTCATTAAATCTGATTTGAAATTGTGTAGTCAGGCGTAGTCATGACTAGGTCTCTGATTTAAAATCGCCTATTGTATTCATTGTACTTTGTTTCATTTTGCTGCTGCTGCAACGCTGTCGCACGATCGAACGGATGAAAAGACGAACGGTTGAATTTATGAATTCAGGTAAAACTAAATTTTGCGTATGCGTATTGCCTGTTGCCTGTCTACAATTATAAAACTTGATCTTTTAGGTATCAAATTATAATGTAATATGTACCGACCGATACTTTTAGGAGTTAGGACATACAGACAAGATGTTTTTTAAATTTATTTATTTATTTTTAGTTTTAGTAAAGAAAAGTTGTAATGTAAAGATAAGCAAAGTTGGTTTTTTATCGTTACTGATTACTTTTACTTTACTAATCATATATCGAAGTATTTTTGAGGAAATAAGCTGAAAAGGACTAAAGAAAATACTGTCGACTTTAATCGTTAACAAACTTTATTAAAACAATCCAACAAATCCGCTTGAATGCTGGAAATCCAGAGCAACAATCGCTCCCCATTTCTCTAAGTTGGCAAATCAATATTTCATAGTTGCAACATCAGTACCATCTGAAAGAATCCTTTCCCCTGCTGGACAACTTATTTTCAAAAGAAGTTGTTTAAAGGGAGAAAACGTCCAAAGCTTACTTTTTCTTAATTATGATCAAAATTTGTAAGAAAGGCTAAAACCTGAAACTGTATTCGTTTTTTTTTTCGACTTGTCTTGTTTTTGTTAGTATTTTTTCGCATTGTTTTTTTAAACCGTAAATTTCTCGTTTAATTTTATGGACTAAGTAAATTACGTTTTGTTTCTAGTAGGTATTCTAGTTACTAGTTATTGTCTAAATTACCTCTTAAAGCTTACATTTCTTGTAAAGAAATTTGTACTCTCAGAACGAGTTTTTACAAAATGTGTGTAATAATATTAGTATTTAATAGCTATTTACCTAACAAGTGCGGAAAATGAATTTTTCCGCACGAGTCTGCCGTTCACCGATCGACGCGTAGCGGAGTTCGGTGAAGCAGCCGAGTGCGGAAAAACATTTTCCGCAAGTGTTAGGTACAATAGTTTTTCTACGAGCGTGAGGAAAGTCAACAGAATTAATCAAAAGTTGAGATATTTTTATGTGATTATAAGTGCTTATAGTTTATTTAGAAACATATTCTTCTCTTTGATTTTTCTGGTAACAGGTCCGTTTTCACATTTTCTGCTATCAGAAGAATCTCATCGGGAACTCCCTCGCTGGTATTTTCATCGATTCCCTCGAGACAAATATTCATTTTTAATGAGGATTCACTTATTCACGAGCAAAATATTTTAGAAATGCACTGACAGTTTTCTGACAATAAACAAACAAAAATGAAAGTAAATAGCTGGTTAGTTACACATGGTAACTAAATCATTTCGCAACCACCATAATATACCGGCTTATTATTAATTTGATATATTGAGGTGGAAAATTATTTCCACACGGTGCGGAAAATTATTTCCACACGGTGCGGGAAAATTAATTTTCCACACTAAAATGTGTGTGAAAAATTCAATCTTCCGCCCGCTCGTAGAAAAAATTAATTTTTTCTACGAGCGGGCGGAAAATTGAATTTTCCCACACATTTTAGTGTGGAAAATTAATTTTCCCGCACCGTGTGGAAATAATTTTCCGCACCGTGTGGAAATAATTTTCCACCTCAATATATCAAATTAATAATAAGCCGGTATATTATGGTGGTTGCGAAATGCTTTAGTTACCATGTGTAACTAACCAGCTATTTACTTTCATTTTTGTTTGTTTATTGTCAGAAAACTGTCAGTGCATTTCTAAAATATTTTGCGCGTGAATAAGTGAATCCTCATTAAAAATGAATATTTGTCTCGAGGGAATTGATGAAAATACCAGCGAGGGAGTTCCCGATGAGATTCTTCTGATAGCAGAAAATGTGAAAACGGACCTGTTACCAGAAAAATCAAAGAGACGATATGAAAAAGAATACGAGATCTTTTGCAAATGGACATACAGCCAGGCCCAAGTACTCAGCACAACTTTGAAAAGGAATTCGAAAATGAACTACACTCGACTGACATTATTATCCCAGAACAGCAAAGAGCAACAGATCCAAAATTACAGCCATTCAACAAGCAACTAGCATCTGCTATAAATTTAAGTAATGCAAATAATTGTACTTTTACAATAAATTATAATATAAATAATTAGGTATTAGATTTTGACATGTAACTATTATTGTTAATAATATTTTACTTTATGTTTACTTTATCAATAATCTAATAAAATATGTTTCTAAATAAACTATAAGCACTTATAATCAGATAAAAATATCTCAACTTTTGATTAATTCTGTTGACTTTCCTCACGCTCGTAGAAAAACTATTGTACCTAACACTTGCGGAAAATGTTTTTCCGCACTCGACTGCTTCACCGAACTCCACTACGCGTCGTTCGGTGAACGGCAGACTCGTGCGGAAAAATTCATTTTCCGCACTTGTTAGGTAAATAGATATTACAAAGTCTTTGTAAAGTAATTTCACAAGAAAATTGTTCATCATGACTTCATGACGTGTCACAATATTTTTGGAATTTTAAAAGAAAGTTAATTATCGCAGTAAAAGCAGTACATTTCCTGTAATTTCACAAAACTCTTTTTAGTGTGGAAAAATGAATTATTTTCAACTAGAACTGTCTTTTCAGAGGTTTGCTTGCTGGAATACAGGATGCAGAAAACCATTACGGTGCTCTATGGGAAATAGGACCATATTGCTTGGCCTAAATTCTCATTCGAGTGCAGCGTTGTTCTTGTGCTAAATTAGGTATTATTTTCATTACAATAACTAAAATCAAAGCAAACAGCATAATAGCGTATATTAGTTTACAATATTTTACAAGCAAATACGTTTTCACTTACTTTAGTGCAGAATATTAAAAACAATGTACCTACGATTTAACATCATTATTCTGTTTCTAGTTCTAAGTTGTCTAGATGATGAGAAAAAGGGAGAAAATCATTTACATTAATTATAAAAAAGTTTTCCCTATCGTCAACTTACTCCGGCGACACACTGTCTAATAGCACGTTTTAGCACAAATATCTTATATTGCCAAATAGACACAGCCGGTAGCTATATGTTCCAGCAAAAGTTAATGCTAACATTCCTAAACATTTTTTTAAACGACGATGTAAATAAAATGTTATTACTTACAATGGTATCTTTATCACCTAACTATTTTTTAACGAAAAATAAAATTTTAAGAATGTTTTCGACTATCATTTAAAACACTTACCTGTAGTAGATTCTTCCGTCATACAATTTGCTTTTATAGAACTTTTTGTTATGTTTTTAATTTAATTTATATTGACGATATCTACATATATTCTATCCAATTTCATTTGTGAATGATGACAGAAAAAACAACTGAACAAGAATTCACCCTATTGGTCAGTTGCCAATAAAAAGAATAATCAAACATTTTATCACAGCTGCCTTTGTTTGTACAAGTATTTCTGGTTGTCTACTGTGAAAGTTAATCGGAATAAATAAAAAATAAATTTCTAATCCGGTAAGTTTTATGATTTTATAGCAAAAGAATTACTGAACAGATAAGTCATTTGCAAAAATTTCGTTTTTATTAAACCTAAGCAAAAACAGTGTCAGCACTTTAACCCTCTTATTTTAAACTACTTCAAATTATTTTTTCCTACCCCTCTAAGTAACAATACCAATACCAATAATTTGTAATAAAATGATCGAAGAAAAATTTTTAAATAAATAAAGAAAAAATAGCAAAAATGAATAAACATTTTTATTAAAGATAAACAATTTATAATAATGTTAAAAACATATTCCCTATTCTCCAATATGTAATGAAAATGGATCTATAATAAAGTCTACCTGCGAACAGTGACGTTTGTGTGAGTCAAAGGCGCGATATAAATTGTTTAATCGAATGTACCAAGAAGTTTCACAATTTTTAACTGTAAATGTTGAAAGTCTTAATTCCGGAAGGATAGATACACTTTGTAATGACACTGCGTGACTTCAGCTTTAAACTGAAAACAAACGTTTCTAGGGCGCAATTGTCACTCCTTTTTCAATAACTAAAGAAATCTTCTCTGATGCCCTCTGTTCTCAACTTTGTGTCGGCTCGGCGCGGCGTTCCTGTTACTCATTCTCATAACACCCGGTCCAAGTAATGTAAAGAACACATATGTAGGTACCTTGCGTAATATTTCAATAGTAGTTAGTCAGTCCCACATTCATAGAACACAGGAATTTAAGCAGCTAATACTTTATATAAACTTTTTAAGTATATTTTTACACTGCAAAAACAACTTATATTTTGGGACAGGCTTCACATAATTTGTCATGTTTATATTTCTCATAACCTAACTTTCTACCAGCTGTAAACATTTTACGAGTATGAGAGAGAAACAAGACGAGAGAGAAAAAAATGAGACAGGGACTTAATTGATCTCTCCGTTGTAAAATGGGTTTCTGTCATCATTCTCAAGATAAATTGGATACGGTATAAATGGTGACCAAACTATGCAAACAAAAACACAGAGTTTGAATGACTATTGCGAGCAACGCGCAGATACGAAGTGAAGCAAACGCTCCACGCTGATTTGTGTCAGTCTGGTATGTTTCCCTTAACATTTAATAATTTTCAATTCCGTTAGAACGGTTTGAAAATTTTCATTTTGGCCACAAAATATGGTCCTATTTCCCATAGTGCGGTGGCGCACCGAAACGGTATTATAGCGATTGGTCTTTGTCCTATACACTCACAATGTAAGAAGCAAACAAAAAGCTAGTTACGAATAAATGCTATTGTCTCATCTTACTGAAGCTCAGTAGTTCGGCCTGTTCGGAGCCTACGTTAAACTGTAAATCCATGGCTCCAAAGGCTCTAAAATAACATCAGTACTTACATACATTTTACATCGATTGACTTTTATAAATAGTGAGCCCTTTGATACCTTTTGATTAAAAACAAATTAATTATCCAGACAAATTTATAAATTAATTTTTTTTTGTATATCCTTCATTAGCGTCGAGAGCTTTTTGCTACCCGAACTTTATGAAGCCATATTTAGCTTAAATCCGTGAAACGAAGAATATAAATGAAATATGAATATAAAATTTGGAGATTAGTCTGTAGAATTAATCTGCAACCACGGGCGTGAAATATTAATTTCATTTGGGTGCCGTCTATTGTAAATAATAAAGCGTAATACGAGTATTTATTTCAGGAACTCCCAAGTTTTGCTAAATTAATATTCATTATATTCAGAAACAAGTACTAAAAAATTATGTTAAAATTTGTGCTTGAAAGCTATTAATTGTAACCAGGCTTATTTTCGATACTAAAAATTTCCATACCCAAAAAAATTTCTTTTATGATAAAACTACAGTTGAGGAAAATAATGTTCTGAGCCATTTTCTCCTAAAAGAATTTTAATTACCTGAAAGGTTTTCCGGTTGGATTTACTTTTGCTAAGCTTTGTCTAGTTTGACAATTAACCTTTAACTACCATCGTTATTTGGTGTTACCCATATACTATTGTGGGGTCATTTTTTAGCCCATTAAGAAATGTAAAGGAGCCAGGGACGATTATTTTATTTTTGACAATAAATTAAAGCTATAATAAATGAACAAAAATTTTACTAAAACAGAAAAGTTTTGCTATTAATCTACATTTTATGCAAATTTGAAAAAACAACTATAGCACACAATACACGGTGTCCAAGATGAGGATGGCCAGTATGGGGATCTCTTTAATAGCTAGAAATACAAAACTGATTAAATGGGGGAAAAGTTGCATAATTAAAGAACGAGTAAAATGATGTTCCGAAATGTTGCAGATGATTTTTCATTTTCGAGTTATTTTAGAAAAACTAAATTTTCGATTTTTTAATTAAAAGTTTTTTCTGGCGTTAATATGAAAGGTAGAGCCAAACTAATAAATCGTCTTTGTAGCAACTTTTAATGAACTTAAAGATTTCTTTATAAAATTTTTTATTAGGCGTGTCTTCTTTAGGCAGCCATCTTTCACTTAATTTTTTTAAATACGGTCCTGATTTTTTTGTGTCAAACTTTAAATCCCTTTTTATTCTAAATTCAACATACCATTTCAGAGTATTCTGTGCGGGATCGTCAAAAAGGCTTTTCCCTGTTGCTAAGAGAGACACTTCCTGCGAGCCCGTGTGTTGAGTGTGGTGTTTTACACACGAAAACCATCCCTTAATGGGCTTTTGTATCTTAAGTTTTTTATTATAGAATGGTTCTTTCGCTTCTTAAGAGTTTCTATTACCTTATTAACAATTTTTTTAGACACTGTGCTGATGCTGAATGGTAAAGAGTATATATTAGGCATATTCCTCCATGCCTTCATTCTTCATTCAGGTATGTTAATTATAATCAAGCGTTTTCGTGATCATCTTTTGAAAATTCGTTTCCTATTTCAGTTCTTTCATTAGAATATGCCTTTATCTACCTTCAAGTTCCTGTATTTTCATCAAGAAATAGGCATTTCTTTGATTCAAAAACTCTCAGGGTATCTTTGAGGTAAGATACCTTCAACAATGTATAATATGCCATTACTTATTGTTTTTTATTGTAATTCTAGAGTTTTTTTGGGGTACACACTGGTGTACAATGTTCGAGTACGTTTTCCTCCTATCTACTAAGTTTCCTGCCTGAATAATACGTGTTTCATGGTTAGTTCCTGAGAAATTCCGGACAAACATTTATGGATCTTTTCCTGCCAAAGAAATATGCTGATAGCAAAGGCCAGTATAATCCATGTGTCTGTGTGAAACATTTATGGATCTGCCATTCTTTAAATAGTTACATTTATACTTTTTATGTGTATTATTACCTAATTTAACATGATTTTAATTTCATAAATTATTCTCTTATGAAAAACTTTTCTGATTTGATATTAGTGTTACATTTTTTCGTGTCAGTTTGATTGATCAATCAACCATTCGAATTCGTAATTATGTTGGGGTGGGGTTATTTTTAGAATTGAAATAGTGCGATCAGAAACGATATTTTTTTTTAATTAGTGATAATGAATATCTTCTTTTTTTCAACGTAAGAAGTATTGAAAATACTTATCAAATTTAGTCATTATGTAATCTGCTTTTTATTTTAACATCTTCTTTTCTAAGAGTTCATCTCCCAGACTGGGGGTTCACCTTCACTTAAAGCAAGTTGTGAAAACTGGGTGGCGCCTTGTTACAAAAGTTAACAACACTACTAACTCATAGCCTAGTGCTCACCGATGAACAGCTGCCGTCGCTGGAACGTCCAAAAGTATTGTATATTGTATATTACTATATAGTATATTTTACTTTTGTCAAAAATCCGTGACACGGTATAGAAAATTAACAATATCAACTATCAATGGCAAATGGAAAAATTTCCTGTCGCGTCGCGTCGTCGGCGTCGGCAGCTGTTTGATCCTAGGCATTTATTGTAGAAGAGATTCAGTAAAACTGTTTGAAATTCGGGGCTATGCTAGACTTTCAATCACGCAGCTTGTTGACTGCTAATTTAAAATGTTACATTTTACGACTGAATGTAGACAAGCTGCGCAATCCTGAGACCTCGTTTGGTAACTAGATGAAAATAGGCTATTGGTTGTTCTTGACCTATCCAAATTTAATGATAGCACGCAACATCACGTACGGTAGCAGATAAGGGTACAAATTGACAAATTTAAGAATAAGACAACTTAGCTAAAATAACGGTTCCATCAGAATAGCCTTGTTGCAATTAGTAAAGGATTTATTACTATATAATAATACTGCTAATGTTCGAGATAATAACTGTTTAGTTCTGTAGTTATAAAGAAGTTATTACTAGAGTTTAACAAATGGGGGTAATTCCAGAGACGGCTTCTAACCTAGTTGGAAATAAAATTAGGATTCGATTTGAAAATAAAATACAAATATTTATTTACCCACATTGTGTTATTTGAAAGTGCGAGATACGAAAATATCATACAGGGTGTCTGAAAAGTCTTAGCATGGGCAAATATCTTTACTATTAATAAAGATAGCAACACCAAATTTTAGTTGTACCTTATTGGTTAGTAAATCTACTTTTTTACGTAATTTGACTCTTTCAACCCCCTTGGGGGGTTACGCTAGCGAGTTGAGGTCCAAAATTTTGGATGCTAACCTATGCCGTGTGGCCTCTTCGTTTAAAAGTCTTCAAAAAAGAAACATTGTTTTAGTATTTTAGTATTTATTTATTATTGTAATTCATTTTTAAATGGCAAGCCTATTAAAATTATAACTCGTAAATCGTATAATCGGGCGGGGCACAAGTCGACCATTAGTCGGCCACTTGTGCCAAACAGTACAAGTCGGCGCTGCTATGTTTTGTTGTGTAGGGCACTTTTTTCTAACTTTTTTCCAACTTTACTTCTTCATTTGTCGTTTTTATATGTTTTGTTTTTGACATCTGCGCAGTAGACCAAAATGCGTACCACGCGCAAACCGAGCGTGCTAGACATGCGCACGGAATTTCAGGAGTTGGACTTTGGTGTCTACATTTGAACCCATTCATTTTTCAGAATATATCTCCAGTAGTTAAGGTACCACTACGTATTTAACTTTATAACTTTGTTCCCCAGTTTTTTTCGACTTTATTTTTCAGTTTTTGCCATGTGCGCAGTAGACCAAAATGCGTACCACGCGCAAACCGAGCGTGCTAGACATGCGCACGGAATTTCAGGAGATGGACTTTGGTGTCTACATTTGAACCCATTCACTTTTAAGAATATATCTCCAGTAGTTAAGGTACCACTGCGAATTTAGACAACAAAGTACATCCCCTGAAATTTCGTGCGACTGTCTAGCCCTCTTGGTTTGCGCGTGGTACGCATTTTGATCAATGGTAAAACTTTTTCCCCAAGTTTTTTTCGACTGTATTTTTCGTTATTTGCCACCGCGCAGATAGCAAAAAAAGAAAAAGAAAATCGAAAAAACTTGGGAAAAACGTTATAAAGTTAAATACGCAGTGGTACCTTAACTACTGGAGATAGATTCTTAAAAGTGAATGGGTTCAAATGTAGATACCAAAGTCCATCTCCTAAAAGTCCGTGCGCATGTCCAGCACGCTCGGTTTGCGCGTGATACGTATTTTGGTCTACTGCGCTCCTGGCAAAAAACGAAAAATAAAATCGAAAAAACCTTGGGAAAAAGTTATACAGTTAACTACGTAGTGGTACCTTAACTATTGGGGATATATTCTTACAAGTGAATAGGTTCGAATGTAGACACCCAAGTACATCTCCTGAACTTGCGTACGCATGTCTAGCACGCTCGGTTTGCGCGTGGTACGCATTTTGGTCTACAGCGCAGATGTCAAAAAACAAAACATATAACAACGACAAATGAAGAAGTAAAGTTGGAGAAAAGTTAGAAAAAAGTGCCCCACAAAACAAAAAATAGCAGCGCCGACTTGTGCTGTATGGCACAAGAGGTCGACTGATGGTCGACTTTTGCCCCGACCGATTATACGATTTACGAGTTATAAGTTTTATAGGCTTGCCATTTAAAAATGAATTACAATAATAAATAAATACTAAAATACTAAAACAATGTTTCTTTTTTGAAGATTTTTAAACGAAGAGGCCACACGGCATAGGTTTGCATTCAAAATTTTCGACCTCAACTCCCTAGCGTAACCCCCCAAGGGGGTTGAAAAAGTCAAATTACATAAAAACGTAGATTTATCAACCAATAAGGTACAACTAAAATTTGGTGTCGCTATCTTTATTAATAGTAAAGATATTTGCCCATGCTAAGACTTTTCAGACACCCTGTATGATATTTTCGTATCTCGCACTTTCAAATAACACAATGTGGGTAAATAAATATTTGTATTTTATTTTTAAATCGACTCCTAATTTTATTTCCAACTAGGTTAGAAGCCGTCTCTGGAATTACCCCCATTTGTCAAACTTTATATTACACTTCATAATGGAACATAACTTTGCATTTTCAAAGAGGTTATGGAAGGTAATAAATATTCACCGTAGCAGCTTTACTCGTGCAATTACTAATTTGTTTAAATGTCAACGAAACGCTTCCCCTAACAGTACCGAATGCAGGAAAATTTAACCGATGCAGATAATTAAATTACATAATTACAACAAGCAAAAAATAGTGAACGGTTCGTTCCGCGTTTCGAGAAGTTCATAAAACGTTTGCAATATGAAAAAGCATACAGAGTGTCTGGAAATGAGTTTGACTTTCAATACTTGACGTAGTATTTTTCTTGGTATATGGAACAATTTTCCTTTCTTGAAGAGTTACAATATTTCTCATTAATTAAACGGGGTCAAAAAGACCTTAATAATATATTTGATTGTAATTTCTACCTGTAAAAAAACCTATTTAGATATTGAATTTAAACTATAATGACAAATTTAGCACTAGCGCGTATAGATATTTAATTTTTTTTTAGAATTTTTCCACGGAATAACTTGCACGGACTCTAATTGTAACTTATAATTAGGGTTCGTAAATTAAAGTGCTAGACCATAGGCGCCGAAACTATAACTACCGCGATGTGTCGACATGCTTTGCGGTGGAAACAGGTTACGAAACGTTCGTGGAAATCACTTGGTATAGCAGAATATCTGTAAGCTTATTGTCCGGACCTAAAATATGACGGATCTATTATGTTGGAAACGATCACAGTGCCACAAATATGTTAATAGTGAAATTCATAAATATAAAAAAGAGCCAAAAACCCTATGCCGAATTTATACTAGATTTGATGGTTATGATGAGTAATATGCCCTTTTATGCAGGCCGCCAGAACAAACGTTTCCTGATTTTTGGGAAAATAAATATAATTCCAACTGGAAAGTGCCATTCAAAGCAACATTGCGAAATTATTTACCACGTTTACGCAAACGAATGGAAAATTCAATTCGGCGTGTAGTAAATAGTAACAAATTGTGGCTGGCCATCGACGAATCAACGGATTTAAAGAAAAACTCCATGGTCAATGTTGTAGTTCCAACATTAAAGCCACGAGGATCGTCATATTCCTATTTTATAGCCAGTAAAGGACTCAAGAGCGTTGTACTGGCAAATTCGTAAAAACTTGGATAGTCACCAGTGTAACCAGTGTACACAAATTTTAGATTACTGGGTAAGTGTTTTTTGGTATTATGTACGTTAAATTATTTCTTACTTTTAAATACAGTTTATTTACGGTTTAGCTGCCAATGGTTTGGCACCGTTTCCACGAAACCAACTAATGTTTATTCCTGTTTCAAACAAAAATTCTGTTTAATGTAAAGCAAACCAATGGTTTTGTTTTACATTAACATTTACATCACACTTTATTCTTGAAAATGTTCAAAAATCGCCATCTCTTAGTTTATACATGTTGTAGCAATTGCACGAAATGTCTAGACAGTTCAGATGGCGAAAGAAATTAGTGCTTCATTAAACAATTAGAGATTTTAGATATTACATGTGAAGAGTACAGGCTAAAAAGGATGAGGGTCACAAAATAAAAGTTTTAAGAAAAACCTGTTTAAATTTAAAACCCCGTATCTTTTGAAGGGTTTACTTGTTGGGAGCAACCAGTTTTCTATAGGTTAGCTTATATATTTAGTTTTAGATAAAATATTTTCTTAGTATTATTTTTTTGACGTGGGCGTACAGAGAAATTCTAAAAGGGGTTAAGCACATACAGTCAGGGAAAAAAGATGAGGGTGGGAAAAATATTATTCTTTAATAAACATTTTAACAAAACTTTGTTAGGTATATGGCAAATTTTCAAAATAAAGTTTAGCTTCTACAGTGCAAAAAGGTTCATGTAAATAATTGAACGTTACAGAAAGTCAGTGGCGGGGCAAGACTAAATGGGGATGTCGGCGACATCAGCTTTGCGAGGCCTCTTTCATTATTTATATAAAAAAACACTAGATCAAATGAATTATACATAAATACCTACTAAGCATGAGTATATTGTTGCCAATCAACCAACAGACAGATAGGTACAAATCAATAAGAATCATAATAGATGAACTTTTCGGCTTTTCGCCTCACTGAATTTACTCCGATGATTATGTATCAGTAAATAAGTCACCGTTGTCACGCAACGAGGCCCGAGATGACTTGAGAAATTCCCTATAACTTCAATAGTGTGGCCAGACGATTCTGGGTAAATACTACTCGCACCAAAACATTCTAGGTTAGGTATAGGTAAGTATTAACTTGCGAGTTTTCTGCGAGTCCCCTATGGGCGCAACGCCGTCGGCGGTCGCCGAAGTCTAGCCCCGCCATTGCAGAAAGTTGGAGTAAAGTGGATATATTTTAGACTCATCCGTTTTCCATACGTTGGATGGAGCTTCATCTTTATTCCATTGTACGGCCAATATTAAAACGCATTTTGCTACGCACTCTCATCGGTTTTGTTCTATACGGCACGGTAGGCAGAAAGTAGGTTTTGGCTATGGTTTGGCATATTTATCTCAAATATGGATTTTTGTGGAGCCTAATCTTTTTAGCCTGTACTCTTCATGTGCTAAATGCTAATTGGTGATATAAAAATGCAAACTTACAACAAACAATTTGTACAGCCGTTATGTAATATAGGCATATATAAAAACTAAGGACGAGGTATATACACATTGTACTCGGGACGTCTAGCACAAAATTCCAAGCACTTAACCCACACCCTTGCAGGTCTTCGTTGCCGAAACTCTAATTAATGCTGTTTAACGCCTGTTTGTTGAGATATTTTATATTATTACAAATTTAATATTGTGTGTTCGGTACAGATACGTACAAATTATAATAAAACGAATATGTTTGCATTTTTATTTCATCTCTAGCGAATTTCATCTAACATTACATAATAAAACGTTTAAAATAGTTAGCCACTTGATGTAATTTTATTCGATATCCCTTCCATTAAATAAAACACTACGTTATTTCACTATTTTGCAGGACTCTATAAACGGTTTAGACATGTTATGATATGACTAATTTCGCTAAACGGCTACGACATTTACAAAGTAGCTAATTTTAAAACTGTAAAAAGCTAAAAGTTATCGTGCACAGCGTAAAATCTCAGACGTACTCGTATTTTTATGTAACTGCAAGCAATTAATTTATCTTTTGAAGATACATAAAAACTATTACATAATATAACAAGTTATTTAAAACGAAGCATTATAAATTAAAATACCAGCCTAACAATACTTATTGTTTTATGAACAAACGTATAATAGAACAAATGTGTGTGTAAGTTTGTGGGGTACACACACATCTCTCATTCTTCTTTAATATGTATATATTTACAAGGTAAATAAAGTGCTAACGGAAGTTCAAGTTTTGTTCAAACTGTTGATTGAATATTTTATTACGATTTTATTGGAATCTTCTTGGGATTGGTCGGACTCACCTCTTCATCATTGGCGATTCTGTGTCACATCCTTTATTGCCCTAGACCTTGACTATTTCACCTGAATAACTTACCTTAGGCCTACCTTCACCTTGTCTACTCTCTGTCATTCCCTTCACCATCAACTGTATTAGACCGCCATGTCTCAGATTGTGTCCGATCGCTTTGTCTCTTCTTTTTTTGTAGCGTTCTCCAAATGATCCTTCCTTCCCTATTACACATTTCACGACAATGAGTCAAAGCTATGGCCTAGATCTTAACATCAAGAAAACCAAATACATGGTTATCAGTAATAATCAGATACCAAACGGGCAACTTCTGGTCAATGAGCAACCTATAGAAAAAGTAGCCAGTTACACTTATCTTGGCAGTAGAGTAAACGACCAGTGGGATCACTTAGTGGAGATAAAGATTCGCATATAGAGGGCCAGAGCCACGTTTATTAGAATGAGTAATATTGTTAAAGGTCGAGATTTAGCTCTAAGAAGTAAAATTCGTTTACACCGATGTTATGTCTTCTCAATTCTACGTTATGGAGTTGAATCATGGACGCTATCCGATGCATCTATGAAGAAACTCGAGGTCTTTGAAATGTGGTGTTATCGACGAGTACTGAGGACAGTGCGAAATTCTGGTAACCGTGAAACGCCGAAAATTGGAGTACTTAGGTCGTATTATGAGGAATGATCAACTGTTGCAGTTGATCTAACAAGGCAAAATTTACGAAAAAAGCTCATGAAAAAGAAGGATATCCTGGCTTCAAAACTTAAGAAAGTGGTTCTCCTTGATCACCACTGAGCTTTTCAGGGTAACAGCGAACAAAGTTAAAATCCCCATGGTGATCGCCAACATCCAGGACGGATAGGCACAACGAGAAGAAAAAGAAGAAGAAGAAGAAGAAGAAAAAGAGGGAGAAGAAGAAGACTCAATTTCCAAAGTTGTTTCTCAGAATAAACAGCACATTGATTGTGTGATAGTTACTAATAGGGTGTCGATTTATTGCAACTGTTTCGTAAATGGAAAGTGAAAAGCTTTAGTAGACGTGCAAACTGTCGTTCCAAACCAAGCCAACTTGATATTTTTCAACTGTCTAATTAATCGCAATTAGGGTCAGAAGTTTTTCATTACATGCCTGATGATTTTTTTATTAATTAAGTATTCTAATTGGCGTAACGTTGTTAAGTAGTGGGTTTATTATTACACACGTAAACAGTTCATTATTAGAAAGGTGGATCCATAGCGAATGTATTATTAAATAGTTGCAGATAAACTCATTACTTAATTTAGTATTACAGATTATTACAAAAACGACAAACCTGTGATTTCCCGCTGTAGCAAATATGAATATTTTTACACAATCTGACAATGGAGTAAACCTCATAAATTATATGACATTATTTAACTTCATACAACCTAATATTATAATAAATTATGTTTGTGTAAAGCAACTAACTCAACACACCAGACATTTAATAATAGAAAAGGGAATATAGCGGAATTTCTAATGCGTTCGAGTCAACAGGTTGAGTGAATTAAAAAGACCCGTGATACGAAATAGTGAATTAGAGCCATTACATGACAGCAGTCTGAAAAATATTTTATGTCAGTAACAAGAGCAGGAATCAAGAACATTTTAAGTAAAATTTCAAAAATACGTATATTAAAACACCTAATATTAATAAAAATGTATTTATATTTACTGCAATTTAAGAAAAAGTTAATACTACTATGCAATGAGCATTTAATGATAACTATTAAGACATAAGTATGAGAATTACGACACGAGCCGTAGGCGAGTGTCGTAATGAATACGAGTGTCTTAATAGCCATTAAATGTGAGTTGCATACACTACGATCAGTAACAATAATGCAAACAAAAATTTAATTTTTTAAAATTTATTAAACTTAATATAATGAAGTATTATCGAAACTATCAAAAACGAAACTGAGAGTAAAATTTTTCGTGTATTTTTGCTGATTTTACGGGTTTGTTTGCGGCTCTCTGGTGTAGTTAAATTATAAACTTTATTCCCACTATCGCACATTTTCACTGATTTTATTTCCAAAAAGCGTAAATATTACGAATTTCCAAGTAAAAAGTAACTATGTACTGTCAGAATTGATTAATTGTAAATCTGGCATGGTCACGGCAATCTTTGATATCGACCGAACCTCACCTGGAGCTACATAAAAGTATATACCAAAAAGAACGGGCTTCCATCCAATTACAGACCTTACTCTCTTCTCTTTGTTGTCAGCAAAGTTATGGAGAAAGCGTAGAACTTGCAAATTTTAAAAAATCTAGGAAACCACATAATCATCCGTGACAGACAATACGGATTTCGTCACCAAGGATCCACAGCTGACCTCCTTAGCTTTGTCACACATAACTGGAGCAAGTTCCTCGAATTTCATGGCGAATCTCAGATTGTTGCTTTTGATATTTCCAAGGCCTTTGACCAAGTATGACATGCCACCCTCCTTAACAAACTACCTTCTTACGGTATTCCTCCCAAACTATGTACCTGGATCAGTAGCTTCCTCTCTAATCGGTGCATATCTGTAGTGGTTGATGGTCATTCATCTAACTTCCATCCTACCAATGTTGGCGTATCCCAAGGTTCACTCCTATTTCCTCTTCATATTAATGAGCTGCTCTCTTCAACTGTCAATCCCATCCACAGTTATGCTGACGATTGTACTCTTCACTCCAGCATTCATAATGCCGTGTCAATAAATTACATTTTACTTCTCTTTAGACGCCCACTGTACGTTAGTACTGCTGTCTCAGAATAACATAAAAACGTTACTACAAGCGATTTTATAAAAAATATTCAATGCAACTAAAGCGAAAAGTAAGTGTTGAAAACTACGCCTTGCATAAATATCTATTATACCCCTTTTATTCGCTCCCTTTACCATTTTTACCATATATTAGACAAAATTGAAAATATAATTTTTATTTTACTATCTTTTATTGCTCTAGCAAAGAATTTATTTTTTTTGCATTTTTAATAATTATAATAGCCTGCTTAATGAAGTGTCGCAATATCAGGAGGGCATCAGAACCAGAATCAAAAATAGACCCTTCCTTTTAGATTTTTCTTGCTGGTCTTTTTTTCCACTAGCGAAGAATTTTTTGTTTTATTTTTGCACCCACTAGGTCTATAGACGAAAATATTTTTTCTTCCAAAAATATTAATAAAAAACGGTTTCCTATGTTAGTTAATATAGGCACCCCATGGCATATTTGATTTCCATGCATCAATTATATTCTATCTATATCTTGATCTACCTAGATATCGGTAGATTCCCTAAAACCAAGTAATTAGATTGTTCCGCTTAAGTCTATTTCTAAAGCATGGTATGTTATTATTTTCCAAGGCTGCCAGCCACTTGCAAGATAGAATAAACAACCTGACATTCAACGGCTCGAAACGACCTTACCTTTATGAATATGCATATTATATAGAGTTTAACAAATGGGGGTAATTCCAGAGACGGCTTCTAACCTAGTTGGAAATAAAATTAGGATTCGATTTGAAAATAAAATACAAATATTTATTTACCCACATTGTGTTATTTGAAAGTGCGAGATACGAAAATATCATACAGGGTGTCTGAAAAGTCTTAGCATGGGCAAATATCTTTACTATTAATAAAGATAGCAACACCAAATTTTAGGTGTACCTTATTGGTTAGTAAATCTACTTTTTTACGTAATTTGACTCTTTCAACCCCCTTGGGGGGTTACGCTAGCGAGTTGAGGTCCAAAATTTTGGATGCAAACCTATGCCGTGTGGCCTCTTCGTTTAAAAGTCTTCAAAAAAGAAACATTGTTTTAGTATTTTAGTATTTATTTATTATTGTAATTCATTTTTAAATGGCAAGCCTATAAAAAGTATAACTCGTAAATCGTATAATCGGGCGGGGCACAAGTCGACCATTAGTCGGCCACTTGTGCCAAACAGTACAAGTCGGCGCTGCTATTTTTTGTTGTGTAGGGCACTTTTTTCTAACTTTTTTCCAACTTGACTTCTTCATTTGTCGTTTTTATATGTTTTGTTTTTGACATCTGCGCAGTAGACCAAAATGCGTACCACGCGCAAACCGAGCGTGTTAGACATGCGCACGGAATTTCAGGAGTTGGACTTTGGTGTCTACATTTGAACCCATTCATTTTTCAGAATATATCTCCAGTAGTTAAGGTACCACTACGTATTTAACTTTATAACTTTGTTCCCAAGTTTTTTTCGACTTTATTTTTCAGTTTTTGCCCTGTGCGCAGTAGACCAAAATGCGTACCACGCGCAAACCGAGCGTGCTAGACATGCGCACGGAATTTCAGGAGATGGACTTTGGTGTCTACATTTGAACCCATTCACTTTTAAGAATATATCTCCAGTAGTTAAGGTACCACTGCGAATTTAGACAACAAAGTACATCCCCTGAAATTTCGTGCGACTGTCTAGCCCTCTTGGTTTGCGCGTGGTACGCATTTTGATCAATGGTAAAACTTTTTCCCCAAGTTTTTTTCGACTGTATTTTTCGTTATTTGCCACCGCGCAGATAGCAAAAAAAGAAAAATAAAATCGAAAAAACTTGGGAAAAACGTTATAAAGTTAAATACGCAGTGGTACCTTAACTACTGGAGATAGATTCTTAAAAGTGAATGGGTTCAAATGTAGATACCAAAGTCCATCTCCTAAAAGTCCGTGCGCATGTCCAGCACGCTCGGTTTGCGCGTGGTGCGTATTTTGGTCTACTGCGCACATGGCAAAAGACGAAAAATAAAGTCGAAAAAACCTTGGGAAAAAGTTATACAGTTAACTACGTAGTGGTACCTTAACTATTGGGGATATATTCTTACAAGTGAATAGGTTCGAATGTAGACACCCAAGTACATCTCCTGAACTTGCGTACGCATGTCTAGCACGCTCGGTTTGCGCGTGGTACGTATTTTGGTCTACTGCGCAGATGTCAAAAAACAAAACATATAACAACGACAAATGAAGAAGTAAAGTTGGAGAAAAGTTAGAAAAAAGTGCCCCACAAAACAAAAAATAGCAGCGCCGACTTGTGCTGTATGGCACAAGAGGTCGACTAATGGTCGACTTTTGCCCCGACCGATTATACGATTTACGAGTTATAATTTTTATAGGCTTGCCATTTAAAAATGAATTACAATAATAAATAAATACTAAAATACTAAAACAATGTTTCTTTTTTGAAGATTTTTAAACGAAGAGGCCACACGGCATAGGTTTGCATTCAAAATTTTCGACCTCAACTCCCTAGCGTAACCCCCCAAGGGGGCTGAAAAAGTCAAATTACATAAAAACGTAGATTTATCAACCAATAAGGTACAACTAAAATTTGGTGTCGCTATCTTTATTAATAGTAAAGATATTTGCCCATGCTAAGACTTTTCAGACACCCTGTATGATATTTTCGTATCTCGCACTTTCAAATAACACAATGTGGGTAAATAAATATTTGTATTTTATTTTCAAATCGACTCCTAATTTTATTTCCAACTAGGTTAGAAGCCGTCTCTGGAATTACCCCCATTTGTCAAACTTTAAATTATTTTTCCAAGTATTTGTTACATTATTTGTTATAGTATATCTACATTGTCTAACTTGAGGGGTGAAACAAATGCCACCACAAAAATTAACCTTTGTCCTAAAGTTTTTTTAAAAAGTGCGACATCCAAGCTCAAGCATGAAAAGTCATAAAAATGAATAAATTACTAAGGATTTAAGTATTGTATGCATTCGTCTCGGTCACTAAATATAATCCTACTGATTCAATATCACCGGTATTTCTTTAGGAATTTATTAATCCCATCGAGCTATTTCCATATTTAGTTGATGAAATATCATAGCTTAGAGATAAGCAACCCTTCACTGGATATTTAAAATTTATTTGGCTATTCTTTACATTAGTCAATGTCAGTTAATACATATATTAATAGTAAAAGTTCCTACACCGTTATGAAAATTGGAATTAGAGCAAGCATTGAAGCAACTATGATCTGTCCAATTTCAATTAAGAATGATGATGATAGAAATGTATCGAATAGGAAAGTAGATAAATGAACATGCATCGCTTCGTTCTTCCATCTTAACTAAACTAAAATTGCTGTTCTTGAAATCCTGTTTCGTGTTATTTTAATTACAATTAAATCATTTTAAAATGAGGGTATATAGCGACCGTTGGGATTTGTTATTCGTTTTTTTTTGTGATAGACGCAACGAAGTTATTACGGACCGAAGTAGTTACTTGACCCGACGAAGCAATTTAAATAAATTATGGGCAGATATAACAAAGCAACTAAATTCTTTGGGATTTGGAGGAAAATGCACGGATGAATGGAAAAAGTATGTAAAACTCAAATATAAATAAAATCAGTTACATAAGTACAACGTTTTAAATTTTCAGCCAGTATTTGAGCTTAAGCTAAATGTCATCAAACACGCAAATAGTGGAAAAGTTACTGAAATTTTGACAGAGTTATAGTTTTACTATCTTGGCTAAACTATGTTTCAGCCATACAATTTGTTTTTATAAAGAACCCCTCAACGAAGATATTTTGTTCAAAAAAATGGGTTTGGCTTCAAAGAATAAAAAGGGTAGAGGGGTGGATTTCAAGAATATTGACCTGCCCCTTCTTTATAAATCTAGCCTCCCGGTTAGTCCGAGCAATAAAAAAAACATGAAAGAAATGTTTCAGTATACCACCCGTCTACCAAGACTATTTTCGATCATTGAAAGTTGATGGAGAAAATAGCAATGTTCCAGAAGCTATTGATCCTCTAGAAGACGATTTGTTCAATAATGATGAATATTAATTAATATAAGTTATAATCTATGTGTTTGATGATTTAAGTATAAAGCAATAAATAAAGTTGAGAAGCTATTTTCTACGAATTACCTAAACACACAAACAATGAAAGTCATAGTGTTCTAAGTCACAAGTTCAAAAAAATAGGGACAAGAATCATTTTTTTTTAATACCAAATATCGTAAAATTTAAGTTTAACTTTTCCCAAGAAAAATCTCCTAAACCCATTCGCTATTTGTTTTTCGACATTTGTTGATCCTCATTTAACGTTGAGCTTTAATATCTCGAAACTACCTACTTTTTTTGACTTAGACCACTCTGGTTTTCATAGGCTCAAATATGTGTGTTTTACGTGATAATTATTATTTTCTGACAAAACTTAAACCATAAACTGTGCAAAATGATGCATCAGTGACAACTGTGCGGAGTAATGGATTCTTTTATTTGGGACTGTCAATTTAGAGGCTTGCTTGGTCCACCAAGCAAACCTGTATTCCAATAACGAATACAAGAAAGTCATTACGGTGGCGCGCCGACACGGAATTATAGCGGTTGGTCTTTGTCCTACACACACAATGTTTGAAGCAAACAAAAGGCAAGTTAAGAATAAACGGCTGCGTCTTCTCTTGCTAAAGATCAATGGTACAGAGAGAAATAAAAATACTTCAGAGTCAGACGTGTCCCTAAAAAGTCTAATTATACAATTTCAGCAGGACTTTTTTGCCGAAATCGCCTGTAATTTAATATATTTTAACGAAATTCTGATTTTTGAGAGTTTTTTCAAATTTTAAAGTACAAAATTCTCGTTAATTTCGTGTTTGGCGGTATAAACAATAACTTTTGTCTCTACAAAGCGATTAACCACACATAATATTATAATGTAACTGTTATGTATTCAAATCATACTATTTATGTAATTTGAATCGTTTGGAAAACGTGCCTCAAACACAATACTGATGATAAATTAGTAAAAGGAACGGACAGGTTTTAATTATTAGATGTCTAATTTGGAATGACGCCAATCGAGTGGAAGTTGAAAAGCATTATAGAGAATAATGAATAATTGATCCCAACAATAAAGGGTAGACCGTGGATCAAAAGGAAAAGGAAGTGGTCTAGTGCCTGATGTGAATTCGTAATTTGCGATTATTAGTTGCCTCTAGCTGGGGATTTCTTATGGGTTTGTATTGCTCAGTATTTTATTTTATTCATATTCATGAACACGTGCGAATAAGATTACTATTATTGGAGAAGTATTGTATAGAGTTGGAAGATATAGTGATTTTTCGATAACTGTTAGAACAGCTATAGTGATTTCAGAACAGCCGTTATATTTAACGGTGATATTTCACTACAGCGATTTTTATTTTTAAGGCGAGAAGGAACAGCATAGTTGCTTTTACGAGACTGATATTCGGTATAAATATTGAATAATGCAGCTATAATTGGAAATAAAATTATAACTTGATTTGGTTAGTATAAGTTATTAGGGTAAAAATAGTATTTTTTTTGATACGGCCAGTGCCAGAGGTGTGACGAATTTTAATCGAATTCTTGATTCTTGGGCAATATTATATTTTTTCCGAAATTAGAATTACAATGGTTTAGGTAATTTTGAGTATACTTGAAAATGTTTTTGTGTTTTTGACGCTGAATCTAAATACGACAATAAAATTAATAAAATTATAATCTCTTAGATATTTTTCAAATTTGAAATTAACCATCTAAAACTGCAACAAAACCCATTTTTTAATAGCTTAAAAATGAGGGCACCCTGAGTCTAAAGTAGATTATAAAATGTTTAATAAGTATAACCCAGAAATAATATAATAAGCATATAATCAAATAAAACCATTCTCCTTTATATCTAACTAATATAAAAAATATTCACAAAAAAAAAACATTCTATTTTGTATTTAACTAATTTTTGGTAAAATTCAGAATTCAGGTAGATTGAGACCGAAGGATGACTTGACATCATATGTTTTTTTTAATTTGAGTGGGATGTTTTATATGAGTATTTTTTTGCAAATACTGCACGTTGCAGAAAAGTTTTCACCTTTAAATGATGTAAAAAAATTCCACATTTCACTGGTTTTCTGTCTTTTGGATATTTTGTGAATCTAAATATATTGTAGGTATTGACTTTTGCTATAATTAAAACTATTAAAACTAAAAATCACTAAATGGACAACAATACGAAAAACTAAATCTTTTTTGTCAATTAACTTCAATTATAAACATTAACAGAACCCAAATATTACTTTAAAATGTTCCAAAGACTTTCTTTTTGAACAATCCTACGTTACTATCATTGGATCTCTTGTAACTCACGTTAAACCTTTTAATGCAGATCAAGCTTCTAAAAATGATATTTATAACATATCATGTCAGTGTGATAAATTTTATATAGGTGGAACATCTAGGCCAGTTAGTGTTAGGTATAAAGAACATCAGGATTTAATAAGGCGTCGCGAATTTTTTAAAAGTAAATTAGGTGAACACGTCTGGGAAACAGGTCATGGGATAGAGTGGAATAATTATTATAAAATTTTATCTAGAGAAAATTTCTCTTATAGGCGTAAATTAATTGAAAGCGCTACTATTATTCTTCATGACGATAAATGTTTTTCTAATTTTCCAGTAGATATAAACAGAATTTGGCTATCAATACTTAGACAGGAAGTTAGTAAAAATAATTTTATTATTGAATAAATAGGTAGTTATATATTTTTTGTCTTACGGTACATAGTCATGTTTCCTGCATTACCTGAAGACTTGTCATTTTGACTAATGTCAAATATCATGCTGACAGAAAAGCTCGAAACCATTATCAGAGAAATATTTTCAAAAAAATCTGAAGAATTCTATCAGAAAACTCTCGTATCCTTTTTTAATTATTTTTTATAATTACTTAATTCAATTTTAATTTAGTTAGTTTGAATTTATTAGATTCTTTGATAACGAGACTAGATATTAGGCCTCGAAACGTCAGAAAAATTATTTTATTCAGATTAGGTTTTATTTTAGACCGAATATATACTACACTAGAGATAGAGGTAATTTTTCGGATTACCGGAAACAGTGAATTTTTTCATTAAATTTTGCACAGTCCCTAATTTTGGGTCGTAGAACACGAATCCGAAGTCAGCTTTTGGTGGTCTCGAATGGTTTTTCCAAAAAAAAAAATTAACTTTTAGGTTAGCTTTTTCAATGAATTTCTTTAAATTTCGGCACTTTTACTTAAACACATCTATACAAGTCATTACACACTATTTTTCTGAACCATATTTAGGCAAATTTATGTAAAATCACATTAAAAAAACAGAGAAAATATCAAAAAACTGAGCGAAAATAAACAAGCAAACCGTGGTATACATTCTCGAAATTTCTGATTGAATGACGCGATGTTGCCAAATTTACAAATCGCTTTTCCCACAAATTTTAACAGTTGGACAAAATCTGTGCAAAAAGTTGTATACACCCAAGCAAACCTGAGCAAGAAGGTGGTCAGGTTTGCTCAGTTTTGATTGATATAGATACATATATATCTACAATCAATGAAAACTGAGCAAACCTGACCACCTTTTTGCTCACCCAACCTGAGCAAAAAGGTGGTCAGGTTTGCTCAGTTTTCATTGATATAGATATATATGTATTTATATCAATCAAAACTGAGCAAACCTGACCACCATTTTGCTCAGGTTTGCTTGAGTTGGGTATACACCTTTTTGTTAGCTTTTTTGTTATTCCTAATTTACAACTTTTTCATGAAAAATAAGTAAACCTGGCAACGCCGGACACTTGACAGCTGGGAAAATAATGGCGGCTGGTAGCGCGTAAAATGGAATTTTCTATAGGAAAAAGCAATTTTCTTAGCTATTTTTGCCTAAATGTGGTGTTTTGTGTGACGAAATAAAATAAAAATTATAAGTTTACAGATATGTTTAAGTGAAAGTGTCGAAACTTAAAGGAATCTATAAAAAAAGGTAACCTAAAAGTTAACCTAAAAGTTTTCGAAAAAAAAATTGTTTAGAAGAACCATACGAGACCGCCAAAAGCTGACTTCGGATTCGTGTTCTACGACCCAAAATTAATGTCTGTGCAAAATTTCATGAAAAAATTCGCTGTTTCCGGTAATCCGAATAATTACCGAGATAGATTAGGGTGAGGCATACTATTTATAACTAAAAGTCACTGACAGTGTACAGAACATTTCTTTTTTCAGGATTTGTTTTTTGTTTAAACGCAGTGACTTTTATTATTGTTAAAAATATTAATTTTCTTTAACAGTAGAGTGGCGTAACACCCAAACAATAAATCTTTTAGTTACTATCCTTCTTGCACCACCTATCAACTTTTTTCTGCAATGTCTTTATCATGCTCTATAAGTCAACAAAATTCTTCGTGTCTGCTGCAGTGTCATGCGAAATATTTTTTCAAAATTGACTTATCACGGTAAATAAAATTCTTAATAATTACTTGCTGCTCTACTTGACTTGATTAAAAATAACACTCAATTCCATCGTATAATTAAACGATTTATTGTGCGAAAGAAATTAAATAATTACGGTCATTTAAAAATGAAAGTCAGATGAGAGAAGTTGCTTAAGGGGCAACTATTTCTTAAATAAGACGAGTGCAGTAATTTCCAATCTACTGCTAATGTAATTCTAGGTTTAGGTACAGTGTAATTTGAACATGGATCTATTATAATAAGGATTCGATGTTCCGTATACTGTGACCAGAGAAAAATAAGATAGAGAGAATAATATATCTTCTTCCCGCCAGCTCGACAACGCGATGACCTTCAAACGGCAACACCCCGAGATTAACGATTCTCACAATACACCCCGACATTAACCAGTGCGGTAGCAACACGGCAAGCAGAGAGAGTTTTCTGCGGCGCGTCTCAATACTCACTCTCACTGTGCTTTATAATAACCCAAAATCTGCATCGCACGCCCATGGCAGCTTATTTCGACGTCGGTTTGGAGGTCATAGAAAGCAAATCCTATTTATGAATGAAATCCGTAAGAGATATTCTTCTCTCTATCTTATTTTTCTCTGCTGTGACCGTACCGAATGTGAAGCCTTATATTTGTTGTTTGTTTTCTGTTGGGGGAACAGTTTACAAACTTTAAGGAAACACCACAGGAAATACGTAATTGAATCAAGAATGGTAGTAGAAAGAGATAAAATAGTATTGGAGTGTTGGAGCTCAGAAGTGTTGCTGTCTGTGCTGGTTGCTTAGGAAAACGGCTGAACCTCGGTCTGAACACTCGGTTACACGTACGTCTTTATCTAATGAACTAGAAAAGAAAAAGTGCGACTTATAGATTTATAAATGACTCGGAGCGACTTTAAATAAACACCTTTCGAAATAACATAACTTATAAATAATAATCCCTTTTTAAATTAAATTTATTATTATTTCGCAGAAAATAAAGTATTTTAGGGCTTTTATTACTTTTAGTAAATATTGTGATGCTTCTAACGTATTTTTTGTACAAAAATACAAGGTAAAATAAGATGTGGCCAGTGTTTACAAATTGTGTTTACAGTGTCGCTTAGAATGGTTTGTTTTGGCTTCAAAGAATGTTAAATCATTCCGTATCCTTCTTAATAAATCCATGAATTTGAAGTAGTAGCATTTCAATAAACTGTGTGCCACACACATAGTTAAATGGATCATAATTTTGCATTTTGCGACTGTGACAGCGTCGGTAAATCTTGATTCATTTCCGAGTTTCTGCTAAGAAGTTTGGTTTCTAAATGGGATACCCGTATATTTTTACTTATTTTATATTGTATCTAATTTTATGTGAGAATGACGACAGAAAAAACAATTGAACAAAAATTCACCCTATTGGTCAGTTCCATGGACAGTTTACACCAGGACATATTTTAGTGATCACAATATTCATCTTTTCTTTCCTGATAATCACGGAGGAATCAGATTTCTTTTTATCCGTGTTGGCGAAAGTGCATTAGACAAAGACAAATAAAAACAAGAATTTGTTCAAATTTGTATCGTACCTTCTTTGCTTGTGGAAGTATTGCTGGTTATATACTTCGAAAGATTAGTCATCGCAAAATTATTTTTTTTTCCTGATAAAATTCCCAACGGAATCCGATTTCTTTCTATCCTTGTTAGCAAACGGGGCATTAGTAAAAGACAAATAAAAACGATGTTGTTGCCAATAAAAAAAAATAATAAGATATTTTATCACAGTCGGCTTTGTTTGTGCAAGTATTTCTGGTTGTCTACTGTGAAAGTTTAATCGGAATTGTCATAAAAAATAAACTTCTAATCTGACAAAATTCTTAGGTAAGTTTTATGATTTTATAGCAAAAGACCTTTATTTTTACTGAACACAAACAGCATTTGCAAAAATCTCGTTTTTATTAACCGAAAACAGTGTCAGCATAGCCACATTAACCTTCTTATTTTATACTACTTAAAATTGTTTCCTACCCAAGTAACAATACTCCCTCTTTATAGCAAGGTTAAAAAATATTCCCTATTCTCCGATCTATAATGAAAATGGATTTATCTAGCTGCGAACAGTGGCGTTTGTGTGAGTTAAAGGCGCGATAAAAATTGTTTAATGGAATATACAAAGTAGTTTCACACTTTTTAACTGTAAATGTTGAAAGTCTTAGTTCTAGAGGGATAGATACACTTTGTAATGGCACTGTGACTTCAGCTTTAAACTGAAACCAAACGTTTCTAGGGTCCAATTTTCACTACTTTCTCAATAACTTAGGAAATCTTCTGTAATGCCCACTATTCTCAACTTTATATCGGGTTGGCGTTCCTGTTACTCATTCCCATAACGCCCGGTCCAAGTAATGTAAAGGAGAACAAATATGTACCTTGCGAAATATTCCAATAGTTGTTAGGCAGTCCCAGATTCATAGAACACAGGAATTTAAGCTGTTAATACTTTATATAAAGTTTCTAAGCATATTTTTGGACTGCAAAAACAAGTTATATTATGGGACATGCTTCAAATAATATGGCATGTTTATCTTTCTCATAACCTAACTTTCTACCAGCTGTAAAAATTTTACGAGTATGAGACAGAAAGAAGACGAGAGAGAAAAAAATGAGAGAGAAAGAACATGAGGGAGAGACATAGTTGATCTCTCCGTTGTAAAATAGGTTTCTGTCATCATTCTCAAAATAAATTGGATACGGTATAGTTTAGCTTGACATACAACTATGCCTCATCTGTCACTCATTGACATCGAAGAATTGTTGTATTTTTTTAATCTAAAGGGCCATGGCTTACTTAAAATATTAATTTTTTTATTACCGAGTTTGATATCAAACGACGAATCTTTCTTTTTAACCCAACGAGTAACTCTGTTTTTATAAAATAAAACAACTTCTCTAAGGGAAAATATGTTTTTCTACAACCGAGCGAAAAGTACAAATTTGCGCTTTCAAAAGAAAGCGCAAAGTTGGACATTTTCGAGGAACAAGCGTTTGTTTTACTTTGTCGCTCGCCGAGCGACAAAGTTACTTTGTCGCTCGCTTAGTTACCATGGACACCTTAATAATAATAAAGAAACGTCCAGCGTATCTGCGACTTTTGACACAAAATATAAACTGTCAAATTTGATATCAATAATTATTAATTACATTACAAAATATTTTTATAAAAATACCGGTTGTAGAAAAAATCATGTGTGTAATTCGAGCGCAAAGTGACATTGCCGCTCTCGCGAGATAGCCGCGCTCCGCTACGCGTCGCGCGTCTAACTTCTCGCTCAGAGCGGCAATATATCACTTTGCGCTCTTAATACACAAATAGCTATTTTGTATTTTTCAAGCGCGCGTAAAAGAAAAAGGAATAAATGCAATAGTAAAATTGCATTCTACCTAAGCTTATAAATCAAAAAATCAAAATTTGCTTTTTTACAGTCCACAGAACTCTAGATTTAAAGATATTAATTAAAAATAATATTTTAGGTGTCAACAAGTGACAAATAAGGCATAACAGGTTCAGGAGGTGAACTGGGCTCGTATTCTGGAGGTCAAACTAATTAGTTCGAACGTGTTCGAAGGAATTTTACATTGTTTTAATTTAAAATTGTAATATTGCACAAAATAATAATTTTATGTAAAACGATCAACTGCTGGGTGGACATGTTTTTTGGTCTGTCAGCTAATCTCTCAGCGTCTTCTATCGCTTCAATTACATTTAAATAAAATCATTTAAACTTGGCATTTTACTAATTTTTTGTCAGTTTTGTCACACTATTCGCACACGAAATCCACAAGTCAAACGGTAAATACCCACTCGAACCACGGCATTTGTATAAATTCCAACAGGGGTATCCAGTTTTGGTGCAAAAATCGTCATTTTTCGTACACGATCCTGATTTCCTTTTTACTTTTCGCCAAAACTTTTTTCTCTAATAGGCACTTTTACGTGGAATAACGCCCTTATTTAATTTTATACAAACATCGCAATATCTCTAAAACTATTAGGTTTGAGTATGTCACATAAACTTAACCTATAATTTTAAGCAAAATCTGAAATTAAAGCAAACAACAGACAGGTTATTTGCAATGACAACAATGTATTTTAGACAAAATACCATTGTCCAATATATATTTTCTTGCATCCGGTTCTGGTCTATTATAAAAACCCTCGATTCTGCTTTTCAGTGAAACAAAAAATAGGAAATAAAATGTCGCTCGACAATTTCGCTAACTTTTTTAAAGCTCCCAAGGGACTTTTTCGTAAACTGAGCCTTATAATTCCCTGAGACGCGTTTTGCTTAGGTTACGTTGCTCAATGGAAAAATTGGATAGGAAGAAGTTAAAAAAATATTAGCCTACATTTTACCAATATTGGTTACGTCAAAAGCTTTGTCGTACACCGATGATGTTATCAGAATTTTCTTATTACCAAATTTGACACCTTGGTTTAAAGAATATTACACTACACGAGCTAAATGGAGAACACTAAGGAAGTTCAATCAACACGGTTGTTAAAATTCGCAAAGGCGAGTGAACTGTGCAAGTCATACCTATATTGTCCCAATTCATAAATTATTTCGGAAAACATAAATATAACCAATGATATATGTACACCTATAACCTAAGCAAACAAGTAATGTCACTATTTTAAAGAAATAAAACAATCCTGTATATTTGGCATGAACAATACGTACAAACACGTACTTCAGTTTTACAGGAACCGCAGTTTCAGGATTCTTATTCCAGATTTTCTTCGGGTAAAATCTATGCTCTGAATACTGGTCTATGTCTTCAATTTTTTTTAACTTAAGTGACTGAATGAATAACGGCTTCCTTCACAAAGAAACCTAAAAAGTAATGCAATTTTTATTGTATAACTAAATATATTGTGACAAAACCGAAAACGTGCAATAGCTATTCCTCGAAACGGTGAAACCAACAGTTTTTTTTTTTTTTAATCATAGTGAAAACTACATTTGGTATTTAGCCAGCTTCTCTTGTACAGCAATCGCCAGTGAAACATTATTGGTTACTTACCTTCAAATAATGGTACACCACCTTTTGGGTCGCATTTGGGGCAAATTATACATTTAATAATTATTATATCACAGAAACACATATTAAACATGATATGTGAAGGTTTTAAAATACTTAAAAAGTGCAAAAACGGCGAAAAATACCACCAAGACAATAAACACAAGTAAATGACATGAGCGTGTCTGCCGAAACCACAGGACAGAGGGTTTGTTAGGCGAAACTATAATATAATAACCCAAGGATTTCTTCAGACATGATCTAATCTCAGTAAAAAAGGATAACCGGTATCCGTTGGTCTTACTTGATTACCGGCTTTGGGTTTATCGATTTATGGACGTGGACTTTGTCTCTGTTACTTGTCTTGATATGGTCGGCCTAGGAGCTATCCAACATAATTTCCTTGATCAGATGTATACCTAATATCTTTTACATTTTTTCGTTTTACTACTGCTGCAAAAATTGTAAAGAAATTTAGTTACTAATATTTGCTTACTTTCTGCCTTAATTTCGAGGTTAAATAAAATAAAACCCAAATTAATAGCAAAAAAATATTATTAATCTTATTAAGATTGAATACAAACCCAGATTTTAACTATGTCCGTAAAATATCAAAACCTTTTGTCTATGTATCTTTACCTTAGCATATATGGGTTAAGATAATATTTATTTTAATTGAGTTTGAAATAATATACAATATTATTGCATGACAAATCCAAAGTTTCCAAATTAGTTGTCGGTAAATTAACTACCCACCGCCAACAAAAACAACTTTTTTACTTGTTAAATAATAATTAACATCTTATAATTTAGAGTCTAAAGCAATTTAAATTTTGAAGGCTTTATAATTATTAAAATTACAGTTTGTTTACTTTCAAACAGAATTTTATAATTTCAAGTGTAATAGGACGGAAATATTTTGACAATTTTAACTTGAACTAGACATTCACGTCGCGTCGCGCGTCGCACAGTGGTTCCGACAACTAATCTGACTTGACAAAATTATTTCTGTTTTTCTATGAAAATAAAAATAAAAAATGGCTGGTATTTGTATATTTCCTCATAAATATTTGGTGCAAACGATTATTTGTTTTTACAAAATTGGACGCTTTTTTTTTCGCACTAGTTCGCGAATATTTCCATCAGGATGCTCCATATCACGTTTAGTCATTATATTATAATCACACACACACTCTACTATTCTTGAAATGTTAGGGGCATTTCGCCAAACCTCAAACAATTCTCTTCTTGGAATTACAAGATCACTGAAACAATTATTACAAAAAGATAATAATATGGTTAAACATGGTTATAAAATAGTTAAAATTAAACACCCAAAGAGGTAAACTAAACGCTGAATATAACTTTACAACGGCCTTCGGCGACCTTTGCAATTGCAGGCCTGCCATTTCAATTAGAAATTGAACAATTTAAACAAATTTGGCTCTTCGCTAAACTTCAGAGCCAAACCATAAGAATTAATTCTCCGTATGGTTTTGTTAGTAATGCAGCTTTACCCAAAACCGAGTCTTTTTTTACAACACAACGTATGGAAGTATTATAGTCTGCTACCATCATGTAGGAATATATGTAGGTACTCGTCATAAATTCGAAATGTACTGGTCGCATATTCGATAGAAAATTTTATTTCGTTTTTTATGACTGAGTCAATAATGGAAATTCTACTCATTAGTATCACCTTTGGAATTTTTATTTATATTTACAACATATTTCCGGTCAATAAGTCAGTCATTTCGTCATTTGTTAGCTACTTACACAGCAATTGTGTATCAGGTAACTAAAGAACACTAGCAGACTGTTAATAAATATACTTAGTGCAAGTGAAAAGTTAACCTTTAAATCTAATGGATAAAAAATGTGATATATAAAAGATACACACTTTTTAGTCCTATCTTTCAGAATCTTTAGGGGATCGAAAAAATCCAACATTATTACGATCACTAATATCACACGATACTACAATGCCAAGGATGAGACACCATTAAAAAAAATATTTAGCGCCCTCGGTACTTCCCTTTTAGCGACACGAATTTCACGTGTAACCCGCGCCTGGTTTTGACAAGAATCGAGCGCTAAGGGCTTAGGCGAGAGGCGAGCAACGGCAGAGGGGGAATTTACAGCGCGATAAGCAACTGACTAGGCTATTTAGAATTTTGCATTCTGTGAGAAATTCACAATATCGTATGTGGTACGGAACCCTCTAGCGCGAGTCGACCTTGCGCTTGACCGATCTTTTTTTATTTCACACAATCAGGGCAACGCCCATGAAATAAATTGTTTTTGTCAAATATCGTATATAGGCACATACTTATTTCCGGCACTGACGCCCCTGGTAGCAGACCAAATGTGGCCAAGTTTATTTATTGTATTATATTAGGTAATAATTGTTTTAAATACAGTAGTATACAAAAAGGGTCGCCAATATGAAATGCGTTCACGGCGACCGGTTTATCAAAGTGCTGTTTGAGCTGCTGCTATATCGAGCTCATATCTAATTTATATCTTCCGACGAACGCTGAGATCAAAAGACCGGCAGCAAAAAATGCTTTCGCCTTTATCGCGCCGAATTTGAAAAATTTTGGCTTGTGAAGACCATCCATAAGCATACGTTTACCCCTACTTATATTTGCTGTTTATTATGAAAGCATGCCGACAGAGCTTATGTAGGTATAATCTACAATGCAGAACACATAATTATGTATTTGTTATTTTTTTGCAGATTGTTAAGGAACTGAAATAATGTTTTTGCTGCTATTGTGTGAGGTACCACGTGACAGCTACCAAAATGAGGAATTCAAAAATACATTTCATAAGTATTTCGGTAAACAGTGTAAAAAGTATATGAGTTGTTGGTCTTTCACCTTTGTATCTTGGAAAATAATAGCAAACATTTCTGCAAAGAATAATGATAATAACGTTTAAATAATGACGTTTATATTGCACACATGTATCAGCACCGTATGATACAGAACCCTTATCACAAAAGCTCGACATATAGAATGTTTTCCTAAAAAGTATGCCTTGTCAATTACATAAAACCATATACTTGTAACTTGTGTACACTGTGCACTTACATCCTAAGTCCGGAACTGAAATGAGCCGCAAAGGCTCGGGCTATAGTTATTTATTATAGACAGAAATAAGCGACTAAGGTAAGCTTTGCTATTTACTATACCTATATAGGTACCATGTACCGCATCCATGTTAAGGAGTGTACATCTTGTTTTGGTAAGTTCGTTGTTAGGTCATTAGAATGTGGATTTAAGAGCTAGAATTAGTAAACCCCCTCAAGTAAACTGCCTCGCTACTAAAGCTAGTCGATGGCGTCTTTTCATACATCTTGGCCTTTACTATAACACCTATTAATTAGGCAGTAACAATTGTTATAAGACACACGGCAGTCAAGAACCACCTAGTATATAAAATGAGACTGTACAATGGAGACCTAAGCGGCCAAGAAAGGGAAACGGTACAGCACATAATTAGTCATTGCAACTTACTAGATCGGAAAATGCAGAAATTTTGGCGCAACGAAAACGAGAACCGGAGGAAATCCTTATCGACTCTCTGACTGACTTGCAAAAATTAGTGGAAGGAACTGAGGTAACCGTTAGTGTAATAAAAATTTAGAGTGAACACAATGGGCCATCCGGCCTCGGACGGACCATCGAAAAAAACCCTTAATTATCAAACTAGATAGATCTAATCAATAATGAATCTTACCGTTAAATTTTAAATTACTTATCTACATTGTAATGTTTTTTATAATATTAGTGTTTCTGTTGAATAATGCCAGGAAAATGCAGGGATCGACAAACACGTTAAGATTGCTGCTGACTCAACTTTTTACAGCTTTTTATATTGTAATTGTTTACCGCAAAGTAAAAACAATTACAGTGTATTATCGCAAGCAAACAATTTTTTAAATTACTTTTACAGCTTAATACACAGTTAAATGATCCGATCATATATTTATCATGTTTAATTGATTGTTTAGTAATTCGAATAATAAAACCTAAATGCTTGTTAATGAGTTTTTCAACTACAAATCGTAATTATTTGCTTGTCGCTGCTTTTGTTCAACTAAGAGGAAGGAAAGAATTTATGCGAAAGACGTTATAGGGAAAATACTATTGCATTCTTATCTTGAGCCCTAATAGAATGTATATGGTCTATCTTGTCGGTCAAAAAGACCTCAGCATCGAATGCAGGTCAAAAGAGCATTAAAAATATTGAAACGCGTCCAAACCATCCTGTGTAGGAAAAAAAAGGAAAGTTGTATTTTTTTTATGCATTTCAAATAAAAATTTTCCATTTTAAGTACTGTGCAGAACTCTAGTATATTCGAAAATAAGATCAAAAAAAAACTTGGAGTCCCGCCAATTTGGATGTAATGCCAGAGTCGGATTTTATTTTTGAAAGGTCCAATATAAATTAAAATTGATGGCAGTGTATTTACACATGAATTTTGTGCATATAAAACAATGACGCATTATCAGACAAAAAAAGAGGTCAAGTGTGAGTCGACACTGCGTAGTAAGTTTATATATTATGTGCCGTAAATCTATTTTTCCCCCTCCCTGTATTGTAAGCAACCTATTTTGACACTGCTTTGACAGACGGAAGTGAAAGTTACTCAACAAGGTATTGGTTGTCCTTAACGACAGGATGTAAGTCAACTTACATCCCTAGGGAAATAATAATCTGAAATTATTATAAGAATAACTTTAATTTTTGATTTCATCAAATATTACAAAAATCCGGTGATATTAATTGAAATGAATATTAATGGTACAATTATTACAATTATTCACATTATTAACAAAATTTGGAAACACGTTTTCTCGTTTCTTCTTGATGTGTATTACATTTTCTGACTCCACAGATCCTTCATTTCTAACCAATGTTTCTGTCACTGTTGAAGCACTGCAAGAGACTTCTGGCTGGGTCTTATTGTATAAAATTTTATTCGCTACTTCCTTCTTATTGTTGAGGCTCTCAGCTACGTAACTTTCCGCAATAGTAGCGGATTTCCATCCACCATGTCGCTTGATAGCTAATACATCAACTCCAGTATTTGCTAATAAAGTTGCCGACGTTCTTCTAAAAGAGTGTCCAGTATACATTTTGAAGTTCTCAAACTTTAGAAATTTCGCAATTTTACTTGGAATTGACGAAAACATATTTTTCCCAACAGGCTGGTTTAAGCACTTTCCATTTTGATATCGCATAAAGAAGCGCGGATTAATAGTCGTCATGTGGGATCTTATATCAATGTACTTTTGAATTATTTTGAAATGACAAACCTGAGTGTCGTCACTTTTTGTCACTGTAAATGTACGTGACATTCCATTTTTGGAGTCAGGAATGGTCACAATTATGACTTCTTGACTTATTTTAACATTGTCCATTTTCTTTTCACAGAGTTCATTAGAACGGCACGCCCCAGCAACTCCCATTGCCATTACGACCTTCATCAATAAGTACATATCATCGGGGGCTTCAAGCATGAACTTATTCACATCTTCCCTGTTAAACACATTCGATTTTTTGGGTCTGTAACCATCATTTTTTCTTTTCAAAAATGCTCGAAGTTTTGGATACTTAGAAATATCTATATATTCCTCTATAAAAAGGGTGGACTTCAACATCGAATACTCACACCATAAGCTTGATGGGGACTTCAGTAAAGCACTTTTCTCGTGGAAATACGCCAAAAACAAGGCTTCTGAGACTGCAGTAGCCGTCTTGCTTTGGCACCAATTCTTAAAGGATTTATATGCTGCTTCATACCTTTTTTTCGACTTTTCCGGTAGTAGAGATAAACAAGCAATATTTGCTGATTCTTCTATGTCTGAAACATCCATTTTGTCCACACAGAATCAAAATAATTCGACTTCTTCAAGCTTTTAGCTATGAATTGTCAACTTGACGTTGTTGATAAAATAAAAACTGCTTATATTGCTCTGGCAACGGATCACGGCTGCCTTCATAATTTAATGAGAATGCTATCGAATGTAATGATAATAAAAATCCAAAAATATATCCAGCATTTTCTGGTAAACATACAATTCAGGGAGGGGGGAAAATGTTATATACTATATGGGATGTAAGTACATTAACCAGTCTCGGACTTTTTTGCCAGCCCTCGCTATCGCTCGGGCGCAAAATTCGTCCTCGACTGGTATATGTTACTTACATCCCTTATAGTATAAATAACTATTTTCAATGTAGTCATCTTCATACCTGTCCTTGCACCGTTTCAGTTTTTGAGTATTACTTTACGCAATACATGGGTGTCTAGAATTATCTTGTTTGAAATGCTATGCTCACCCATAGTAATAATGAAAGGCATAACATGATCTTCTAGAACCTCCGTAATGTATCTGTGAGCTGCCAGGGAGCCATTCCTTATGAGGACCAACTCTGTGCATGCTTGTCAAGATATTTTCGTCCAAACCATAACCGACCGCCAAATGTAAGCGCTTGTCAATATAAACTGAAGCGTCTCTTTCTTTGAGTCTTCTTCATACTCGCCGACGTCCGTCTGACACAGTGAGGCAAAAAGGCAACTCATCTGAAGACAGTATCTCGCTCCAGTCCCCATCATTCCAAGCCACGTGATTTCGGGCAAAAGTCAATCTTGCAATTCGATGCCAGCGCGGGGTTGCAATGGTGGTCCTGTAGTCATCCTTCTACAAGACTATCCAGCAGCACGAAGTCTTCTTCTATCGGTCCATTCATTAACATTTACATCTATAACTTCTTGGAGTTGATTTCGCAGCAAAACCTCAACGTGAGGACACGAAAATACGGTCACCTCTTGGGTGGTGACGCTTTTCACCCGGATCCTAGTCTTCCGGTTATCAGGCCAGTCTCATCACAGCTCCAGTATACCTTTTGTCGTACAGCACAAAGGCTCTTAACAACAATTCTTGCAGTTTCACGTTGTCCTCGGCTATCTTGTACTTGTAACAACGCAACAATTCTTGACACAACAATAGTATCTAAAGGCATTATGACCTGTTAAATAAACACTACAAAGACTACACCGTGCGACAGATAGGCTTTGCAGAGAGAAATCAACGCTGAACTGAAAAAAAGGCCACCGAAATGTAAATTTTCAATTAGAGCGAATGCGCGCTATTTCATAAAAGTCGAAAAAATGGTGACAATGCATGACAGATAAATAACATTTATGACAGATACCACAATGATGCTCTTATTATTGTGGCTCCTAAATTTATTTCCAACTTCTTCGGTAACCTCAATTTTTTACTCCCCAGTGTGAATAGATTGCCGAATTCTTTGTGTGACGTACTCAACTTACACTTGACCGATTACCATTAATTTATGTTAATAACTGTGGTCATTTAATTGATTTCTAATTAATACATCTACCTGGTTAATACAATATTTTACTTCAGTTCATATTATTAATTTAAAATGCAATTATTTGCTATTACGTTATAATAATAATTGTTCTGAGAAAAAAATATTGATGTGAAATATTGCACTACTGCCAGCAATGTATAATGTTACCTAATAATAACAAGTTTGCATTATAAATATTTATTTACTGAGTGTTCACCTTATACATGACATTGTTCTAATTTAATATTTTTCACTTTCGTTCACAATAATACTATACATTTAATAGGATACAGGATATAGGATATTAACATTGTGGCATGATGTATCATACAAGTATGAGGTACTAATGGGAGAGTGTCATTATGTCCCGAGGATGGTTCGAAGGTTCAGCTCACAATAAAACTATGCATTTAATAGGATACTTGATTTAGGATACTAGCTGGCGCCTGCGACTTCGTCAATGGTATAACAAAAATAGTCCTTATTTTCTTTTTCATTTTATGGCCTTCTTGTTCTGCACTAGCGACGAAGTTAATCTTAGCATTTACATTTAATATAGCGCGGCGATGAGCAAGAGAAGGGAGTCTTCTTGTAAGGAATGGGCCATTGATTAGTCGGAATGACTCTGTTGTGGATTGAATCAAGGATGTTAAGTGTCGAAGATGATGTCGCTCCCCAGATGTGGGAACAGTAATCTAGGTTAGGACTTATTTGGGAAACATAATATAGAGTATGTAAGTTGGAAGGGTAGGGTTTAGTAGATCTGGTGAGGGGTTGTTTTTACCCCTTATGAGTATCCCAACACAAAAATTAATTAAAATCGACGTGTTTCGGCCTTTTTCATAAAACTGATTTGTTTTTGAGCTAAAAAATTATTTAATTTGTACGGATTGATTTTACAATATTCTCTCTTAGTGGAGGTCTAGGGCCTAAACTAAAGCTGTATGCAAAATGTCAGCTTTCTATCTTTGGTAGTTAGGGCTGGGCCTTGATAAATCAGTGGTGAAAGTGAGTTTTTACCCCCTAGGGGTAAAATTCCAACACCAAAAAAAGTAGTCTTATGTAAAAAAATTAAATAAAATTGACATATTTTGGCGTTTTCATTAAAACTTTGTAGTTTTTAAAATAAAAGGTTATTTAATTTTTAGGGGTTGCTTTTTCCCCCTTAGAGTGCGCTTTTTGCAATATCATTTCTTAGTGGATATCTGGGGCCTAAACTAAATCTGTTTGCAAAATTTCAGCTTTCTATCTTTGGTAGTTAGGGCTGGGCCTTGATAAATCAGCGGTAGAAGTTAGTTTTTACCCCTAGGAGTAAAATTACAACACGAAAATATCCTTTGTTAGAGAACGTCTACGGCCTAAAGGAAAGCTGTGCGCAAAATTTCAACTTTTTAGCATTAGTAGTTTTGGCTGGACGTTGATGAATGAGTGAGTCAATCAGTCAATTTACTCTTTTATATATTATAGATTACGACAGGGTATAAGTGCATATGCAGATGTTCTACATCTGAAAATAAAGATAAAATTTTATTTACCAGGGTGCCCAGCGATTTGACATTTCCCTGTTTTCCCTGACACTTCTAAAGAAATGCCCTGACACGACAACAAAATTTTATTAAGACACTGTTTATTATATCCTGTTTTTGTATTAAGTCCAATAAATCATATTCTTAAAACCAAAATGTAAATATCCTAATATTTAAACATTCATTCACCAATGAAAACCTACAAATATTTTACATCTTTATAAAGTATTCATATACATAATACATACATTGCGCAGATGTAGATTTATTAACGAAAATTATATACAATGTGCTATAGTAACATAGCTTATACATAGGTTTTATAACATACCTACATATAATACATAGTCCCGTTTGTTAGTTTCTTATCCCATTGACTTTCTTTATCAAAATACTTGATTGCGATATTCATCTGGCAATATTGGCTTATATTTAGTGCTTCATCAAAACAGACAACTTAATTGTCACACTTTACTGCAGTTTTTTCAAGACAGTTTTTAAAAAAATATGGTGCGAGCTCAGAAGAAATAGAGCATGCAGATTTTGAAGAACTGAGTGAGATTTTCTTGGCAATAATACTGTCAGGGAACATATTTCTCATTACGGCTACATCTTTGTCCACTGAATTAGCAGATTTGTGATTGTATACCATATTTATGCACCATCTTACTTCTGCATCAACAACGTTTTCATTTAACATAAAATCTGTTCTATTTTCTAAGTAGTTTTTTTAACGCACTAGTGGTCCAATCAACGCTTTTTATGAATTACGACAAATAAAGTATTCGCATGGTGCAACCAACGCACGCCTCATAGGAATTTGGGCGGAGGCCGAAGTGGTCTTTATGCGAACAGCCTGTCGCATAGATCAAAGATGCCGACTGGAGCTTACGTATGTGGTGTCTTTGATCTGTAGGGCTTTCATGTGGATGGGGTAAGGGTTGTCGGATTTTTTGCGTGACATGGAGCAAAACTCGGTTTTTTGATGCGTTGAACTGAACACCGTTTTTGGCACCCCAATCTAAGATTAATTGAAGATCTTCGAAAAGGGATAGGTCCATAGATCTGCATCTCTTATTCAGCTATGGATTCGAGACTTGTTTGGAAAATGAAGGGTGGAGTGAAGAGTATCTACTATCGTCAGCGTAACATCTGTCAAATCAAAAACACACAGCACGTAATGTAATGTAAAAAGCTACCATACTATTGCTGGAAGATCTTATTTAATAAATTGAAAATATTACTTTCCAAGATATGGTCATGGTTGTAGAAAAATTTGCGTAAATTCAGCATCTTATTTGGGTACACCTTGTATATTCATCCATACTTTTTATGACAGAGTTGCGTTGGCTGTAATGATTATTGCGAACAACTAAAGGCAAAACATATACACACGTTTAATCGAAACCACTATGTAATACGAGCACAAGCGCAAGTTACTACATTATAAATTATATACATTCCTTTCACTAATTATTCCCTTCCAATACGAGATTAAGGACGCATCCCAACTGGTCATATGATATAAAAAAGTAATTTTAAATATTATAAACAGAGAGTCAACTTTAAAAGACATTAAATAATAACAAATTATTCCACTATGGATAATGGATATATATAATTAAAAATAATAATTTGCCAGCACAATATTCCTAACACTTATACAAACTGGACTTCCTAAAAAGAATATATATATATATACAGGGTGGTGCAACCAAGATGGGGTGGACGATTGTGAGTAAACGGTGAGGAATTTCGAAAATTTTTTTTTTGGATATTATAGATAGTTAAACCCGCTATGTTTTAAAATTATAGCCATAATACAGGGTGGTCCAAAAAACTCGTGGCGAACCAAACTTGTGTTTTTTTAAATGGGACACCCTGTATATAATTGTTCCAATTGATTCTCCTGTTCGTTACGATCATTTTGATATAGGGTTTATTGGGTCTAAAACTTATAGTAAGGGAATGGGACGCGGTTAAATTGAAAAAATGCTCAAAGTTCGGCCATTTTTAAAAAAAATTTGAAACAGGTATGGAAAAACCAAATATTCCATAAAACGTTACATATCCTTGAATACATTAATCGCTTGCAATTTGTTTAAAATTATTCACTGTTATACAGGGTGGTCAACTTTTGCAAATACGCCCTGGACTCATTTTTTTTAAATGGAACACCCTGTATATTTTATTTTCATCTTAAAGATAACATTGCTAGCTTTCAAGAAATACCATACATGATGCCTTTCTAACCAACAGTTTTTTAGTAAACCAGCCGTGAAACCAAGGTTTCTTCATTCTAATACGATTATATTGAATTTACGTTGTTTATTATTAAATATCTAATATTAGGGGGCCATGACACTATCATAAATGAAACAGGATTGACGAACTTGTCAAAGCTACTGCCGCACAATCCATTATTTGCAAGTTAAGTGTAGGTGGCCCAATAATTATGAGGTAAGAAGACTGAGACCCGAAACTTTTACATGTTTATTAGAGATATTTCAAAAAACAGAAAATATTGTTTTTAGGAAATGTAAAGTAATTAATAAACCAGTTATAAACAAAGATAGTCAGTTATCAGTATTATTAATAGTTTAAAAAAATTAATTAAGCAAAATCAGAACATCTTTTAAAATTACTTCGGTATGTACTTACTTGTAAACCTAATTTAATATAAACAATTAACAATGCTCATATAAGGGGTTCAACTAAACCACCATCTTGCTGAAGGCACATTTCGAGTCTATCCATAAATGAAAGTTTCACTTTTCTCAAAGTCTGTTCTGAAACGTTGCGAAAACTGTTTCTTATTCTCGTCTTCATATCTTCCACAGTGGTTGGAACCTCTTTATAGACTTCTTCTTTAACATGCCCCCATAGAAAAAATCTAGTGGTGTTAAGTCGGGTGGTCTGGCTGACCACTTACCTGGTCCACCTCGCCCAATCCAACGATCTGTCTTCCAATTTATCGACAAAATATCTTACATTCCTATGGCAATGCGGAGGCGCTCCATTATGTTCAAACCATAAGGATCCCCTTACCATTAAACGTAAATCTTCAACCAATACTGGCAACTCGTTTCTCAAAAAATTTGTTTATAACTGGTTTATTAATTACTTTACATTTCCTAAAAACAATATTTTCTGTTTTTTGAAATATCTCTAATAAACATGTAAAAGTTTCGGGTCTCAGTCTTCTTACCTCATAATTATTGGGCCACCTACACTTAACTTGTAAATAATGGATTGTACGGCAGTAGCTTTGGCAAGTTCGTCAATCCTGTTTCATTTATGATAGTGTCATGGCCTCCTACTATTGGATATTTAATAATAAACAACGTAAATTCAGTATAATCGTATTAGAATGAAGAAACCTTGGTTTCACGGCTAGTTTACTAAAAAACTGTTGGTCAGAAAGGCATCATGTATGGTATTTTTTGAAAGCTAGCAATGTTATCTTTAAGATGAAAATAAAATATACAGGGTGTTCCATTTAAAAAAAATGAGTCCAGGGCGTATTTGCAAAACTTGACCACCCTGTATAACAGTGAATAATTTTAAACAAATTGCAAGCGATTAATGTATTCAAGGATATGTAACGTTTTATGGAATATTTGGTTTTTCCATGCCTGTTTCAAATTTCTTTTTAAAATGGCCGAACTGTGAGCATTTTTTAAACTTTAACCGCGTCCCATTCCCTTACTATAAGTTTTAGACCCAATAAACCTTATATCAAAATGATCGTAATGAACAGGAGAATCAATGGGAACAATTATATACAGGGTGTCCCATTTAAAAAAACACAAGTTTGGTTCGCCACGAGTTTTTCGGACCACCCTGTATTATGGCTATAATTTTAAAACATAGCGGGTTTGACTATCCATAATATACAAAAAAAAAATTTTCGAAATTCCTCACCGTTTACTCACAATCGTTCACCCCATCTTGGTTGCACCACCCTGTATATATATATATATATATATATATATATATATATATATATATATATATATATATATATATATATATATATATATATATATATATACCCATTTCCATGTTGCTGAAAGGTTCAAGGTATCGTCTCGGTTGTTTAGGTTGCCGCATTTTTCTATTTCGATTGCTTCGCGGATAAGCCTGGTTTTGTAATGGTCAATGTTGTCTATTTGTTTTCAGCTGTCAAAGTTGATTCTGTGTCCTGTTTCAAGCTGGTGACGGAAAAGAGCTGACGATGTTTGTTCCTTCTTGATGTAGAGCTTGTGTTCTTTTAATCTTGCAGATATTCGCCTATTAGTCTGTCCTACGTTGCTGCAGGTCCCACATGAGATGCTGTAGACACCCTGGTTTTCCGGTTTTATTTTGTCTTTTCAATTTCTTAGAGATGATCCTATTGTTTGGTGTGGCTTGTTTCAAAACGTAAATAATGGTATCCCCTTCTTGCTTCAAAATATATGGTAAAAAAATACACTAACATTTTATTACAGTTGACTATCTGGTTTGTTCATAGAACCAAACTTGCTTACGTTATCGTTTCATATATTTATATTTAAATTATGTTTTTATTACCCTATTAACGAAGTAGGTATATCAAATGGAAATCGTAAAAAATAACGTATTGTAAAAAAAGACCTGATCAGGGCTGGGCAGAATAATATTTGTTTTCATATAAATTTCGCGAATCTAGATCAGTAGCGGTTATGATAAACCTTTATAGTCACATAAAAGTGACACAGGCAATAAAAATAAAAGCATCTGTTAGGAGTATTAAATATTACCACAATAACTGTTTCTATGAACGTTTGCTGTTGATATAGCGGCTCCCTAATTATAATTTTAAATTAGAGCCATTAATATACTTTACTGATCAGGTTTGGGTCTTGTAATTAAAATGGCCGTTTGGTTTATGATTTAGTATCGAATTTCTAGCCTATTAATATAGAATACCGGATGATCCCACAGAGTGTATTATTATTAGGTATATAAAAAACAACAAGAAAATCTTTAAATATTAATATTATTCAATCAGTTCAATTTAATTATTGAAGACGAGGCTGTTTTGAAGTTCACTGCATATATTTCAATGGGTGACCCCTTGGGTAGTCGAGAGACACAATACCGAACAACTGTAAAACACCCAAAAACCAGACCATTCGCACACAACAATCTATAATAGGGATATGCATATAACCCAAATAAATCTGAAATATGTTATTTACATATATTCTCTACATAAATTAGATGTTCATGGCGGTTGCTGTTATCCATTTATTTTGGTCTTTATTAACAAAAAAAAAAGGATTTAAAACTGCAATTTTCGCGCGAATTTCGAAACTTGTAAAACGGGATCCCATTGGCTCTGTCGTCAAAACTGAACGTATGACTCATCATGAGTACATGGCGAATGCCAGTGTTTTAGAGTCATCGAAAACTCAATAAAAATGGTATTTAATGCGTAACTCGTCCAATGAAATCTCCCTGCACTTAAAGTAGAAGGTTCCTAAAATCATATTTATGTATACTTCAAGTCGAAATCGGTCCAGGAACTTTTCAATTTTGCGAAAAAAAATTGGCATTTCTGCGAAATTTTGACATATCATCTTAATAATTTCGAGTAAATGAACTGCAATTCTTTATTTTCGTGGAAATCTTTGAAAATTAAAAAATTTTCAAAGTTTAGATGTCCCCGATGCAAATAAACCTATTTATTTATAACTTTACCGAAAAAATAAGCGATCTAAATTAGTGGGAGGTATTCTTAGATAATTAACGGATAAAATAAATCCAAAAAGAATCGCTAAATAGGGTAAATATTGTGGAATAATGTCGGTTAAAAATAGGATTTGTCGGAAGAAATCAAGAAAATCCGATTTTTACCCCTTAAATACGCTCCTGGATGACCCATTCGGTATGCATTTTACAGTGTGATTATCCCTTTATAAGATAGTGTTGAAAAATTGGGGAAAAATAGGTAGGAAAAAATACAGAGTTATTCAAATGTACCGATGTCGAGGGCAAGAAAAAGTAAACAAATCGAAATTTGGTCGGCGATTGTTCCCTTCCTATAGAGAATGAAGAAACCAAAAATATGGATAACAGATATTGTGACGAGCTCTTTCCGATGACGTATATGAGATTTTAATTTGAACCATTTTGACCCCACAAAAAATTTAAAACCGTGAAATATTTGGGTCAAAAATCTAAATTTCCAGTTTCTTCCAGGTACTTATTTATTGCTTACGAAATGAAAATATTGCGCAACGCTCTTAATTTGAATCTTCATTCGATTATCAAAATCATTCAAGAGCTAATATTTCGATAATTTAATTCATTCGATTATTCCCAACACTACTATACAGGTATTAAAGTGGACTGTTGAAATATTTTCAATATGGATTGATATCAATATTGGGTCTCCGGTGGCCGAGTTGGTACGGCGCCAGCTTTGCAACCGAGAGGCGCGGGTTAGAATCCCGCTTGACCATGGATATTTTGTGATTGTTGTTAGAAGGTGGTAGAGGAATTCTTCCTCGACCGAGGTGGTACCACCCCACACATCCTCTTAAATAGCTGGTGAAATCCCTACGGATGATTCCAGCTCTGGATGTGCGAGTCGGATTTCCCCAGTATACACCTACGGTACATAGTACTTCAACCTTCAACTTCGGTCTTCGTGGGCTGTCAGAAGATAAAAAAAATATTATTGACCGTGTAAGGTTCGCTTATGTTAAAATTAAATCATAATTTGGATATAAGCAAATATTATAAAGTGATCGCCTTTCTCAAGAATTGGATTGCAGCCAAGAAAATTTAAAACTAACAAGACACAATATAGAGCAATATCTGAGCGAGGCTCCTGATAATATATACCTGTACACTAAAGTTGTCACATTAATTGGGGTAGCAGACGCCTGCTGCCGTAAAGGATTAACTTATTTGACCCTAGATAACATTGAAGACAAGAGTCTTTGATGCATATTACGATTTCTGATAATAAAACCCATCAGCGCAGAAGGTTTTTAGTAAGCGGGGAACGAAATTTAAACGTAATAAAAAAATATGCATTACTGCGTTCTGTCCAATGTGTTGGAATTAACAAAATCGGAAAGATTCCCACTGACTTGGCTGGATACCTGAAACTGCCAAATCGCGAGCTCTACACTGGCCATTTTGTTAGGCGGCCTTCAGCAACTCTGCTAGTATATTGTCGAGTATACATCACGAATCTTAAGGCGAATGGAAGTCCACAAAAGTTGCTGAATGATATGTGGACGAGTCATTACAAAACAAAATGCACATCGTATACTCCAAAACCAGGCTATCACTTCCAAATCGCCACAACTAGCAGCAATTGATCTGCAGCCACCTCTTGTTCAACAAACACAAGACATAAATAATTCTGGAATGGCAGGAGATCTTTCTATACCAGTTAAAAACCAGTTAGCTTCGACCATAAATTTAACAAATGCAAGTAGGTAACTGTTATTTTACCATTAATATTGGTAATAGCAAATAAAAATGATATAAGTTGGAATTTTGAATTGTATTTTCACTTTGACGTCTAAGTGAAATAAAATATTTTTACAAAATTACCAAAACTAAATAATATTCTTCACGCTCGTAGAAAAACCATTGTACCCACTGCTGATCGAATTCCGCTTCGCATGCGGAAAAGTATCACTTTCCGCACTTGTAAGTAAATAGCTATTTTCTATGGTATATCGCCATTTTCCATTTATCTCTGATAACTAGCTTGATTCTCATAAAGCCCTGGTTAAAATTAAATTAAGCGTTTAATATAAAACACAAAGTTATCTTGGTCCTCTAATCAAAACTGAAAATTATAATTTAAAAAGGCACAAGGACTTCTTAGTTAAAAACAATGCAAAATTTTAGCTTGGTCAATTTTTTCTTGGTATCATCTACTCCAAACAAAATACTGAAAATTCATCCCATTGGTTGGGATTGCAGCCTGCTTACCTTATAGTATGTTGAAGTGGGGTAAGAGTGCTGAATTGAAATTGCTATCTTTAAAATGACAAAAATTGTTGTCTTCATCTTTAAAATAGATTTTAACAGAACCGAGTACCATTTATTGCCTACATTTGCAATCCAATTAATGGGCTAATTTTTGTCAAAGCCAAAACAGAATTTTTGTAGATGAAAATCAAGAGCAGAGTTTTACTTGTCACGTAGTATTAGCGTCAGAATCTGTTTTAACATTTTTAAAATTTTTTACTTTGTGTCGCCGACTGACAACCATGTTGATCGTCGACAAATATAGCTTCCTAAATCCCATAAAGTGCTAAAATATTTTTAGAACACTTGGGGAAAAAATGAAGCAAATAAGAATATTTACATCTCTAGTCGGATGCTAAAAATATTGCTTTTAAATATTTGACAGAATTGTTGACTGTTGGGCTTTATCAATATGATTATTTTTAATAAGTTGCGCAACATAAATCTTACATGTTTTATCTCAAATGAAACGAAGTTTTGTACATTTTATAAATATTTGAGTGAAAACTGTTACGCAATTAAAAGCAAGCATCCCTTCGGTGAAAAACCTGTTGAACTGAAATCCCTTTTTTATAAAAGAAAAAACATAATTTTGAAGGCAATTATGAAAAGCGAATAAAATGCTACAGTGTTAAAAAATTTCCATAAATATTAACTTTCTAAATTAACCGGTTTCCTACTAAAAGTTCACTTTATGTCATTAATTTCCAGTGAAACAAAATTCAAGTCCTAAATATCAAAGGCGATTTACGACGGAAAAAATTAATATATGCATGCATGTATATGTATATGTATATGTATATGTGAACTGTTATTTTTACTTATAATATAATTTATACCCAGAAGGGACAATTTACCTGAAATAATTTAAAAAAACAATCCCACAAATACATATGTATTGTGTGTTGTGACACCATGAACTCAATTTTGGTTCTTATGTAAGCAAATAACTAAATATTTGTGACAACTTAAAATTAATTGCTTCTTTATTTTTTATTTGCATTAAAAAATGTTCACGATTATAGAGGCCATACGAGCCAGCAGGCAACTAAAAGTTGCAACTTAAGCACACCTCCATATCAACGATAACCAAAACAAAAATTAATTTTTAAAGGTTGTTTTCTTATTATGAATTTTTTAAAATTATTTGCTGCAATATTTGTTGCACAAATAGTTTAAATGAAAATTAAGTAAGTTTTTAATCTTCCCCGACAAGGTTTATAACCAAACTTTTCTACCTTCCCAAAAATGTTCTCACCTTATGTAATAAAAAAGGTTCCAATACCCTTGTAGTTACTGCTAATATAAAAACAATGTTCCAAAGCTGCACTTAAACCGAAAAATAAAATAACACGACACAAAAACAAACAGTTTAGTCTTGAATACCAATAATACCGGTACTTCGACCGCGCGGCGGCAGTACCAACGTGGTTCCGGGGCTTTCTTGGCCTGTTAAGAAAACAGCTGAGAAACGACTAGTCTTGTGGTGCCATGGCCGGCCTTAATGCCTGCAGGAGGAGCCACGGTACTGCTATCTGCAGTCGATGATTCTGATAGTGCGTTAGAATACTGATTTCGGCCGGCGTTGATTCTTAACTGTTATTTTGTTGATATTCTTAATAATTGTACTTATATTAAGTAGGTATAATGTCAAACGTAGAGGTATTTGATAAGTATTATCAATCTAAAGAAATCAATCCAATTTTATTTTCTTTCGAGTCTTAATTATTGGCACTATATACCGGGTGCCCACGAGTTTACTGGCCAGCTTGTTATTTTGTTAAGAAATAATATTTCGATTTGAAATTTTGGGAACTCGTATGGTTGCTTTAGATGCAGATTTTGAGTACTCGAACATCTGACTATCGTTTCCGGTTCAACCGGAAATACAGTCAACTTTGTTATTTTAAACGAAACCCCCTGTATATTTTTTAAAATTTGGATTCTACGTAAAATTCTAATTATAAAACATGTATCATATCCTACCTATCTTTAACAGTTTTCAAGAAAATGACGTTTGAAAATGTCGAAAGAGCCGAAAACTATACTGTTTTAACATAAAACAAATGAATATGCGAAAAGTTTAATATATTATTCTTACTTCTTTTTAAGGGCCTTGTATGATTGTGTCATGACAATCTCACTTCCGGTGCAACCGGAAGTGCTACAAAATATGACATTCAGGCACAAATTACTTCAATAATTTCAATTGAACGACCTACTTTAAACTCTAAATTCTAATTTATCTGACTTTTCTCTATAATTTTTGTATACACCATCCCAGGTCTAAAGTTGATAGTTCTTGAGATATGGACAGCTAAAAATTTAGATGCATTCCAAATTTCAAACTTTCTAATTTTATCTAGGCGGCTATGGAGATCATCTGTCACTTGAACTGCTTCATGATCATAACCATCTCAATTTCCAATTATTTAATCAAGATGGCTATGAATACAAGACACTTGTCATATTTTCTGTTAATAATATCACCCCCAAAACAAATGAACAACGTGCTCAGGGAATTTCAAAGAGTTCGTCTGAGAGAAAACGGTCAACAATTCGAACACTTAATTTATGACTAATTTCTTATTTTTTATAATGAAAACCTAATAAAATTATTCTTCAAGCACTACTCTGATTTTATTAATTATGTGTATCCTTTCTACATTTTCTTAATGCAAATGGTCTCCATAGCCGCTAGATAAAATTAGAAAGATTGAAATTTGGAATGCATCTAAATTTTTAGCTGTCCATATCTCAAGAACTATCAACCTTAGACCTGGGATGGTGTATACAAAAATTATAGAGAAAAGTAAGATAAATTAGAATTTAGAGTTTAAAGTAGGTCGTTCAATTGAAATTATTGAAGTAATTTGTGCCTGAATGTCATATTTTGTAGCACCTCCGGTTGAACCGGAAGTGAGATTGTCATGACACAAGCATACAAGGCCCCTAAAAAGAAGTAAGAATAATATATTAGACTTTTCGCATATTCATTTGTTTTATGTTAAAACAGTATAGTTTGCTGCTCTTCCGACATTTTCAAACGCCATTTTCTTGAAAACTGTTAAAGATAGGTATGGGGTATGATACATGTTTTATAATTAGAATTTTATGTAGAATCCAAATTTAAAAAAATATACAGGGTGTTTCGTTTAAAATAACAAAGTTTACTGTATTTCCGGTTGAACCGGAAACGATAGTCAGATGTTCGAGCACTCAAAATCTGCATCTAAAGTAACCATACGAATTCCCAAAATTTCAAATCGAAATATTATTTCTTAACAAAATAACGAGCTGGCCAGTAAACTCGTGGGCACCCGGTATATCAGGGTCGTGCGGTGAAATTTCAAAGTTGTATATCTCTGTTCCTACTTACAGGACCCGTACCAAATTTAGGGGTTTTAATAGTGAGCCCGCTGGGAATGTTTTGGTAAAGAAAAAAAACATTTTTTAATTTGCGAAAGAAGTTGAATTTTTGCATTGCTTCCACCGGGAAAAAAATGAACACGTTTAGGTATTTTATTTATTATTTTTTCTAAACAAATTTTACATTATTTTGTCGACAATTTTTAAATTTTAAGAGAAAACATGTGTTTGTAGAGAGTTATAGTCATTTGAATTTTTTTTAAATTATATTTTAGGTTTCAAAGAATTTCTTTAAATTGTTTATTTTCTTTTTTGCACACCTGTTACTAAATGTTTCCAATTCTTCGGCATAACGATATTTCGATTTTTCTGGTAAGAGTTCGACGTTCATATTCTTGGATTCTTCGAAAATGTCTTTCAGTACTCCATCAATCATATTCTCTTTAATTTCTTCCTCCATTTCCATTTTCTACTCAAAATTGGATAAAAGTCATTTATAACCATTGAATTTTCACTTTGACTTCTATACTGACAATCAACAAATAGGTAAATAACACAAACTAACTTGCATAGCAACGATATACTTAAGTAGAAAGGTCCGGTAATTATTCGGTGAATTCACAATTTTTGGATGGTAATTTTTTGGGTATTTCCAACCAATATTTTAGTAAATATGTTTAATTGGGCCTCTTCGGTCTGGATCCAGTGACGTTAATTAGCACACGAAGTCTAAGGGGCGATACTATAGGTATATGATTGTTGATGTATTGTTTCCCGCGTCAGTGCTAAAAATATTTTCAGTGCTAGTGCGGCAAAGTGCAAATTTCAGCACGCATATAAGGGCGGACAGTAGTTACTTTCCGCATGCTCGCAGAAAAAAAGTTGTGTGCTATATTTCAGTAGGTATAAGGTTTTGCTCATTCTTAACATTATTTTTGTTAATTCACTTCAATACCTGCCTTCTAAGAGACAATTGTAATTATTTTTAGAAACCCAACCATTTTAATAGCCTTAGGTTTATTACAATAGCATTACGAGTATCATCAGCGTTGCCAGAAAATCCACCATATAGTCCATCCTGTAGCTGCGTACATAGGCAGAATGCCCCATATATTGCCAACAGTTTTATAAAAGCAGAACGCAAAATCATCCAGTATCGACCTACCTACCTACCTAGTACCTACAAAATTTCAAAATGGGCTTATTCAGCATTTTTTTTATTTCATAATACAAAAGTGCTTCATTCGAAAAGCTTATCCCCAAAAGATCAGATTTTTTTTATGGAGTTCACCCTTAAAATAGAGGTCAAACATCGCTCATTATGAAACGGGACGACGGCGTCTGCTGACATAGTCCCACGATGAGCGATTAGCATTGGAAGCGCTTTTGCAACGAACTTTATCAAAATGACACTTGTCAAAAATCTTATCCCCTTAGGAAATCATGGCGGTGTTGTACTGGATTCATCACATTTCCCGTTACATTCAGTTGTTCTTCGTGGGATGACGTCTAGCTGGAAACTGAATGTTTTCAATTTTGTCGAATTTTAAACCTTAATATTTTAATTATTATTCGTCCAACCGACGTAATTTTGTGTGTGTGTGCCTCGATTGACTGATTGTGCAATAATATTAGCATATTTATTGAAAACGCGAAATGACTAAGCAAGCCCATTCAAACTATTATTAAATTGTCAGGTTTTAAATCTCCTCTTAGATAGCAAATATTGAGAGGACTTAAAAAGGGTCTTGTTGAGGATAGACCAGACTAAATACCAAAACGTGTCTGAAAATTATTTCGCCTTTTAATTACTGCACAGGATATTTAAACATAAACAATGTCATAGATCTATAAGTATATAAAGAGTACGTATACAGTAAAGTTCCGCTCCCCGCTACCGCAAATTTTGTCGGGCCGCCAGTCGCCTTCAATACAATTATAACAAACCTTATGTAACCACAAAATCAAACAAGAAAATGTCACGACCGATATAGAAATGAAGGCATCACGCGTGCTTCGTCGCGTTCTAGAATATTCCTGGCTTAATTCTAAAACGAGACAGAGCACGCGTGATGCTTTCATTTCTATGACGCTCGTGGCTTTTTCTTGCGCAAATATTACTTCAGCGATCGGACAGAGCTCGATAATTTTTGACCGTCACCGCAGTTAATACGACCCTAAATAGATTCATCCCGAAGATTCCTATATGTTCGCAGTTAGGTGATCTTTACTGTATGTACTTGATTGATCCGTCCGAGACGAAAAGTTTTGTGAGGTTTGTTTAGGTTTCTATGTCATAATTATTATTATTATTATTAATTAACACACTGTATAACAGCCTGTAAAGTGTTTCAGAAAATCTTTTTACAAAATAACTTTATTTCGTAAAAAGGATTTGCCTCTAATCAAAATCCTGGCGTTAATTGCGTATAAATTTCCACTTCTAACTTCGTTAGGCAGAGAAACAATGCATTGCTTTCATGGCTAATAAAGTTTATGTTGTTTTTTTTTTTGTTAAGAACGTATTGTAATTGCGCACCCATTGCTTGTTTCGCAATTATTTATTAGATTGTCTTCGTGTTGTTTTATAAAAGTCCCCGTTACATCACAAAATATTTATTTTTTTAATATGTACCCGAAACTAAACTTGTTTTTCTGCAATCAACTGCTGTGATACATCATGTGACCTTAATAGAGTTAGTTTATTCATAAGAAACAATATAAATAACTTTGTTAACAGATGTGACAGAAAGATTATAAATTATGATGAAGGTAATATCCAGTTTTATCATTCTATCCCCTGCTCTGCACTGAAATCATTTTTTGCGAAATTATAATACACATTATTGGTTAAGGGTAACCAAAACCAATTGGCTAATTTTTACAAACATCCTGTAATGAAAAATATGAAGTTGGTATTGTATTTACAATTCTGTTATAAAATTGTATTGCATTTGTAAATATACCTTCAACATGTCTGACAATTATGTACTAATTACGCCAACAGCTATTTTTGGCTTATAAATATTTCAAAATCTTTTGATATTCCATTCTGTTTTTCAGAAAGTTTAAGTATTCCATAACATTTTGACTGTTTACGTAACGTAGTTACTATTAACTATTATTTAGTGGTTAAAGTTTACTACCAACACATTTGCTAGGTTATGTAGTACGCCGACCAGTACTGTGTCAACTTTTACATAATTTTTTTGTAATTTTGCGTCTCCTCGATAGTGTTTGAGTGTTTATTTAAGAGTTAAATACTTATAGGTGAGGAGCCGGTGACACTGAAAGTACCGTCATCGCGGAATCAACAATTTTTTATGTAAATTGATAGCTAATAGTCATACGAACAAAATGAGCTCGGTACGCCGGGATTCATTATGCCGAAAGTATTTTTAAAACAATTAATTATTATGAAAAAGCAAAAATGTTTTTTTACCCAGGGTGTTTTCTAATTGAATGTCAATATTTAAGGGGCGATTTTTGGGTCCATTCTAAAAAGAAAACTTCATATGAACGTATGTCCTAAACGTCTTAACTTTTGAGATACAGGGTGGTAAAGTTTTCAAAAATAAATAGTTTTTTATTAAAATCTGTAATACCACTTTAGATATTTTAATTAAAGTTGTCATACATGTACTATGTATCAAGAGGCATTATTTAGTGTACCACAATTTTTTTTTCTTTAAACCAGTGGCGTTCGTAAGGAATTTCACATGCTTATTTTGGCAGATATTGATGGTACGCCACTGATTTCTCGTAAAATTAAAATCATTCCTGAAATTCCCAATCATTTCTAAGCAAATTTGATCTCTTGCATTTTTTCCATCCGATGCACGGTTTTCGCTTAAAAAAATAAAAACCTTTTCTCTGCATGATCATAACAATATCGTTCATATACCAGAGAAAAGGTTTTTATTTTTTTAAGCGAAAACCGTGCATCGGATTGAAAAAATGCAAGAGATCACATTTGCCTAGAAATGATTGGGAATTTCAGGAATGATTTTAAGTTTACGAGAAATCAGTGGCGTACCATCAATATCTGCCAAAATAGGCAGGTGAAATTCCGTACGAACGCCACTGGTTTAAAGAAAAAAAAATTGTGGTACACTAAATAATGCCTCTTGATACATAGTACATGTAAGCCAAATTTAATTAAAATATCTAAAGTGGTATTACAGATTTTAATAAAAATCTATTTATTTTTGAAAACTTTACCACCCTGTATCTCAAAAGTTAAGACGTTTAGGACATACGTTCATATGAAGTTTTCTTTTTAGAATGGACCCAAAAATCGCCCCTTAAATATTGACATTCAATTAGAAAACACCCTGGGTAAAAAAACATTTTTGCTTTTTTGTAATAATTAATTGTTTTAAAAATACTTTCGGCTTAATGAATCCCGGCGTACCGAGCTCATTTTGTTCGTATGACTATTAACTATCAATTTACATAAAAAAATTTTGATTCCGCGATGACGGTACTTTCAGTGTCACCGGCTCCCGACCTATTAGTTTAGCTTTTATCAAAAACTGAAGTGACACTGTTTAACAACTTCTTGGGTACTTTTACATATTTTTTTTGCAAGTTTTTGTAAATTAACATTTAAATTTAAGAATATTTTATTTCTATTTTTACAATAAGTAAACTGAAATTTAACATTTTAATTTTACTGTAACATTGTATAATTACATATTTCAAGTGGTTTTAAGTATATATATCTGGTTAAAATTACACCTCTTAATGTTTACTTTTTTTGGTATTAAAATTGTTTTAAATTTTAAAAATTTTACAAATTCATTTGAATAAATACGTATATTTGAAACTTTTGGTAGTAATATTGCTTTTTACGTTGTAAAAATGTAAAAATTGTACTACTTTGGATATTTTTGTACCAAAATAAGTGTAATAATTATACTAAAATTTTGTGTAGTAAAAATAGGTATCTAACAATGGGTGTGTTTTTTTTGGGAAAATAGATATCTTTATATTTCAAGAGATAGAAAAATGTTTAAATAAGAAAAATTGTAGATTTGTACCAGAACCATCAGGAAACGTAACTTTAAAAACAATGTAACATCGAATAAGCGAGAATTATACTAACTTTCAGTTTTTCCATAGGGCTCGCCATATTATTTTTTTGTGTTATAAATTATACTCGTTATAAGAGCTTTATTTATACTAAGTTACCTATATCGATGTTTGAACGTTTTCCAGTAATTTTAAGAAATTAATCGGCACTCAAGCATACCCCTCGTATATGAGTTAATGCAAGTCGTATATAGGGTTTCTGTGGAAACATCGACAATCTTTAGTCAGGTGCTTCAGTCATGCAATGAAAGACAGTTTATTATTAGTTTATTTATTACGGGCTATAGTCAGCAAAAAGAGGGATATATCTATTTACAACCTATATAAAATGCAATAAAAATAAGAGGGAAGCATTATATGAGAACTGGCAAGTTCCAACCCAAACACCTTTGTAAGGACCTACAGGAATATAATAAATTCACAAGATTTCAAAAGAAGAAAGGACAGCTTATTTTAATAAAAACCTAAATCTATTTCGGTGACATGTGAAGCATTAAACACTGCCTACATTTTGCAGAGTCTAAAGCACTCTAAAAATGTTTAAATACAAACCTTATAAGTTCCGTAAAGATCAACAGCTTTCTGAAGAAAATAAACGCAAAAAAGGGAATTTAGTAATGTTATGCTAGAACAGTTACACACCGATGACACTTTTTTGACAGAATAATATGGACGAATGAGGCTTGCTTTGCTACAAACATATAGGCAATAGACACAATACAGATTATTGAGGACAAGAAAACTCTCGTGTTGTAGAGGCCTTCAAAACTTCAGGATAAAAAAAAGGTTTTCGGGTTTATTGTGGCTTTATTAGTGATAGGGTATTAGGGCTCATTTTTGCTGGTGAAAGATATCTTCACTCTGTTACTGGAGAACTAGGGAACCGAGCTATTTGGCAACAATATGGTGCCCCTGCATCTCGCCCTACACATTACACGCCAAATGTGACTCGGTTTTTAAATCAAAAGTTTCAGGACTTGGATTGGCAAAAATGGTTCAGGGAATATGTATATAACCCCAATAAATCTGAAATATATTTTCTTCATTTTATCTACATAAATTAAATGTTTACGGCGGTGACTGTTTTCCATTTATTTTAGTCTTTATTAACAAAAAAAAACGATTTTCTACTGCAAATTTTCGCGCAAATTTTGAAACTTGTAAAACGCGATCCCATTGGCTGTGCCGTCAATAGTATATTACATAACAAGTGTTGAAAGTGACATTTTTCACACGAGTGGGAATGTTGTCGCACGAGGCGACAGCCGAGTGCGATAATTACTTTCACACGAGTAATGTACAATATTTTTCCTACGACCACAAAAATATTTACAAAAAAACCTCAATTTCTGTCTTTTAAAACCCCCACTTTCAACACTAACATTTACATCAAATGTGCTGAAAATAAAACAAATGAAATTGGCACCATCTATTTAAATGTCTTGTTGACAAGTACTTTTCAACACACGTGTTGAAAAGTACTTTTCAACACGCGTGTGATATAAGGCACTTTCTCGCCAAGTTAACCGTGCTTTTATACTCACTTTCATAGGTGGTCGTAGGAAAAAGCGTTTTTATCACTCATAATGGGTACATGGCGAATTCCAGCGTTGTAGGGTCATAGAAAAATCAATAAAAATGGCATTTAATGCGTAACTTATCCAATGAAATATCCCTGTAGGTACTTAAAGTAGAAGGTTCCTAAAATCATATTCATGCATATTTCAAGCCAAAATCGGTCCAGGAATTTTGGAGCAAAAACTGGCATTTTTGCGAAATTTTGACACATCATATCCTAATAATTTGGAGTACCTAAATGTCATGTCACATTTTGTGTAGGTAAATTATCCTAGTAATTTTCTTCAAAATAATTTTTTGGGTTTGTAATGACTTCCTTAAACGATTTGTTAGTTGTTATTCCTTATTGTAGTTGTCTGTTGTCTCTAGATTTTATGTGAATTTTACGCAAGCTTGGCACTTTTATTTTAGTCACTTTAAAGTTGGCACTATATCGTTTAAGGACTGCTTCATCACAACCGTCCAATTCGGTTTTGACGCTCGATTTTCTTCTTTTTTTATGAGGAGTTGAAAATGAAGAGAACTCGCCATTTTCCACTTTTCTGATCTCACTAACTACTGTTCGAATTGTGCGAATACACACCCCGATAGCAATTGAAACACTCTCTTGAAATTTCGCTTCAGCTTCGTAGCGCATACAATGAATAACATTTGCCAAAATTTCACGACTTTGCCCAGGTAACACGTTGCCTTTTAGTCCACTGAAATGCACGTCACGACATTGACAGTTAGAACACAAATGAATTGAAAAAAGCGTGCACTTTTGTTACAGACTGTACCTACCCCACCAATGCAACTGATCTACTGCGCTTTGAGTGGGCGGGGGTAACTCAAAGGCAAAGCTATATTTGACAAGCTGTAGTTATATTCCTCGGTTCATAATGTTTTTCCTTTTACTGCTATTTAGTATCTTGTACCGTGTATTTACATATTTTTTGGCAAAACATCCGTATTAACTTAGAGTTATTGCGTTATTTTAGTATAGCTTGTCAATCTGAAAATATGCCACATACGCCTGGCAACAGCCATTCTCAAGAAGTAGGTGGGAACCACATAGCTGACTCGATTAGAAATAACTTGGGAATCTCTGATGACTCTGGAATGTAAATAATAATATATTTCACTTGATTCTAAATCAATGATCTGAACCTACTGTCATTACAGAAATATAATCTGCAAAAAGGTCAACAATTACGCTTTTCATTCGTAGAAGGTCACTTCTACAAAGTAAATAAAGAATGGGTCCCAACACGCTACCTTGAGGGACTCCCGCTCTAACTTCTTTTGGTACGAAATAACGGTATTCTTGTTTTACTCTATAAACAGTCCATCTAAATAAATTTTCGTATAATATAATTGGCAAAGTTTCTAAAATCCTTAATCAGTTATTTCCATATTTATGAATAGAAAAAGCATTTCAACAGCAAACAATTTCTGCAATGTCGTTTTTCCTCGTTATAAAAATGCAAAACAAGGTTTTGTCATTATATTCTGTAATTCTGTTCTAGCATGCAAAAAAAGCACAAAAGTGTCTGAGATACGAGTAATAAATTATTCGCAACGTAATGCAGCAAAATTATCAAGTGCATCCGAGTCGTAACAGTATAATAAATAATTGAGAGAATTTCTATGCATAAACCATGGACTGTTCTTACCTTGATCATTGAAATGCCGTAAGTGTCCTTGCATGACTATTAAATATTCATTTTTCCCGTTGCTGTTTTGATGTGGATTTAAAATAATGGAAAAAATGTTTGTAAATCATTTTACTGCATCGGGCGCAAATGGCATTTTTTTGGAAAGATGTTTCTTGCTCTACATTTCTATCTAGGGATCATTAATCAATGCGCCGGAACTATAGCTACCGCGATCTGTCGACATACTTTGCGGTGGAACCAGGTTACCAAACGTTCGTTGCTATCGCAAAATATTCGGAAGATCGGAAGTTTATTTTTACTTTTTCGGAGAGAAAATATGACGGGTTTCTCGTGTGGTATTTGGTAGGCAATAGGGACTTTCTGTGTTGACAACAATCAGTGCTAAAAACATGTTAATAGTTGCAAATCATAAATATAAAAAAGATCCAAATACCCTATGCCGAATTTATACTAGATTTGATAAAAATGATGAATACTTGGAATATGTCTTTTTATACAGTAAAAAAAAACGTTTCGTAATTTTTGCTATAATCCCGACTGGAAATCGTCATGCGAAGCAACATTGTAAAATCATTTAGCACCTTTACACGAACGGAAACGGAAAATGCAATTCGGCGTGAAGTAAATAGTAAAAAATTGTGGCTGACCATCGATGAATCAACGAATTTTAAGAAAACTCCATGGTCAATGTTGTAGTTCCAACATTAAATCCTCGAGGACCGTCATCTCGCTATTTAATAACCAGTAAAGAATTTCTGACCTGTACTGGCGAATCAATAAAAAATTGGTTAGTAGCCACCGTATACAAATTTACTGGGTAAGTCTTTTTAGTATTATGTAAATAACACTGGGGAATAGCAAATATGTTTCAGAGACCAAAATTTCAAAATCTTACTTATGTTATTATACTAATTAACAATGTGTCTTGCAAAAATCTCAGTCTCCGTTTTATAGATCCATGCTAATTATGATAATTACCTACCTGGCCTTAATGTATGGAAAACTTCGACCATTAAATGAGAAACACCTGGATTTATTATAGCAGGTGTACTTTATAAAAGGTCTAAATACATATAACATGAATCCTAAATTGTTAGTTAGTTGTATTTCAACCACCAGTTGATCGACAGCTGTTCGTATTTGAGAAATTAAAGAGTTTTGAGCAATAGCCGCATCATTTTTGTTATATATCTGGTGAAGTGACTTTTGTGAAACAAAAACATACTCTTAGCCCTTTAATAAAAAAGGCTTACCACTTGTATTTTGGCTGCAAAGTTTGAGACGAGGATAAAAATTGGGCTCCCCATATCTGCTGCTACAAATGTGCGTCCAACATTCGCGGCAGGCTAAGTGGAAAAAAGCGTAAGATGCCCTTACTTTTGTTTGACACCTCTTATCAAAAAAGTCTTTTCGGAGAAAAAAGGTCTGCGATACAGTGTCCAAATCTACAATCTGCCATACGCCCGGTGCCTCATAGTGACGAGTTGCTTGTACCTAATCCACCTCAGAAATATACCCTTGATTCTGATCATGATTCAAACGGTAGTGTACCGGAAAATGTCACCGGCCCATCAACCTCGCAAGACTCCGATTTTATCTGTGAATTTCCCAGTAAAAAGCCTCACAGAATAAGTCAAAGTGAATTAAGTGACCTTATAAGGGATTTGGAATTGACCAAGAAAAAAGCAGAACTATCGGCCACTCGATTGCAACAATGGAATCTACTTCAAGATTAAGTAAAAGTTTCTGTGTACCGAAGCCGTCAGAAAAAGCTAACACCATTTTTTAACCTGGAAAACAATTTGGTAGCCTGTAGGGACATTGAGGGATTAATGGTAGCTTTAAATCTGGACTATGATCCAAAAGACTAAGACTTTTCATTGATTCCTCAAAAGTAAGTCTTAAAGCTGTGTTACGCCATAATAGAAACAAGTTGCCTTCAGTCCCAATTGGTCATGCAAGAAACATAGCAATTTGAAATTATTACTGGAGACCATATAACTGCTGCTTCCTCTGCGAATGGGACAGTCGAGCACGATTAGATCACTACAGAAAGAAAATTTTGCCACAGAGAGAGCCTTTTGAGCCAGGAAAGAAACATGTAACCAGCGCGCCATTAGTACCCCCAGAAGATTTTACTGCCGCCACTTCATATTATTATAGAATTAGGACTTATGAAAAATTTTATGAAGGCCATTGACAAAGAAGGTCGTGCTTTTAGTTATTTAAAAGAAACGTTCCGTGCAAAAAGAGGGAATATTTGTGCGGTCCCAGATTAGGAAACTTTTCGAAGATGCGCAATTCGATTCCTTACTTGAAGGCAAGGAAAAAGACGCTTGGAATGCCTTTAAGATGGTTTCAACAAATTTTTTGGGAAACATAAGAGCAGAGAACTATAAAGACCTGGTTGCCCAACTTCTTTTGTGTTAGCAAAACCCAGGGTGTAATATGTCGTTGAAAATTCATTTCCTGGATTTTCATCTGGATTACTTTACGGAAAATTGTGCTGCTGTAAGTGACGAGCACGCTGACAGGTTCCACCAGGATATTTCAAACATGGAAAGAAGGTATCAGGGAAAATGGAACTGTGAGATGTTAGCCGACTACTGCTGGACTATTACGAGAGATGCCCCAGAGGCTGCTTTCAAAAGGCAGGCTAAGAAGCGCAAAATGTCTAAACTTTACGGGGATGTGTGCATTAATTAATAAATGATTTAATTTGATAGGGATCACAGAATTATTTTGAAAAATTTATCCTAGCTAACATTTATTTTTCACATTAAGCTGCTGCATAAAAACACATGTTATAGGTTATCTATCAAAAGTGGAGATTTGCTGCCGCAGACTTTTATACGTATATGTTTTCCTTGCAAATTATGGCATTGAATCTAAAAGGGTTTAGGCAACGAAGGGCCCCGCTAGCATTTTTATGTCGACTTGCTTCAGGAAAATAAGGAGTATGCATGTCATTACAAACCCAAAAATATTATTTTGAAGAAAGTTACTAGGATAATTTAATTAAAAAATAATGTATCCGAATAATTTATTACAATTTAAAAAGCCGCCATTTGCCCTCAGCGCCAAGGGACGTCAGGAGATAAGCAAGAATAAGTGTCATTATATGTATATGTTAACGTGTTACATGTTACATACTTAATTTACGTACCAATTTACAGTTCGCAACACGAGTCTGCGGTGATGAAAAGACTGCGGATAAAAATTAGGGTGTTAATGGGACGTTGTCATGCTTTCATCCTAATAATAGTACTCTATTTTGTACTTTATTGGTTAATTTTTAAATTAACTATTTTTAGTACTCTTATATTTGTGTAGAATGAGAATTTAGAGTTCTCTAAACCACCTGAAGATGCCTTATATAATAAGGACTAAACAAATGATGGTAAAACAAGCTATTCTCCGCACTATATGTCCCTCCGAGTGCTGGATTACATACCAAAATTTGCGGTATTTTCTTCTAACAGAGTTAGATTGTAAAATACGTTTTCAGAATGCAAGAAACTACCAGGAAGAAGGAAACTTTTTCTTTAGTTAGGATGTCGTCACCTGCAGACCGGTTTCGAACTCTTTAGTTCTCATCAGTTCAAGATAGACGAACATACCTTCCTTCGGAAAAAGTACGAATGCTTGAAACTCCCAATGGATGGCGCTGCCTATGTCTTACTGCTTATACAGCTCGACATCACAGCTTCGAAAGGATTTCTCATTCATTCATCAGGACTGAACAGGGGCTCATTTTTGAGCTTCCTTGTATTTAAAGAAAAATCTAAAATAGCCAATCGATGTACTTTTTCCTGCAGAATTCAAAAATGAAACCAAAAATTTATTTGAACCAGAAACAAAAGAGTTACGCTATGGATAAGGTGTTTTTTAAATGGAACATAGCTTTTTTTATACGATTTTCGGAACGAGTGATTTTTTTTATGTCCGTTCTGATTAAAATATTTAATATTGTGACAGCTATTTTTATTAAATTTTAATGTTTTATCCAGTATAATTTAACTTTAACCTGTTTGAAACATACACTAGGTAATAAAGGTAAAATCACCTTGAAATCCTTCAAAGTCAAAAAATTTGACAAATTTACAGGTTCTTTATCCTTAGAATAGTATTGACGGATATATTTCTGTGAAAATTTGCAATAAATCTTCTCCTTGCTTCTCTTGCATTTTCTTGGCATTTGTAGAACAAGATTATAATCTGCAATCTCTCATCTAATGAATATTTCATTTCGGCAATATTATAGTAAATTTGTCAAGTTTTTTGACTTTGAAGGATTTCAAGGTGATTTTACCTTTATTACCTAGTGTATGTTTCAAACAGGTTAAAGTTAAATTATACTGGATAAAACATTAAAATTTAATTAATTAAATATGTTAATCAGAACGGACATAAAAAAAAATCACTCGTTCCGAAAATCGTATAAAAAAAGCTATGTTCCATTTAAAAAACACCTTATCCATAGCGTAACTCTTTTGTTTCTGGTTCAAATAAATTTTTGGTTTCATTTTTGAATTCTGCAGGAAAAAGTACATCGATTGGCTATTTTAGATTTTTCTTTAAATACAAGGAAGCTCAAAAATGAGACCCTGTTCAGTCCTCGTTGGAGAACCCTGTACATATATGTATATGGGGTGTTTCAAAAAACATGTGCCATCGCTTAAAGGAAGATTCTTTGAAAGAAATTAAGGCAAAAAGTTCATATGAACATGGGTCCGCAGATGCTTTGTTTCAAAGATACAGGACATTAAATTTTTAAATGGTCTTTACATGTTAAAACCGATGGTTGGGAAAACTAAACCAGTAAGACGATTAATAAAATTACATTTATCTCCTAAACGAAATGAAAACTGAAAAAATATGAAGAGATATGTTTTGTTAAAAATTTAACATACTATTTGGCCGATATAAGAAAATGTGGCGTACATGTTTTTATTGGAAAAATATTGTACCGTCTTCTCATATGTACGCCCCTGGAGGAAATGTCAAAGTCTTTTCATGGTCAGAAGTATGCTTAATTTAAGTACTTTACACATTGTAAATTTCATCAAAATTGATGAAGCCATTTTGAAAATATTTTGGAAAAACTGAAAAAAATTAAAAAATTTAACACCCTGTATCTTTGAAACGAAGCATCTGCGGACCCATGTTTATATAAACTGTTTGCCTTAGTTTCTTACAAGGAATCTCTCCTTGAGCGATGGCACATGTTTCTTGAAACACCCTGTATATATATATTTGAAACTATTTAAATACAAATATAAGAGTGAATGAAGTCTACTTGTGACTTGTCAGGTGTACACGTAAATATGTAGAATGAGAATTTAGAGTTCTCTAAACCACCTGAAGATGCCTTATATAATAAGATTTATTTATTTTTTTAAACTCAATCAAAGTTTAGTTAACCATAATTCCGTAGCCGAAAGAGCAAATCAAAAAAAATTTGTGCATATTATTATACGTAGATATTGTTTACGTACCTAGATTCGAATTTTAGAAACGAAAGTCCATCATTCCATTCAAAATTTTAAAGTTACCACCCTCAAAAGATCGGTCAAGACTACCCTTCCCTTTATATATATATATATATATATATATATATATATATATATATATATATAAATATTCTTTTTTTGTTTGTTTGGTATGGGTTTGCTTGCATCTTCTTTAAGTAAATAGACACAATATGCGCTACTGGGCTTCGGAAAATCCCAACTGGATAAGAACTGCTTCCAAATTAACATCCCTGGTCAATTAATGTCTGGTGTGGTATAATCAGAGATAGAGTTATTGGTCCGCATTTCTTTGAAGGATATTTAAATGGACAAATAGACCACAGATTTTTTAAAAAACCCATTACCCTAATTATGAAATCAAAACATAAATCCTGACATGGGATTTCAACAGGACGGAGCTCCACCCCGTTATGCAATGCGGGCCCGTAATCATTTTTTTAATAAAATAATTGAAAACAGGTGGATTGGACGAGCTGGTCCGGTCAACTGGCCTGCTAGGTCCCCAGATTTGACTCCTCTTGACTTTTTCAGGTGGGGTTTTATAAAGGATAAAGTGATGGCGACTGCATCTACAACTTTAGAAGATATGAGAGAACGAATCCGTGTTGAATGCTTATTATTTAGTGGCACCTGAAATCTTACAGCGGGCACGAAATTCATTTGGAAAAGAGTGAAAAAGTCGTTTGCAGTTGAAGGGGGGCATTTCGAACAATTTCTTAAGCAGAACAGACGATAAATAAGTTTAAATCAAATTGTAAATATTTTTTTATTTTATAACCATCTTGCACTTGTACTATTTTTATCCATACCACATTACAGTCCACCAAGAGGTACATGGGCAATAATTTGAAAATCGCGTTTCATTTTTCAATTGGGTCGAAAGACAAATGCAAGGAAATACCAGGTTCCTAAATTATAAATCATAATTCGTTAACCGAAAGAGCAAAAAAAAATTGTACACATACGTAGTTTTTATGTAGATTCGAATTTTATAAACAAAAGTACATCGTTCCAATTAAAATTCCAAAGTTACCCCCACCCCTTAAAATAGAAAGGAGGTAAATGTCAAAAATATGTTTAACTAATGTTGCCCCATCACCCACCAAACTCACCAAAATTTCATGAAAATATTTTAAACCGATTTCGAGATATCGCCTTGTAACACTTTAGAAAACCCACCCTGTAGAAATCTTGTTCACGTATAAAAGCAACATAACAAATTGTTATATAATACTACAAGTAATTAATGTATATCATTTATAAACTAGTTTTAAATGAGGAATTAAACATAAATTTTTGTGAAGGACAGGATGTTCATTACTATATTTATTTTAATAATGTATTACAGCAAATTATTGTTTAGAAAATGACATCAAATACCAAAATTTTAAGATTTTTAAATAAAATACTTAGTAGTTTTATCTACATGCTTGCATGGGGCATAAAGAGTTAGAATAGTGCGCAAAGTATACTTTTCCGCACGCAACTGCAGTTGACCGCACGACGCGCAGCGGAGTGTGGCCAAGCAATAAATGCGGAAAAGTAACTTTGTGCATGAGTGCATGAGAAAGATTTTTTTCTACGAGCGTATGGAAAATAAAATAGATAAAAGCATTAATAATAATATTTATTTTAACAACAACATAACAACTAGAACATTATTAATTACTATTATTTGTTATTAACGATATTTACACTGAATGAACAATTTGTGGCATTTTGCAAAATGAATTGCCGATGCAGGGTAGAGAAAAGTTTTATTCGTATTAGAACAATGTGACGAAATTTGCCAGTTTCTTTTGCACCTTGTTGTTAAAAAATGCAAATATTGACATAAACCCGAAAACAAGTTTAGAGGATAGACGAAACTTTATCCAAAGTGGCATTATAAAATCTTTACGCTGCTAAATTATTACACAGGCTTTTTAAAGTTAGGTGACAAAAACAACATTCCGATTATTCTTGTATAACTTGAAGATTAATGGTTTTATTGAAAATGCGAATAAAGGTAATAAAGCAAACAATTGCATTTACAATTTGCTAAAAGGCTATTCAAATCGGATTAAAAATAAAAACGTTATGAAACCTTAAACCTAGACAAAATTTTAGGAAGCTCTTTTTTTGTGCACCTGAGTGTACCTATGTATATTAGGGTGTCCGTTATTTACCAAGTTGATTTTTTTTCTTGCGACGCCCCCTAAATTTTTAGTGTACCATCTAAAAAAAATGTCAGACCAAAATAAGCCCTTAATATTCAGAATAAACCTTGCCCTAAAGCCGATACATTTCCCATTTAAATTAAATTTTGCCACTTTTTACAATTAATTTTTTTTTCTCGGACAAGATGACTTATGGCAATGAGATATACATATTCTTATAGGAAATTGAACACTCTACAAAAAAGATCTCTTATAATTTTTCGATTAATTCACTCCTTCAAAAGTTATTCCAGGTACTAAATGCGACTAAGCGCGCTTGCGTGAATAGAAAATCCGTGTGTTGGCGGGAATGCTTGTAGTGTAATTTTGAGTCACTTACTGTATTGAAGGGAAATTTCATGAAAGTATACAAAAATTTATGAAATTCAATAAAAATTAGTTGACTGCGTGTTATAAATGAATAGTCTCAAAAATGATTCAAACTAGAACCAGCTACCTGTTATGCGGTATATTATTTTCCATAAAATTTTTTTACCCTAATACCACCAGAATTATCTATTTTTAGAAATAAACTAATAACTTTTATCGAAATAATAATCACTTTGCCGTAAAAGTAAAAAAATCTGAAAATTTATATAGTGTTCAAATTTCACCTTGAATAACTTTTGAAGGAGTGAATTAATCGAAAAATTATTAGAGAAATTTTTTTGTAGAGCGTTCAATTTCCTATAAGTATATGTATGTCTCATTGCTCTAAGTCATCTTGTCCGAGAAAAAAAAATTAATTGTAAAAAGTGGTAAAATCCCATGTAATTTAAATGGCCAATGTATCGTCTTTAGGGCAAGGTTTATTATGAATATTAAGGGCTTATTTTGGTCTGACATTTTTTTTTAGACGATAAACTAAAAATTTAGGGGACGTCGCAAGAAAAAAAATCAACTTGGTAAATAACGGACACCCTAATGTATATTGTATAATGCTAAACTATATACCTGGATTTAACAAAGTTTTCTTTTTAAAGTCGCTAAATGTAATCACCCTCTATAGGTAATTTGTTAAAGTATATTTAGGAAATTATAGAGACAAAATTTGAATAAAATAATTATACCTTCTCGTAAATTTTGTTTAAAGCTCCTACTTATTATATTTTTTAGTTCAAGGCCAAGTTAAATAGGAAACCCAACTAAAATAAGTTAAAGCATGGAAAACTTTCAAAGTAATTTTCATCAGCTCTAAACTATTAAAGTAAAGGGTATATTTCTGCAGCAAATACTTGCTACGTTGTTTTTCAACGTTTAAATTGAAATAAGTAAAAACTTCCTTTAAACTAAATTGAATTTTTTACCGCTCTGGTAGCAATTTATAATTTTTTTTGGTCTCGGGCATTGCTCATTTAGCCGTGGTAAATTATTTTAAATAGTTTATATTTTCAGTTAAGAGTATTGTAAAACAATAAGATTTAAAATTTTTTAATTACGCTAAATAACCGATACAAAACAAGCTATAAATATTTTGATTTTTGATTTTACACAATTTGATGATATTAAATATCTAAAATTTTGACATCTGTCAAAGTTGTGACGTCATCGCCAATATTTTTAATTGGGAACTTAGGTTATTTGATACATTGATTAAAAAGTAATTTTAGCCTAACTACGATCACCAAGTTTGGTAATATTTAATAAAAGGTTATCACAAGATAATTACGGCCGCAAAATAAAACAAACCCAACTACTTTTACGAATTTTTATATATCTAATAAAAATAAGCCTACATAAAGAATTTTACGCAACAAATTCTGAAATTTGTGACCGTTAACTTCCTGGCAATATCTTAATCTATCAATAAACTCTTGTTGTACGTTTCTGATAAAAGAAGGAGGAATTTGCCGAATTTCATTCCTTATACGATTTTTTAAACCCTGTATTTTAGGAGGTCTGTTGAAGAAAACTTTTGTTTTTAAATATCCCCACAGGAAATAATCCAGAGGAGTCAAATCCGGGGACCTCACAGGCCATTCAACGGGGCCACGATGTCCTATCCACCTGTTCGGAAACACCTCATTAAGATATTGTCTAACAGGTTGTGAAACCACATTGTTAAAGTGGTGTGGGGCTCATTACCTGGATACAGCTGATAAAGCAGGAATTAGTTCCATTTGCAAAAAGTCTAAATAAATTTCGCCGGTCAAATTTACGTCAAAAAATAGGGACCTATAATCCTGTCTTGAAATATTCCAGCCCAAATGTTGACTTTTTCAGGATGTTGCGCATGAGCTACTTAAGGCCAATGGGAATTCTCTGTAGACCAATACCTATTGTTTTGCGGGTTGACAGTACCATTGAGAAAAAAGGTAGATTCATCCGAAAACAAAACATTTGCACAAAAAACGGATCCATGTTGAACCGTTCTTGCATAATTTCACAAAACTGAAGTCGACGGTCATATATGGTCGTCTTCGTTTAATTCATGTATTAGTCTTATTTTGTACAGATGAATTTTTTTCTGCAGAATATTTTTCACCGATGATTGACAAAGGTTTGAATGTAATGCTACTTGACGGGTTGTTAAATGTGGATTTTTTTCATAACTGAGCAAAACATCTAATTTAACATTATCATCTACTTTTGGCCTACCTGTCCTGGTCACATCCTTTACACAACCATGTTCATGGAATTTTTTAAACAATTTTGCTGACAGTAGATTTCGTAAATGCTTATCGCTCTGGATGAGTGTTATTTAAAAAGTTAGCAAAATTCATCAAGACGCCTTTGGAGATCTCACCAGCCAAACATTATAAGAATTTTAATTCTTTCTCTCTCTGGAAGCATTTTTAACAGGACTATCTTATTTATATAAGTAGGTATGTTTGAATGTTGACACTATATGCTAGTTTCCAGGGAAGTGCAGAACAGAAACCATAAAATTGTTGTTTCAAGTTGTTCGCTAACAACAAAATACCTTACGTTCAGATTCACTAAGAAGGTTTAAGATTTAGTACTGGTTTAAATTAAGATCTTCTAGTTGATCAGTTATATTTTGACAAGTTTTTGTCCTGTCGTTGTTAATAAGACGTCATTAAAAACTTATGAATTATTCGAATATTTCAGCGATTTGCTTGGTTTCGAAATGATTTTCATCTTGGAACGGGTTGCCACAGTGAATTTAGTTCTATTATTGTCGAAAGTGCGTACTAAAATTGCCCTTTTCTTTATAAATTTGCGAAAAAGCTCCGAAATAAATTCATAGTATAAAATTTAGTTGGCTTATTCTTACAGTTGTCAGTTTAAAACTTTTGGTTGTTAAACTAGACCGGACTAGCGTTGGAGAATCTGGCTGTTAATTTTTTCAAGTTGCAGACATATGCATCTTTAAAAGGATGGACAGAATATTGCCAAATTTGGTGACCGTACTTAGGCTTAAATTACCTTTCAAATAATGTATCACATAGCCCAGGTTCCTATTTAAAAATATTGAGAATGACGTCACAACTTTGACAGATATAAAAATATAGAAAATTGAATATAGTGAAACTTTAACGGACACCTCTAGACAATGGACACTCCTACTTAGCGGACACTTTTTTAAGTCACCAAACATTCCTTATGTAGGTACCTATATAAAATACCTCTTAACAACGGTTCCGAACACACGTTTCTATGATTTACCCGTATTTTCTTGTAACATTTACCTTCCAACAACGGAAAATAAGTGTCCATTAAAAATATACAGACCAACACACTAATCATAATTTTCTTGGAAAAACCTCCCGACCCAAAAGTAGGTAGATACTGAATTTCTCAGGACTTATGGTAGGTATTAGTGGTACATACTTAGTACCTGTCTTTTATTTAGGTACTAGGCACTTTTATATCGAAGGTTCTAAGAAAAATTTAATTGAGGACTCTCAAATAACCTATAATATGTAATTTAATAGGCATTTTGTGAATTTAGTTTTATTTGTATATTCAAAGAGTAACAATGTCTAAAATAAAGAGAAAGTTTTTGAGTTTGGAAGAGAAATAATCAGTGATAGAGTGCTCTAAAAAGAGTAAATACAGTGTTCGGGGTTAGGCCGAAAAATTTCAAATCGGAAATATTCCAGTGAAAAAGACAGAACTGAGAAAGTTGTATAGGGAAAATGGTAATCCACAGCAAAAAAAGAGAACTAAAACTGAAGGTAATTCTATCTAATGCATAATGCTATTCCGTAGCAACGCAAAAAATTGCTCAAGTTACCTTGTATGTTGAATCAGAAATTGTAAAAAATCATAATCAACAGCAATAACAAACTAGAATTTACGAATTCTTCAGAGAATAATTATAAATTATAGGTGGGTACATATGTATAACAAGAGTACATAGGTAAATATAATAATTTGCACCTTAAACCCATCATTAAAACAAAAATTAAATAAAATAAAATTATGTATTTTTATTTCTAGACATTTAGCAATTTACTTATCTTCTTGTTTTTTCCGACCGATTGACAACGAACGCCTCTACACAACGGACGCCTCTACACAACGGACGCCTCTACACAACAGACAATTTGTTTTTCCTTTAGTGTCCGCTGTTGAGAACTTTCACTTTATACCAAATTATGTAAAACTAAATATCAAAATCAACGTGTTTTTGTATATTTTCTTTATATTTCCCATTTCCAATATATTTCCATGTTTGGAGACTTTATGTCCTCATTGTATAATTAAATTTCCGTTTTGCTTATAAATTTCCATAAGAAATTTAGGTTTGATTGGGTTTGATATGGAGATAATCAAGTTATTTTATTTTCACTTATAATCTCCCAAGTGCTTGAAAAATTTCCTGCAATTAATTCAAGCACGCGAGGGATTCGGTAAGAAAATTTCACACGTCACAGTAGGATATCTACAGTATTAAAAAAAATCTTTCCACATATTTAGTTGCAGAAAACCACTCATAAGCGGTTAATATATATATATATATATATATATATATATATATATATATATATATATATATATATATATATATATATATATATATATATATATATATATATATATATATATATATATATGTATTTTTGGCAGGTTCTTGGACTGTTGATATATATATTGTTTTTAATTTTGTTTTCTTGGGGATTTAGTCCGTTGTGAGGCAAATAAAATGTGGTGTTTTTGGTTACATTTTATATTACTAACGTTTCGGTAATAGATATACCTTCATCAGAGTGCAGTAGCTGAAAACATTTTTTTATTTTAACAGTTTTTTAGGTAATATTCTAGGAACTAGTTACTAAGTTTATATATAAGTATAGAGGTGTTACCTTTTATTAAAAATCCAAGGATTGGCACGTTGTACTGCGAGGCACTTTATAAAAAATTGCACTTTCTGTTACTTTGAAGTTTTTAAACAGATAGGTCGGTATATACATATTTAGTCGAGCTTTATTAAATAGTAACTGAAAAACGCACATCTACTTTTGGCGAAGGGTCGTCCGACAATTTGGGAGTGTTTGCCAGATGTATCTATTTGGCTTAAGGGGTCCAATTATTGTTTTTGAGGTCTATGTGTTTTTATTTATTATTTTTTAATTAATTAGTTATTAGTATTATGTAGCTTGTGGGAAGGGTGAGTTTATTTTATAATATTATGGTAAATTTTGTGAAGGTTTTTTGTGTCGGATTTAGCGTTTATAGCGTTTTTGTTTCTTTGGATTTCGATCATTTCAAGTATTTCTCGTTTTTTAGAATGATTTTCTGTATTTAGGATTTTTGTGTTTTTATAGTTGAAAGTATGTTGATTTTCGTCGCTGTGATGTGATAAGGCAGTCTTGTTTTTTTTGTCGAATTTGTGTCCATTTATTCCTTTTTTTAAATGTTGGCTGGTCTGTCCAATATAAACGGCGTGGCAGTTATTGCATGGAATTTCATATACAACGTGAGTTTTTTTATCTTTGGGGATTGTTGATTTTAGCTTGCTGAAATTTTTTCTTAAAAGATTGTGGCCTTTGTGGCTGACAGTTATGTCGTGGTTTTTAAAAACGTTTTGAATTTTTTCTGATAGGTTAGGAATATATGGTAATGATAAGTAATTTTTATTATTTTTTGTTGTATGTTTGTTGTTTGGGTGTGTGTTGTAGAATTTGTGTATTCTTTCTTTAAAAATTTTGTTTATAAGATGCTGCGGATAGTTATTTATTTTTAAAGTTTCTTTTGCTTTGTTGATTGCCCTTTCTCTAAATTCGGGATCAGATAGTTTTATGCTGCGGTCTGCGAGCCCAATAATAACGGTTTTTTTTTGGGATAGGGGGTGCTGTGAGTCAAAATGTAGGTATCTTGCAGACCAAGTTTTTTTAGTGTACCATTCTGTTCTTATTTTGTTGTTTTTATTGTATAGAGTTAGGTCAAGAAAGTTGATTTTGTTTTCGTTTTGTTTTTCTATTGTAAATTGTAGTTTGTGGTGGTAACTGTTAAATTTTTCTAGAATCAAGTTGCATTTATTTTTGGGTACAGCTGTTATACAGTCGTCGACATATCTGTAGAAAAAGGGTAAAGGGAAATCTAAGGGCGGGATTGTGTTTTCTTCGAGGTCTTCCAGGACAAGTTGGGCAATTACACTGGAAATTGAGGCACCCATAGCACATCCATCTATTTGTTTATAGAATTTTTTTTCATATTGGAAATATGTGGAGTTTAAGGTGATTTCAACCGCGTTTAGAAATTCGTTTAGTGGTATGTCGGTGAAGGATTTTATTTTATCCCATTTTTTTGTTATTATTTCTTTTGTAAGATTGATAGGTATGTTTGTGTATAGTGATATAACGTCTAGAGATATCAGTAAGTGATCTTCGGGGATAATTATATTTTTAATTTTATTTTTGAAATCCATCGAATCTTTAATATAATAATTGTTTTTGTTTACAACGTTCTCTAAAATATTTTTTAAAAATTTGGAAAGGTTTTCAAATGGAGATTGGATGCACGACACTATGGGTCTAAGTGGAATATCCTCTTTGTGCAATTTCGGAAGTCCGTATATTCGTGGAGGTAGGGCGTTGTGAATTTTTAGTTTTTTTGCGGTGTTTGGTGATATAAAGGTTTTGTTTTCCCAATGTGTTATTATATCGTTGTTTTGTTTTTGGTATATGTTTGTTGGGTCGTTTCGTAATTCTTTATAGGTTTTGGAGTCTTGTAATAAGTTGGTCATTTTTTGTTCGTATTCGGTGGTGTACATTATAACAGTTTTATTGGTTTTGTCGGGTACCAATACTTTTAGGTTTTTATTTTTCTTTAAGAATGTTTCTGTTTTTCGTGTTTTTCTGAGTAATCCTTTTTTTGTATTGTTTTTTGTCGCGTGATTAAAGTTATTTTTATAATTTGTTATAATGTTGCAGCAGGTCGACCTTAGTTAATCTTTTTTTTCATTGCTTAGATTAGTTAGTGAGGTTTCGATGTTGCTAATTATTTCAGCTGTGGGAATGTCTTCTTGTTTTTCGTAAGGTATTGCAAACTTTGGTCCCAAACTAAGTATTTCTTTCACATCGTCAGGAATACTAACGTCAGTTAGGTTGTCGATCCAACAAGAAGCGTTTTTTTTAATGTTGTTGTCAGATATATTTTTGTTTGTTTGTTTCTTTATCTTTTTTATGTTTTTTTGTTTTATTTTTTGAAATATCGTTTCATATTTTTCTGACAGTTTTTCGAAAAAAGGATTTAATAAATCAGGTGGTATAATTGCTGCTAGTGAGGCTGCAAGAGTGGTTTTTTCTTTTTCAAATTTGTTTATGGTTTTGGTTGTGTCAGTGATTAGAAGGTTAAGGGTATTTTTTATAAAGTTTTTTACGGCGCAATCCTTGAATTTTTGTTCAAGGTCTTTACAGTTAAAGAGGATGTGGTTAAACTTAAAATTTAAAAATGTAGGAACTATATTTTCATCCTTACAACGTAGTAGGAAAATTCGTCTGTTTCGCTGGTTACATAGTTTTTGATTTACTTTACAGAACAGTTTGATTTTGTTTCCAGTAGCTTGACCGTATTTTGCGTATACGGTGTTGAAATTTAGCATATTTTCACCCATGCTGATATATATGTATTTTTGGCAGGTTCTTGGACTGTTGATATATATATTGTTTTTAATTTTGTTTTCTTGGGGATTTAGTCCGTTGTGAGGCAAATAAAATGTGGTGTTTTTGGTTACATTTTATATTACTAACGTTTCGGTAATAGATATACCTTCATCAGAGTGCAGTAGCTGAAAACATTTTTTTATTTTAACAGTTTTTTAGGTAATATTCTAGGAACTAGTTACTAAGTTTATATATAAGTATAGAGGTGTTACCTTTTATTAAAAATCCAAGGATTGGCACGTTGTACTGCGAGGCACTTTATAAAAAATTGCACTTTCTGTTACTTTGAAGTTTTTAAACAGATAGGTCGGTATATACATATTTAGTCGAGCTTTATTAAATAGTAACTGAAAAACGCACATCTACTTTTGGCGAAGGGTCGTCCGACAATTTGGGAGTGTTTGCCAGATGTATCTATTTGGCTTAAGGGGTCAATTATTGTTTTTGAGGTCTATGTGTTTTTATTTATTATTTTTTAATTAATTAGTTATTAGTATTATGTAGCTTGTGGGAAGGGTGAGTTTATTTTATAATATTATGGTAAATTTTGTGAAGGTTTTTTGTGTCGGATTTAGCGTTTATAGCGTTTTTGTTTCTTTGGATTTCGATCATTTCAAGTATTTCTCGTTTTTTAGAATGATTTTCTGTATTTGGGATTTTTGTGTTTTTATAGTTGAAAGTATGTTGATTTTCGTCGCTGTGATGTGATAAGGCAGTCTTGTTTTTTTTGTCGAATTTGTGTCCATTTATTCTGTTTTTTAAATGTTGGCTGGTCTGTCCAATATAAACGGCGTGGCAGTTATTGCATGGAATTTCATATACAACGTGAGTTTTTTTATCTTTGGGGATTGTTGATTTTAGCTTGCTGAAATTTTTTCTTAAAAGATTGTGGCCTTTGTGGCTGACAGTTATGTCGTGGTTTTTAAAAACGTTTTGAATTTTTTCTGATAGGTTAGGAATATATGGTAATGATAAGTAATTTTTATTATTTTTTGTTGTATGTTTGTTGTTTGGGTGTGTGTTGTAGAATTTGTGTATTCTTTCTTTAAAAATTTTGTTTATAAGATGCTGCGGATAGTTATTTATTTTTAAAGTTTCTTTTGCTTTGTTGATTGCCCTTTCTCTAAATTCGGGATCAGATAGTTTTATGCTGCGGTCTGCGAGCCCAATAATAACGGTTTTTTTTGGGATAGGGGGTGCTGTGAGTCAAAATGTAGGTATCTTGCAGACCAAGTTTTTTTAGTGTACCATTCTGTTCTTATTTTGTTGTTTTTATTGTATAGAGTTAGGTCAAGAAAGTTGATTTTGTTTTCGTTTTGTTTTTCTATTGTAAATTGTAGTTTGTGGTGGTAACTGTTAAATTTTTCTAGAATCAAGTTGCATTTATTTTTGGGTACAGCTGTTATACAGTCGTCGACATATCTGTAGAAAAAGGGTAAAGGGAAATCTAAGGGCGGAATTTTGTTTTCTTCGAGGTCTTCCAGGACAAGTTGGGCAATTACACTGGAAATTGAGGCACCCATAGCACATCCATTTATTTGTTTATGGAACTTTTTTTCATATTGGAAATATGTGGAGTTTAAGGTGATTTCAACCGCGTTTAGAAATTCGTTTAGTGGTATGTCGGTGAAGGATTTTATTTTATCCCATTTTTTTGTTATTATTTCTTTTGTAAGATTGATAGGTATGTTTGTGTATAGTGATATAACGTCTAGAGATATCAGTAAGTGATCTTCGGGGATAATTATATTTTTAATTTTATTTTTGAAATCCATCGAATCTTTAATATAATAATTGTTTTTGTTTACAACGTTCTCTAAAATATTTTTTAAAAATTTGGAAAGGTTTTCAAATGGAGATTGGATGCACGACACTATGGGTCTAAGTGGAATATCCTCTTTGTGCAATTTCGGAAGTCCGTATATTCGTGGGGGTAGGGCGTTGTGAATTTTTAGTTTTTTTGCGGTGTTTGGTGATATAAAGGTTCTGTTTTCCCAATGTGTTATTATATCGTTGTCTTGTTTTTGGTATATGTTTGTTGGGTCGTTTCTTAATTCTTTATAGGTTTTGGAGTCTTGTAATAAGTTGGTCATTTTTTATTCGTATTCGGTGGTGTACATTATAACAGTTTTATTGGTTTTGTCGGGTACCAATACTTTTAGGTTTTTATTTTTCTTTAAGAATGTTTCTGTTTTTCGTGTTTTTCTGAGTAAATCTTTTTTTGTATTGTTTTTTGTCGCGTGATTAAAGTTATTTTTATAATTTGTTATAACGTTGCAGCAGGTCGACCTTAGTTCATCTTTTTTTTCATTGCTTAGATTAGTTAGTTAGTTAGTTTAGTTTTATATAGTTAGTTTTATAAAGTGCCTCGCAGTACAACGTGCCAATCCTTGGATTTTTAATAAAAGGTAACACCTCTATACTTATATATAAACTTAGTAACTAGTTCCTAGAATATTACCTAAAAAACTGTTAAAATAAAAAAATGTTTTCAGCTACTGCACTCTGATGAAGGTATATCTATTACCGAAACGTTAGTAATATAAAATGTAACCAAAAACACCACATTTTATTTGCCTCACAACGGACTAAATCCCCAAGAAAACAAAATTAAAAACAATATATATATATCAACAGTCCAAGAACCTGCCAAAAATACATATATATCAGCATGGGTGAAAATATGCTAAATTTCAACACCGTATACGCAAAATACGGTCAAGCTACTGGAAACAAAATCAAACTGTTCTGTAAAGTAAATCAAAAACTATGTAACCAGCGAAACAGACGAATTTTCCTACTACGTTGTAAGGATGAAAATATAGTTCCTACATTTTAAAATTTTAAGTTTAACCACATCCTCTTTAACTGTAAAGACCTTGAACAAAAATTCAAGGATTGCGCCGTAAAAAACTTTATAAAAAATAACCTTAACCTTCTAATCACTGACACAACCAAAACCATAAACAAATTTGAAAAAGAAAAAAACACTCTTGCAGCCTCACTAGCAGCAATTATACCACCTGATTTATTAAATCCTATTTTCGAAAAACTGTCAGAAAAATATGAAACGATATTTCAAAAAATAAAACAAAAAAACATAAAAAAGATAAAGAAACAAACAAACAAAAATATATCTGACAACAACATTAAAAAAACGCTTCTTGTTGGATCGACAACCTAACTGACGTTAGTATTCCTGACGATGTGAAAGAAATACTTAGTTTGGGACCAAAGTTTGCAATACCTTACGAAAAACAAGAAGACATTCCCACAGCTGAAATAATTAGCAACATCGAAACCTCACTAACTAATCTAAGCAATGAGAAAAAAGATGAACTAAGGTCGACCTGCTGCAACATTATAACAAATTATAAAAATAACTTTAATCACGCGACAAAAAACAATACAAAAAAAGAATTACTCAGAAAAACACGAAAAACAGAAACATTCTTAAAGAAAAATAAAAACCTAAAAGTATTGGTACCCGACAAAACCAATAAAAACTGTTATAATGTACACCACCGAATACGAACAAAAAATGACCAACTTATTACAAGACTCCAAAACCTATAAAGAATTAAGAGACGACCCTCAACAAACATATACCAAAAACAAAACAACGATATAATAACACATTGGGAAAAACAAAAACCTTTATATCACCAAACACCGCAAAAAAACTAAAAATTCACAACGCCCTACCCCCCACGAATATACGGACTTCCGAAATTGCACAAAGAGGATATTCCACTTAGACCCATAGTGTCGTGCATCCAATCTCCATTTGAAAACCTTTCCAAATTTTTAAAAAATATTTTAGAGAACGTTGTAAACAAAAACAATTATTATATTAAAGATTCGATGGATTTCAAAAATAAAATTAAAAATATAATTATCCCCGAAGATCACTTACTGATATCTCTAGACGTTATATCACTATACACAAACATACCTATCAATCTTACAAAAGAAATAATAACAAAAAAATGGGATAAAATAAAATCCTTCACCGACATACCACTAAACGAATTTCTAAACGCGGTTTGAAATCACCTTAAACTCCACATATTTCCAATATGAAAAAAAATTCTATAAACAAATAGATGGATGTGCTATGGGTGCCTCAATTTCCAGTGTAATTGCCCAAACTTGTCCTGGAAGACCTCGAAGAAAACACAATCCCGCCCTTTAGATTTCCCTTTACCCTTTTTCTACAGATATGTCGACGACTGTATAACAGCTGTACCCAAAAATAAATGCAACTTGATTCTAGAAAAATTTAACAGTTACCTACCACAAACCACAATTTACAATAGAAAAACAAAACGAAAACAAAATCAACTTTCTTGACCTAACTCTATACAATAAAAAACAACAAAATAAGAACAGAATGGTACACTAAAAAAACTTGGTCTGCAAGATACCTACATTTTGACTCAGAGCACCCCCTTATCCCAAAAAAAAAAACCGTTATTATTGGGCTCGCAGACCGCAGTATAAAACTATCTGATCCCGAATTTAGAGAAAGGGCAATCAACAAAGCAAAAGAAACTTTAAAAATAAATAACTATCCGCAGCATCTTATAAACAAAATTTTAAAGAAAGAATACACAAATTCTACAACACACACCCAAACAACAAACATACAACAAAAAATAATAAAAATTACTTATCATTACCATATATTCCTAACCTATCAGCAAAAATTCAAAACGTTTTTAAAAACCACGACATAACTGTCAGCCACAAAAGCCACAATCTTTTAAGAAAAAATTTCAGCAAGCTAAAATCAACAATCCCCAAAGATAAAAAAACTCACGTTGTATATGAAATTCCATGCAATAACTGCCACGCCGTTTATATTGGACAGACCAGCCAACATTTAAAAAACAGAATAAATGGACACAAATTCGACAAAAAAAACAAGACTGCCTTATCACATCACAGCGACGAAAATCAACATACTTTCAACTATAAAAACACAAAAATCCTAAATACAGAAAATCATTCTAAAAAACGAGAAATACTTGAAATGATCGAAATCCAAAGAAACAAAAACGCTATAAACGCTAAATCCGACACAAAAAACCTTCACAAAATTTACCATAATATTATAAAATAAACTCACCCTTCCCACAAGCTACATAATACTAATAACTAATTAATTAAAAAATAATAAATAAAAACACATAGACCTCAAAAACAATAATTGGACCCCTTAAGCCAAATAGATACATCTGGCAAACACTCCCAAATTGTCGGACGACCCTTCGCCAAAAGTAGATGTGCGTTTTTCAGTTACTATTTAATAAAGCTCGACTAAATATGTATATACCGACCTATCTGTTTAAAAACTTCAAAGTAACAGAAAGTGCAATTTTTTATAAAGTGCCTCGCAGTACAACGTGCCAATCCTTGGATTTTTAATAAAAGGTAACACCTCTATACTTATATATAAACTTAGTAACTAGTTCCTCGAATATTACCTAAAAAACTGTTAAAATAAAAAAATGTTTTCAGCTACTGCACTCTGATGAAGGTATATCTATTACCGAAACGTTAGTAATATAAAATGTAACCAAAAACACCACATTTTATTTGCCTCACAACGGACTAAATCCCCAAGAAAACAAAATTAAAAACAATATATATATATATCAACAGTCCAAGAACCTGCCAAAAATACATATATATCAGCATGGGTGAAAATATGCTAAATTTCAACACCGTATACGCAAAATACGGTCAAGCTACTGGAAACAAAATCAAACTGTTCTGTAAAGTAAATCAAAAACTATGTAACCAGCGAAACAGACGAGTTTTCCTACTACGTTGTAAGGATGAAAATATAGTTCCTACATTTTAAAATTTTAAGTTTAACCACATCCTCTTTAACTGTAAAGACCTTGAACAAAAATTCAAGGATTGCGCCGTAAAAAACTTTATAAAAAATACCCTTAACCTTCTAATCACTGACACAACCAAAACCATAAACAAATTTGAAATAGAAAAAACCACTCTTGCAGCCTCACTAGCAGCAATTATACCACCTGATTTATTAAATCCTTTTTTCGAAAGACTGTCAGAAAAATATGAAACGATATTTCAAAAAATAAAACAAAAAAACATAAAAAAGATAAAGAAACAAACAAACAAAAATATATCTGACAACAACATTAAAAAAACGCTTCTTGTTGGATCGACAACCTAACTGACGTTAGTATTCCTGACGATGTGAAAGAAATACTTAGTTTGGGACCAAAATTTTGCAATACCTTACGAAAAACAAGAAGACATTCCCACAGCTGAAATAATTAGCAACATCGAAACCTCACTAACTAATCTAAGCAATGAAAAAAAAGATGAACTAAGGTCGACCTGCTGCAACATTATAACAAATTATAAAAATAACTTTAATCACGCGACAAAAAACAATACAAAAAAAGAATTACTCAGAAAAACACGAAAAACAGAAACATTCTTAAAGAAAAATAAAAACCTAAAAGTATTGGTACCCGACAAAACCAATAAAACTGTTATAATGTACACCACCGAATACGAACAAAAAATTACCAACTTATTACAAGACTCCAAAACCTATAAAGAATTAAGAAACGACCCAACAAACATATACCAAAAACAAAACAACGATATAATAACACATTGGGAAAACAAAACCTTTATATCACCAAACACCGCAAAAAAACTAAAAATTCACAACGCCCTATCCCCACGAATATACGGACTTCCGAAATTGCACAAAGAGGATATTCCACTTAGACCCATAGTGTCGTGCATCCAATCTCCATTTGAAAACCTTCCCAAATTTTTAAAAAATATTTTAGAGAACGTTGTAAACAAAAACAATTATTATATTAAAGATTCGATGGATTTCAAAAATAAAATTAAAAATATAATTATCCCCGAAGATCACTTACTGATATCTCTAGACGTTATATCACTATACACAAACATACCTATCAATCTTACAAAAGAAATTATAACAAAAAAATGGGATAAAATAAAATCCTTCACCGACATACCACTAAACGAATTTCTAAACGCGGTTGAAATCACCTTAAACTCCACATATTTCCAATATGAAAAAAAATTCTATAAACAAATAGATGGATGTGCTATGGGTGCCTCAATTTCCAGTGTAATTGCCCAACTTGTCCTGGAAGACCTCGAAGAAAACACAATCCCGCCCTTAGATTTCCCTTTACCCTTTTTCTACAGATATGTCGACGACTGTATAACAGCTGTACCCAAAAATAAATGCAAATTGATTCTAGAAAAATTTAACAGTTACCACCACAAACTACAATTTACAATAGAAAAACAAAACGAAAACAAAATCAACTTTCTTGACCTAACTCTATACAATAAAAACAACAAAATAAGAACAGAATGGTACACTAAAAAAACTTGGTCTGCAAGATACCTACATTTTGACTCACAGCACCCCCTATCCCAAAAAAAAACCGTTATTATTGGGCTCGCAGACCGCAGCATAAAACTATCTGATCCCGAATTTAGAGAAAGGGCAATCAACAAAGCAAAAGAAACTTTAAAAATAAATAACTATCCGCAGCATCTTATAAACAAAATTTTTAAAGAAAGAATACACAAATTCTACAACACACACCCAAACAACAAACATACAACAAAAAATAATAAAAATTACTTATCATTACCATATATTCCTAACCTATCAGAAAAAATTCAAAACGTTTTTAAAAACCACGACATAACTGTCAGCCACAAAGGCCACAATCTTTTAAGAAAAAATTTCAGCAAGCTAAAATCAACAATCCCCAAAGATAAAAAAACTCACGTTGTATATGAAATTCCATGCAATAACTGCCACGCCGTTTATATTGGACAGACCAGCCAACATTTAAAAAACAGAATAAATGGACACAAATTCGACAAAAAAAACAAGACTGCCTTATCACATCACAGCGACGAAAATCAACATACTTTCAACTATAAAAACACAAAAATCCTAAATACAGAAAATCATTCTAAAAAACGAGAAATACTTGAAATGATCGAAATCCAAAGAAACAAAAACGCTATAAACGCTAAATCCGACACAAAAAACCTTCACAAAATTTACCATAATATTATAAAATAAACTCACCCTTCCCACAAGCTACATAATACTAATAACTAATTAATTAAAAAATAATAAATAAAAACACATAGACCTCAAAAACAATAATTGGACCCCTTAAGCCAAATAGATACATCTGGCAAACACTCCCAAATTGTCGGACGACCCTTCGCCAAAAGTAGATGTGCGTTTTTCAGTTACTATTTAATAAAGCTCGACTAAATATGTATATACCGACCTATCTGTTTAAAAACTTCAAAGTAACAGAAAGTGCAATTTTTTATAAAGTGCCTCGCAGTACAACGTGCCAATCCTTGGATTTTTAATAAAAGGTAACACCTCTATACTTATATATAAACTTAGTAACTAGTTCCTAGAATATTACCTAAAAAACTGTTAAAATAAAAAAATGTTTTCAGCTACTGCACTCTGATGAAGGTATATCTATTACCGAAACGTTAGTAATATAAAATGTAACCAAAAACACCACATTTTATTTGCCTCACAACGGACTAAATCCCCAAGAAAACAAAATTAAAAACAATATATATATCAACAGTCCAAGAACCTGCCAAAAATACATATATATCAGCATGGGTGAAAATATGCTAAATTTCAACACCGTATACGCAAAATACGGTCAAGCTACTGGAAACAAAATCAAACTGTTCTGTAAAGTAAATCAAAAACTATGTAACCAGCGAAACAGACGAATTTTCCTACTACGTTGTAAGGATGAAAACATAGTTCCTACATTTTTAAATTTTAAGTTTAACCACATCCTCTTTAACTGTAAAGACCTTGAACAAAAATTCAAGGATTGCGCCGTAAAAAACTTTATAAAAAATACCCTTAACCTTCTAATCACTGACACAACCAAAACCATAAACAAATTTGAAAAAGAAAAAACCACTCTTGCAGCCTCACTAGCAGCAATTATACCACCTGATTTATTAAATCCTTTTTTCGAAAAACTGTCAGAAAAATATGAAACGATATTTCAAAAAATAAAACAAAAAAACATAAAAAAGATAAAGAAACAAACAAACAAAAATATATCTGACAACAACATTAAAAAAAACGCTTCTTGTTGGATCGACAACCTAACTGACGTTAGTATTCCTGACGATGTGAAAGAAATACTTAGTTTGGGACCAAAGTTTGCAATACCTTACGAAAAACAAGAAGACATTCCCACAGCTGAAATAATTAGCAACATCGAAACCTCACTAACTAATCTAAGCAATGAAAAAAAAGATGAACTAAGGTCGACCTGCTGCAACATTATAACAAATTATAAAAATAACTTTAATCACGCGACAAAATACAATACAAAAAAAGAATTACTCAGAAAAACACGAAAAACAGAAACATTCTTAAAGAAAAATAAAAACCTAAAAGTATTGGTACCCGACAAAACCAATAAAACTGTTATAATGTACACCACCGAATACGAACAAAAAATGACCACCTTATTACAAGACTCCAAAACCTATAAAGAATTAAGAAACGACCCAACAAACATATACCAAAAACAAAACAACGATATAATAACACATTGGGAAAACAAAACCTTTATATCACCAAACACCGCAAAAAAACTAAAAATTCACAACGCCCTACCCCCACGAATATACGGACTTCCGAAATTGCACAAAGAGGATATTCCACTTAGACCCATAGTGTCGTGCATCCAATCTCCATTTGAAAACCTTTCCAAATTTTTAAAAAATATTTTAGAGAACGTTGTAAACAAAAACAATTATTATATTAAAGATTCGATGGATTTCAAAAATAAAATTAAAAATATAATTATCCCCGAAGATCACTTACTGATATCTCTAGACGTTATATCACTATACACAAACATACCTATCAATCTTACAAAAGAAATAATAACAAAAAAATGGGATAAAATAAAATCCTTCACCGACATACCACTAAACGAATTTCTAAACGCGGTTGAAATCACCTTAAACTCCACATATTTCCAATATGAAAAAAAATTCTATAAACAAATAGATGGATGTGCTATGGGTGCCTCAATTTCCAGTGTAATTGCCCAACTTGTCCTGGAAGACCTCGAAGAAAACACAATCCCGCCCTTAGATTTCCCTTTACCCTTTTTCTACAGATATGTCGACGACTGTATAACAGCTGTACCCAAAAATAAATGCAACTTGATTCTAGAAAAATTTAACAGTTACCACCACAAACTACAATTTACAATAGAAAAACAAAACGAAAACAAAATCAACTTTCTTGACCTAACTCTATACAATAAAAACAACAAAATAAGAACAGAATGGTACACTAAAAAAACTTGGTCTGCAAGATACCTACATTTTGACTCACAGCACCCCCTATCCCAAAAAAAAACCGTTATTATTGGGCTCGCAGACCGCAGCATAAAACTATCTGATCCCGAATTTAGAGAAAGGGCAATCAACAAAGCAAAAGAAACTTTAAAAATAAATAACAATCCGCAGCATCTTATAAACAAAATTTTTAAAGAAAGAATACACAAATTCTACAACACACACCCAAACAACAAACATACAACAAAAAATAATAAAAATTACTTATCATTACCATATATTCCTAACCTATCAGAAAAAATTCAAAACGTTTTTAAAAACCACGACATAACTGTCAGCCACAAAGGCCACAATCTTTTAAGAAAAAATTTCAGCAAGCTAAAATCAACAATCCCCAAAGATAAAAAAAACTCACGTTGTATATGAAATTCCATGCAATAACTGCCACGCCGTTTATATTGGACAGACCAGCCAACATTTAAAAAACAGAATAAATGGACACAAATTCGACAAAAAAAACAAGACTGCCTTATCACATCACAGCGACGAAAATCAACATACTTTCAACTATAAAAACACAAAAATCCTAAATACAGAAAATCATTCTAAAAAACGAGAAATACTTGAAATGATCGAAATCCAAAGAAACAAAAACGCTATAAACGCTAAATCCGACACAAAAAACCTTCACAAAATTTACCATAATATTATAAAATAAACTCACCCTTCCCACAAGCTACATAATACTAATAACTAATTAATTAAAAAATAATAAATAAAAACACATAGACCTCAAAAACAATAATTGGACCCCTTAAGCCAAATAGATACATCTGGCAAACACTCCCAAATTGTCGGACGACCCTTCGCCAAAAGTAGATGTGCGTTTTTCAGTTACTATTTAATAAAGCTCGACTAAATATGTATATACCGACCTATCTGTTTAAAAACTTCAAAGTAACAGAAAGTGCAATTTTTTATAAAGTGCCTCGCAGTACAACGTGCCAATCCTTGGATTTTTAATAAAAGGTAACACCTCTATACTTATATATAAACTTAGTAACTAGTTCCTAGAATATTACCTAAAAAACTGTTAAAATAAAAAAATGTTTTCAGCTACTGCACTCTGATGAAGGTATATCTATTACCGAAACGTTAGTAATATAAAATGTAACCAAAAACACCACATTTTATTTGCCTCACAACGGACTAAATCCCCAAGAAAACAAAATTAAAAACAATATATATATATATATATATATATATATATATATATATATATATATATATATATATATATATATATATATACTGTAATGTTTTATATTATATTTTCTTCACTAAAATGGGTGGAATCCTGTTTTTCTTATATTTTCAAATGTTACAACAGTTTGGGCGGACCAGAATAACTATATACAGGTGTTTTAGGGAATTACTGGGACCCTGCAGATTAAGAAAGCATGGCTGACAGTAAAATAATTTGTACATATTGTGTCAGGAAAAAGAGCAGCACATGCTAATGTAAATCGGTTTATAGACTGCGTTTTGTCAAATTCGGCGATATATGTAAATTAAAAAGCCTCTATTAGGGTTATGAAGTTTATTTGAAAAGAACATAATAAATTTGCAAGGTTGCAGCAGCCTCAACCGTGTAGTCCACTTCCTTAACCAATCTAGTCTAATTTCGGTGGCAGCCATCGCCAAATGTAGAATAAAGGAACATATTTTGTAGTCTTTGTTATGAGTAGTGTTAAATATGTCACTACATAACGAACATGTCGACGAAATTGTCAAAAAAGCAGCATTAAATATTAGATGCTTTCCCCATCGACTATACTATGGGATGGAAGTAACAACTCTGTTATTTTGAAAAATAAATCGGAAAAAAGTCAAGAGAGACAGTTTAATTACAGACATATTAACTGTACCAGATTTTCTTTTATCTATTCAATTCTAAAAAAAAAATACTCACATATCACTGGATGCTTCTAGAAAATTTATTACCACCATTATAAGTATAAAATTGGGACATGCATCCTATCCAGCTCATTTCAAACAATTAATCTGATAACATCTGATCTACTCTGGTACTGTATGTGATTTGGATCCTTTATTCTTTGATCGCTATATATATATTTATATATATATATATATATATATATATATATATATATATATATATATATATATATATATATATATATATACGAACAATATCTTATTAACCTTTAAATCTCTTACATGTTTTGGCTCTAACAGATAATATGAAAGCACTAAAGGCAGTCATCTCGTATATATTATATAGACATAAATAACACCAAACTGATAATTTTACTTCTTATTAATTTTTTTTTTGTTCCTATCGCTTTGGATTTCCAAGAGTTCTTACAGTGATATATATTATCCCCCTATTCTAATTTGTGACCTACCTGGTCGTTAAAAATGGTATGAACATCCCAGAGCGATCTTCGTGTGACCTTGTCTTTTCCTCTTGTAGGGACTTGGGACTATTGTGTACTATATAACAGTGATCGTCAGCATATTCAAATTTAGAGGCTGGCTGAACGGCAGACCTGCTCAAGCAAAAAAAAAATGTTCTTCTTAGTTTCTAGTGTTAGAAAGTTTTAATAACAATGAATGACAGGGTATGAATACGACATGTAAAATATTCGAGACGCGACTTGCGAATGCCATTGCGCTTTCCCAAAGACAATTATTATTATTATCCAAATAACAAGGAAATGAGGTTTACATTTACTTAAGTTTATCGCCTTAAGGCCTTTGCTAGAATCTAACTTCTCGTTACGTCACGTATTGCAGATTTATTTTCCATAAGATTAATTAACAAGCTGCTAAAGTTATCACTATCTCCAATCAGAGAAATAGATACAGCTGAGCATTAATAACAATAGCAAGTCAGTAATATATTCGCTTTCTAAGTAGTACCTTCGTTGCAGGTACTTTTATTTCTGTTGTACCGTGGCCAAACTTGCTTGTGTAATAATATAATTTACGTAATGTTGCCGACCAGATATGTGTATTTTGAAGTATGCCTGATACACTGCTTGATGTAATTCCAAACTTAAATATACTTGTGGGATTGCACGAAAAACTAAAAGTGTAATTTAGAAATATTAGATAAAAGAGAAATTGATCTAACTGTAAGACATGAACGACACAGCGAGTTTGGAAACTTTTGGTTTAAAAGTATTGTAATAGCTTTGTTTGTGGAAGCTGTCCTGGACAAATCCCGAACGAGTTCAGGCGCTGGCAATATGCGCACTTTAAAATATATCGAGTGCACATGCATCCCGTGCCTGAACTAGTTCGGGATTATTTCCGCAAAACTAACAAAAAATATTGAATGTCCGAAGTCTGAACACAGCCAATGGACAAGTCGACATGTAGCAAAACAGGAGTTGCACTAACATTCAAGAGACTTTATGTGGCCATTTTAAAAGTGATAGGTAGTCCAGTGCTTAAATAAAAGTAGCACAGAACAGATTTAATGTAAAGCTAAGGTCACACACAGCTACTTTTGCAGCGATGCAATGTAAAAGTTGCGCAGTTTAGGTGAATCTTATTCCTTTTCTACCGATACTTCCATGGATTTGGCTCTAAAGAACTAGCCGCTATAATTCCCCCCTTGAACAGTACAATAAAAGGCGCGTTACGTATGCATCCCTTTACTATCCAGCTACAAAAGCCTAGAACATCCCACATCTCTCGCTCATTCAAATCTAGGGTCTCTAATTTATGGAACGAATTGCCTGAAAATATTTTCCCTTCAACTCTCAATTTTTAATCATCAATCAATTACACTTCCCTTTTCTTCAGACGCCTACGATACGTTAGTACTTAGGCTCGAAGTCTAGGGCAGTCTCAGAAAAAAAATCAAGGTTAGGATGCGAAGAAGGCAAGCTAGCAAACAGGTTTTTAACGTCGGGTTATGGGTCTTTACAGGTAATTTCCTCTATTTTTTTGTGCCTCACTGTTAAGAAGCTTACGACAGATAGCAGAGGATTTGCTTTAGGTCTAGTTAATTACCACCAGAGATGCAACCTGTTGTATTTTACTGTTATATTTCAGTATTTTACTATTTTAAGTATATTTTTATTTATTTCCATGTACGGATTCCAACCTTTTTGATAAACCAACACATCTAAGGATAAGTGCGTTAGAGGAAGCGATATATACCCCCGATATAATTGGACTTTGTTCATTTTCATTCGTATCAGTTCGTTTCGTTCATTCAGTAAAATAGTGTATACATAGGTACTTGTACGGAATTCCGTTTAAAGATACCAAACGTAACGGTGCTGGTCCATTTCGGCTCTCTGACTGAGCCGGTTTTGCAGGTGCCTCCGATGGACAAATTGATGTTTTGGCCGAATTTTTTCGTAATATCAGCTGGTTGGTGATATGGTGTACCAAATTCCTCTTATAGTTAAATAAACTGTGAGGTAACTCAATTTCACTAAAAGGAAACTAGGGCTCTGTCAAGAAAATGTTCTCAAAGCATTTTTTATAAAAATTTTAATTAGTGTGAGATAATTGGCGCACATTTATAAGTCAAACCATAAAAATCTAATTTCCGATTTTTGAAACTAGGGCGCTGTCAAGAAAATGTTGTACCCAAAGCATTTTTTATATCAATTTTAATTAGTGTAGGATAATTGGCGCACATTTATATTAAGTAAAATCACAAAAATCTAATTTCCGATTTTTTTTGCGAACAAAATTAACACTATAAACTTGTAAGCCTAAATTGCCTGAAGCACATGCAGATACATGAAAAACGTTAGAAATCAAACTGTGAGCTCCATGAACATCCACATGAATGACCAAACCCTACAGAACTAAGAAACGTTCGATGTTGTTGGGACCGCTTTCGAACATAATCGTAGCTGGCACAAGACCATTACTTCAATAGCCTTATCAGCTGCTAAAAAGCTAGATTTTCTCTTGGAAGCCAGAAAATACTTGTCCCCTTCCAACTTATACACTCTCTATAATATATCTTGTCTTTTAATAATCTTGATTTAAATCAGTCACCTTCAGTATTTAAAAGCAGACTTAAAAAACAACACAACACGGTTGTCCCGGTGTTCACAATATGGCATTTTGTTGCTGTGTTGTATCTTACTATCATTTTATATTAATACCAAGCATTTATTATATATTTCTAATCATTGCATTTTTTACTCTGTATCATATGTATTATATTTAAAAAGTATTCAGCTTGCAATGGTAGTATCTAATATGTTATATAGTTAAATTTTTTCTTGTTCCGTCACCAATTTTTAACCTGCTTAAAGGGAAATTAGGTGGTTGTATAGCTGAATCTTTTTTTGTATTATTTTGTAATATTCTTAATTTAAATTAAGTATATGTAGGTATATCTTTTGTAGTAGTATTTAGTTAGTTTAAAGCCTGAACAGTATCTGAGCTACCAGATGTCTGCAACCACTTAAGGCCAATTGCTGGTCAAATAATGATATTAATTGTATTTTTTGTTTGTCAGCTTTCATTTGGCTTCAACAATAAATTTATTATTAATATTATTATTATAATTCTTCTTTCATTTTTCTTTTTTTTTTATTTAGATGTCATATTTCTAGTTGTCAATTTCTAATAGGTATCTTTATTAAAAATTCAGTAAGTGTTTTCCAAGCACTAAACTGCACTGATGCGTCGTTTATTTATAGTGGGCATCTCTCCTATCCTAGATGAGCATTGAACGGCATCTAGGTAGATGTAAATAGATGTAAGAATGAAATGTAAATAATATTGAGTACCTAATTTGAGTAACAAATAAAGATGTTTGAAATGGGTAGAGAGCAAGACGACGCGACGCGCCGCCTGAATTTTCTTACAACTTATAAATCTCCAAAATACTCTTGGCAATACGAAAAACGTAAAACGTCTTTTCTATTAGACAAGTAGCCGTTTGGTAAATTTAAAACAAAACCATATAAACACTTTTTCGCACTAACAAGCTTACTTATCGTTGCTACCGACAAATTCCAGAAACTGGAGTAAACACATGTATTCAGCCAATACCAGACACTAAATTATATTGACTGATTCGCTTTTTTTCGATCTGTCAGCATCAACTAATTTCGTTAGTACAAATCGCAAATAACTTATAATTAAATAGATTATGTTACGCCCCAATATTTTTTACTCTTGCGAGTATATAATAACATCTGCAGATGTAGTTCAAAAAATTATAATTGTTGCTCTCTACCTATTCTGAAGAGAAATTACAATAATTTGTTTTATATCAGTTGAATGCTAATTAGAATATTGTTTTTTAGTTTCCTGCGGATTCCTGCAATTCGAACCAAATGGCTAATTGCTGCACAAAATAAATAACACATATGGTCAAGAAATTCTTAGTGTAATCAATGATTCTAGTCGAAAATGTTCTACTTGTTTATTGCAATCCTAATTAATGATATGAAAGGAAATTGGTAAGTTATACTTTCTTCTGTCAGGTAAATAATGCTTAATCAGTGTTTCAATAGGAATTGCAGGATTTGAATTTAGTGCTATTTTTATTGCCAGACATGAGTGGTTTCTAAATATATCTTCTCGTTTCTTCTTCTTTTATCCGAGTGCGTTTATTCTTATCTTATAAGGTTGCCCACTTGAATGCCACACCAGTGGCTGCTTATATAAGCAACTACGTATGACTGATAATAATACTTTGGATAATATGTTATACTTACCCAGTTAGCATTAAGAATCCGTATTGACCCGGCTAAACATTTGCAGCATCAGAGTAGAGAAATAATTCTACCGTGGCAGCATGGCCTATGTCTCTAAAGTCGCTTCCGTAAGCGATGTCCGATGCGGTGAAATAATGTTTTTACATAAAGAAAACGACCGTTCGACATCTACAAATGCTATATTTGCGTAGTTGAAATGGTCACTAAGCTTGTTTAATGGATCCGTATCGGCTCAACAGTGCCGATACGGATACTATAAATATGTCAGTCTGGCAAAATTTGGATTTTTTTTTATTGCACTTTATTTTTCTCTAACATAACCTGTCTCGTCACTCTAAGTCTAAGCATCTTTTGCACGTCATCTACTATTCGCAAGGATTCACCAAAGGACAATGAAGTCGTTTGCGCACAGCCGGTAAATGTCTTTGCAACATACTTCGGCCGGGTTATTTCCATTTAAGATTATGTTTCTTCCAAAACTGACGAAATGGTTCTTTATTTAATATAAATATCGGCACATTACACGACCACAGAATAATAAGAAAATCGAAAAAAAATTGTGTATAAAGGCTTTGGCTCCTTTTTTAATGAATGTGTTGCACTGTTTACGTGCCTTGTACATAAAGATTTCTCCAAGGCCTATAAGCTTCGCTGAGAAGCCACACATATTATTTCGATATTTTAAAACAGGAAATTTCCATATTAACCTTCCAATACCGGATTTACACACAGCCACTGCTGCTGCTCCTCGCACTGCTGTATATACTTCTCAAAATTCTTCGGCGGCAGCGTCGAAGCGAGTGAGTGTTCACCTTGCCGCTCTCGCATCCCGCTCCACACTTACTCCACGTTCTTCTGGCAATGGAGGGCATAGAAATTGTAGCATCGTCAGCGCTCTTCACCTCCACGTACTCGGCGACAAGTAAGCGAGAGGGCAGTATGTAAAGAGTTTCTCGCGCTGCCGGCTCTTTAACTTCCAAAAAACCACCAACCATGGGAGCGCAGCGCAGTGGCAATGGTAAAATCAGGGTCAGCGCGAGCGACTTGTTTACATACTCGCTCTGTCAGTGTCCACTTTCCTGCTGGCTTCCGCAGAAGTGAGCTGAATGTAAACCCGGTTTACACTGTGCGCAAACACTCGCGCGTTACTACATCCTTTCGGCATATTACTAACTACCAAATTCACAGCAACGCGGTAGAAAAATAGAATCAACAAGTGGCAAAGCTAAACTGAATTGCTGCTGCGGCCGAGTTCCCCGCGATGTAATGTTATTGGAGCGGCACTTACTTTGGGCAGCCTTTCTTATAAGGCTGTAGCAAAGGAACTGAATACACACAGGAAGCTAATGCCCTAAAAACAACTAATGTTCACTTACGGCGCTAATATACCTGTATACCTGGCCGATGAATGATACTAACTCTGAAATTCGCCAATAGGCGAATTCACTACGTAAAATAAATATTTACGGTGGTTGTTTTAAACGATTTATCTTGGTTTTTATGAAGAAATAAAAGGATTTGCTTTTAAAAATTTCCATATGCAATTAGCATTAGCATATGCAATTGCAAAACGTAATCCTATTTGTTGTGACGTCACGTGATATGTAAATAAAAGTGCTATTATGGTTTGTGCACTGTAAATTCGAGTGTTAATTTATTTTCATGATGATTTCTCGAAGATTAGGAAACTGCGTGGATAAAAAATATTATATTTGATGTAAAAAATTGATCAACAATAACCGCAAGGACAGTCGAGTCAATTGCCTACTAACAAACTCATTATGTTGTATTTGTTGCCGACAGTTTATTCATTTATGATGGCTGCTTATTTTTCTACAAATCCTGACTTTACCTACATCTGCAGAAATTAAAAGAGTAAAAGCCTAAAGTTATTTATTTAAGAAACATTAACTGTTATGTTCCAATAATCTGCAAATAAGTTTTTTACTTTTATTTATCTTACGCTACACTTTGACAGTGGTAAATGATAACCTCAACATTTGTGTTCAATCTCTTGACAGGATTCAGTGTTGAATCCAGACATTTTTTTCGGGGGGAGAATCATTCTATTGGAGGGCAATATAGGTAAACTATGCTTTAAGCAACTCAATTTTTATAATTTACACATTTTTCTTACTCCTGGGATCCCCCCGGGCTAACCCCTGAATTTATTCCTGATAGGATTTAATATACCATACCAATAAATGCTTACTTAAATTTGGCGATACTAACATTGTACAATTTTTAATTAACTTTGCACTGCTTTGTTTTGACACACAACTTACACTACAAGCAAGAAGCGAGCTCTAAGTTATTTTTATCTGATACAGCCCACGTAGACTTCAAGCCTAAGTACTAGAGTACCGTGGGCGTCTGAAGAGAAGGGAAATGTAATCTATTGACACGGGATTTAAAGGATTCGAGGATGGGAGGGGAAGGAAAAACATCTGAAGGCAGTCCGTTCCATAATCTGGTATGAATGAGCGAGAGAAGTGGTCTGTTCTAGGCTTTTGTAGCTGGACAGTAAAGGGATGCATACGGTAACGCGCTTTTTGTTGATCTGTTAGGAACAGTCAAGTAAACAACACATATTTTTTATTTGCATCACAGTTCAACGATTCAGGTTAGGTGTGGCGACTATAGGCAACTGAATATACTCGGGGCCATGCTTCTTAGTGTTTCTTAGGCACGTGACTAATAATTGTTGTAAATAATACGATTAATAAAATGACTGTTCCGAGCAAAAAGATAAAAAAATCTTATGTAAAAAATATTTTTTTAGAAAAATACATTATGCGCATATGACGAAGAACATTGTGAAGTTAAAAAAAGCCACCCAAAATTGAAATACTTATCATACCTGACTGAGAATATGGAGGAAAACCAAAATAAGAAGTTATTCAGCGTATAGTACAAAGAAAGCTACTGGAAATTTCAACCAAGTTTTTACGAAATAGAAAAGATAAGCTAAATAAAATTGTTTCAAAATATAATATTTATATAGTCAAGCATAGACATTAACGTTCAGATTCACTAAGAAGGTTTAAGATTTAGTACTGGTTTAAATTAAGATCTTATAGTCGATCAGTTATGTTTTGATAAGTTTTTGTCCTGTCATTGTTAATAAATCGTCATTAAAAACCTATGAATTATTCTGATATTTTAGCGATTTGCTTGGTTTCCAAATGATTTTCATCTTGGAACAAGTTGCTGTAGTGAATTAAGTTCTATTATTGTCGAAAGTACATACTAAAATTGCCCTTTTCTTTACAAATTTGCGAAAAAGCTCAGAAATAAATTCGTAGTATAAAACTTAGTTGTCTTATTCTTACACTTGTCAGTTTAAAACTTTAGGTTGTCAAATTAGACCGGACTAGCGTTGGAGAATCTGGGTGTTAATTTTTAATTAACATACGTTTTTCATCGATCGATGTATTCACCATTGAAACGCGAGGAGTTTTCAAAAGATTTTGAAACACATTTGAAATATTTAGATTATAATTAAACTTGAAATAAAATGTTGTTTCACAAGCCCAATGATTTTTTTTTATAATTATCGCCTTTAATATGAAAAATAAAATTCCATTTTTATATAAAAGCAATATGTCAAATATGATCATTTGTCAGTAATTTGACCGAGAAATTTCCACTTATTAATTTCGCCCAGGGTACCCCGGAGAATGAAAATTTCCAGTAAATTTTTGGGTTGCCATGGTAACGAAACCAAAAATAAACTTCTGATTGGCTAAAAAATTGACGTGTGAAATTTTCCTAGTAATTTTCAAAATAACATTTTTGGGTTTGTAGTTGGGTTGTTGCTGAATAATTTATACCTACAATAAAAAATGACCATGCATATTCCATATTATTGCATGATAGCGGGAGAGTGTAAATAGGAGGACGACAATTACATTCTGGGAAGTATTTGTAACATTTTGGGAAGTTGGGATTGACATATTTGCATGGTTAAAAATGTTTGGGAAAGGTGTCCCACGCCCAAACTTAGTGTTTTTTGGATGTCTTTAAACATCGACATCAATTTACGTATAGTATAGAGTCTCGGCAAGGCATGCCCTGTGAATTCTTTAAAATGCGCCCATAATGCAAATCTATTAATAAAATACACGAAGACGAAACAAAATCTTGTTCCAGTTTTTTTTCAGCAAATGTAAGAAAAATTTGCGAAATTTACATTTTTTGAAAAATGAATTTTCGAAAGTATCTACTTATCTTCCGAAAAATAAAATTTAAAAAAATACCTTCTTAGTTACCGTATGTGCCTACATTTTGCATTCGATTGCCCGTTATTCTGGTTTTACTTTTAACCAGAATATTTATAATTCGTAACATAATAAAACAAGATTTTAGTATTCAAGCACAAGAATCAGGTCCAATATTCGGTCTTAGACCTAGGTCAAGATTGCGGGATTTCGTGATGTCATTGCATCGTCTAGATATGTTTTGATTATCAATGAGGAAATTTATTCTATTTTAAAGAGTACTTAAAAAGTGATATATCTTTTTAGTAGCAAAAAAAATCCTTTGGCAAACATATACACCTATACCTATCTATCTATACCTATATATCTATATATCTATGAAAACCTATAGGTTCGGCTAAATTCGTTTAAAATTCGGGCATTTTTTCTCAGAAAAACGCTTGGACACGCCAAGTTATTAAACTAAATTTAATATTTACAGGGTGACCCAAAAAGAAGATATCATGCCACACTTAATTTTTTTAAATAGAAACCTCTTTTTTATTTCATTCTTGAATTCTGCGTAAAATTTCAATTATGTTTCATGTATCATACCCTATATCTAAATTAAACCGTTTTTTAAAAAATACAGCTTTTTTATACTCGCCCAGTGCGTAAATATCTAAATACAGTTTTTCCTGGGCGATGAATTAGTCTACAGATGCGGCCAGATCCGCAGATTTAACACCGCTAGACTATTTTCTGTAGGGCTTCCTAACTCTGAAGTGTACGTCAATAGACCAAATAATAATGACGATCTAAAAAACCGCATAAGTCAAGAAATTAGATCAATAGAAACTCAAGAAGTTCAAAATGTTCTGCAAGAATTCCAAGATCGTCTCGAGAATTGCCAGGGCGTTGGTGGAGGTCAATTCCAACATTTGTTGAAATCATTTTTCCACACGTTTGCCATTTCTTATTATTATTTTTAAAGGTACTCATAACCATCTTCTTTTTGAAACGGTTCAATTTAGATATAGGATATGATGCATGAAATATGATTGAAATTTTACGGAGAATTCAAATATGAAATAAAAGAAGAGGCTTCCGTTTTAAAAAATTTAGTGTGACATGTGTGATGATTCTTTTTGGGTCACCCTGTTTACATCAAGTTTAGTTTAAACAATGCGCACCTAAAATCAAAACTTGACGTGTCCGGGCTTTTTTCTAAGACAAAAATGCCTGAATTTTAATCGAATTTATTCCAACTATTATACGTTCTAACTGTATATGCATACGTATGATACGTTTCAAATTATTGGCAATGACGTATTTATTTTTGCAAAAAATATAGGAGAAAACTTATTGGCAAAAATATTTGAAACTTCATGTACCTTCGATATGTCAAAATTATTATTATCAACTGCAGTAGGTACTAATTTAATTCGCGTTTTACTGTAAATTTTTTTTTTCTGGCTTGTGTTGAGTTTTTGCTTTGATTTCGACTGTTAATTATTAAAAAATATTAGTCACCTGTGAACACATTTCTAATTGCATGTTTTTGTATAACTTTATTATTTCTTATACAACATTAAATACATCGGACATAATGGTGAATGAGAAATTATTTCATTCATATTTGAAGACACCAGTGAATAAAGGGTCTCTGTCACAAAAAGTTGCAGAGAAAACGGCAGTTAAAGTTTTTTTACCTATATTATTTTGAGATACGTTGAGCAAAAATTAATTTTACGGCGATATAGGCCTTTACTACAGAATTAATGGTTGCATGTTAGAATTACAAAAAAGTATAATTTCTTAGTAGAAACAAAGGTACATAGATCCTTTATCTATTCAAAAAATGATACTATTTAAATCTTATTAATTTTTAGCAATTTTCACAACAATAATGTACCTATATTCATAACTTGTATTTATAAAAAATTCTGTTTCCTTTGGTTTGTTGGGTTGCTTGGGTGAGGCTACAAGCAGAGAAAAATAAGATAGAGAGAAGAATATCTCGTACGGATTCCATTCATAAATACGATTTGCTTTCTATGACCTCCAAACCGACGTCGAAATAAGCTGCCATGGGCGTGCGATGCAGATTTTGGGTTATTATAAAGCACAGCGAGAGTGAGTATTGAGACGCGCCGCAGAAAACTCTCTCTGCTTGCCGTGTTGCTATCGCGCTGGCTATGTCGGGGTGTATTGTGAGAATTCTATGCGCCAATCTCGGGGTGTTGCCGTTTGAAGGCCATAGCGTGGTCGAGCTGGCGGGAAGAAGAGATAGTATTCTCTCTATCTTATTTTTCTCTGCTACAAGCATTTGACTAATGATTAATGAGATATACCAATGTACAGTTAATTTCGTAAATCTCTAGGACAACGTTTTTATGTTGTGTAGACTGTTCTTTTAAAATGTCAGACAGTTTTGATTAGTGTCAGTGTCATAGGTCAACATTGGGTATGTTTACAGGGTTAAATTTTAATGATTTGAATCAAATCAAGTTTTTGATTTGAACTAAAAGCGCTACTCGGTCAGCATTTGGTTAGGGTTTACAGACCAAAAATAAATGAAAACGACTAGGCAAATATGTCAGCTGTGTGCATCAACTGTCATTCGCTGTCACAGCTGATTTTTGTTTGGTTTCGGTATTTTTGTTATATTTTTTAAGGCAGCTACTATCTAGTAAAACTATGGATTTGTTAATATGTAGAACTGCAAATATTACTATCAGTGAAATTGTAACTTGCAACGGAGGACAGTTTTAAATTTAATTAAAAAAAGTCGATTGAAATTTTACCAGAGAATGCATCGGTTAGCATTTGAAATTTTCGATTTGAAACATTTGCAAGAAATATGTTTCTTTGCCTCCAAATTTACTTTATAATGACATAAAATATAGAAGGAAAGCATGGATGTTGAAGCAAAGCGACGATTTTTGGAAAAATATAATTTGGACAACATACACCGAAGCCGAATGGAATGTAAGCTTTCGTATGAGCAAAGCCAGTTTTTTGTAGCTTTGTAAAGTACTAAAAAGAACTTGCAACCTAAAGAAACTACTAGAATCACGGGTAACATTATCTGTGGAAAAGCAAGTTGCCATGGCACTTTACAAATTAGCTAGCTGCGCAGAATTCCGTGTTATTGGCAATGTTTTCGCAGTACACAAATCCCCTTTTCCCTAAAAAGGAACGATAATCAGACATCTGCACGTAGAATTATAGGTTAGAATAACCACCCTTTCAAAAGTATAATAAAAATAGGAAAAATCGTACCTACTTACCAGTTATAAATCCCTAACAACAATTCATCTGTAAAAACAGGAGGAATAAAACTAGATTTTAGTTTCCTCTAAAACGTAGTTAGTTCACCAGCCTTTCAAAATGACATCGGACAAATGACAAGTCGAAAGTCATAAACTTCAACCAAGACGGTATGACTGATACTGCTACCTAGAATTTATGCTCTCGCGAATCCACGCGATTCATTTGAACTACTTGAAAACATAACAGTAACGAACGTTGCACTGTTATTTCCTTTTGCTTTAAATCATCCGTTGCTTTATTCCCTATTACTCTGTTTTATATTATGCACTTACAGTACACAGTACTATTCTATCGACATACGCATTTCATCAGATATCCGTACGTCTGTGGTGTTCTTATTTTCTTAAATATTTCAACAACTTCTGTTATTCGTAACATTTGTCTTTTCTTGTTACGCCACACATCTTCACATCACTTTCATGTATGTCACCTGTAACCTCTAACCTCTAAACTCTTTTATAAACCACTCCCCTCTTCTTCGCGGTGATCCTACTGTCACACAGCATACTAAAGACTTCCGCTTCTATCCCGGTTGCACTCTGCTTTTTTACAAATTCAACGTAGGTACCATGTTCTGTGATAGTGGAGCCTTTTACTTATCTCTTGCTGTTTTCCTCTGAATTGAACTCCATATGCCCGGTTTCCATGATTTTTAGACCTCTGCTGGAGATCTCCTCCGGCTTTCCACTTTCCTTTCAGAGTCTTCCTGACTGGTGCTATATACTACCATATCGTTCGCAAATCTGTGGTATATGTACCACTGGTGGTATATGCAATTATTCTCGATGGTACGCAAAATCAGACCTAAAATAAACACCAACCAAAAACGAACAAACAATAATCATCCAAAAAACGCGACAAATCTTATAAATACATTGAAGAAAAAATGGCAACATGAGCAACACTGATTGTGAAAACTAGGTGTAATAAACAGTATTTTCAATACTTAAACGTCATTTTATCCCTTGGTAAAGATTTAACACAAATTGTACTTAAATTGTAATTGTTCAGAATTACCTCGAATGACCTAAATATGTATTCTAATTAGGTGGTACCTAAAATTACGAAACGTTTTTGGTGGTACGTCATTAAAAAACGTTGGGAACCGCTGTTCCAGGGTATTTAAGAATGTTACGATTCGCGGAATGTTTTAAGGATTCTGCAAACAGACGGGGTGGAGGTGGAGGTGGCGGTGGCGGTAGCGGTCTAAAACAACCCATGTAATACAATTCGGGCAATCAAATACCAACGTTCCAGTTGTTAGAAACTGCAGTAAGTGCTGCGTTCTAGTAACAACAATGAAGCCGTAGCGGTGGAATTCGACAGGTTGTATTTTTTGACCTCGACGGTATTGTTGTGTTTATGTATTGGGGAGTACTTTATACTAATACTGAGTGGATATTATGGAAAATGCAAAGGAAAAAATAATTCGTTCTGTAAAGGCACACAAAATTTTATAGGACTTATCTAATAAAGACCATAAAAATATTTAAAAAAGTAGTTTAAACTTCTGGAATTGCTTGAAACTTCAAGAATTGCAGCCAAATTAAGGCTTATTTTGGTTTCTTTTTAACGTCATAAAATTTACAGAAAAAAAGACCGTTTTGTGTCCTGATTAAAATAACTACTGAATAACTCTCACCAAGTAGCCAATCGCTACCGCCTTCGCGTAAGTTTGCAAGAACCAGTCGCGTCTCGTACCGCTAGCATGACCGCCACCGTCACCGTTTACCGCGTCAGTTTGAGGAATCCTGAAAAAAGTTCGATGAAACAGTCACAAATAGCCAGAGACAGACACATAAGTGTCAGAGTTCATGTTACTGAAGACATAATATGACTGAATACACCGTCTTTCGTGGGGGCCCACAACGGGGTCAAATTTAGATTAATATTTTGTCATTTTTCCCGTCGCCCACTTACATCCGCCTCAAACATAATAGGGCGCCGTTTAATTCTCAGAACGTTGACTGCAGTGGTGGTGACGTTACGACGGAAAGGAGCACAAAAGCAGCGAGCTTAGATGATAAGAGTTTTTTTCGTAAGATTAGCTCCGAAATCGGAGCTAGATTTCAAAGGTTTATGATATGATGTGATAATATCCGTAATTATAAATTTAATGTGGCGTTTGGAACTCTGTTTGTTGTTTTACCAGAACACTGTGTAGGTAATATGCTTGTAAAGTTCCATTTCATTGCAATTTAGACTTCTTTCCAGCGACACAGCAAGTGATTAATATCATTTTCATCAAGAGATTTCTGTTATGGAAAAACGGGTCCTTTTATTGTTGCAGACTTCATAGGTCTATTTTTAAGACAACTATCGGTTCAAATTTCTAGGTGCATTCCGCTCTGAAATGGCTTTTGGATGCTGTTTAAATAATCCTTATGCATTGTGCTACATTTGCGATAAATGAACAATTAATAAGAGCGAAAATCAATATCAGATTTTGTGATGTATTTTGGTTACTTGGATATCTCAGGATCAAGAAAAGTCGTTCCTTATATTGTATGCACCAACATGAGCGTAACTCAGGTAAAATTTATTTAGGTGATTTTTTCCTAGGTTCCGTTAATAAAATGAATGGCCCATCTGAGTGCTTTCAAGTCTAGTATTCAGTTAGATGGTGTGATATGCGGTCGTCCTGAATTCAGTCTCTAAAACGATTTCTTTGTTGCTTTTGTAGTTGATTTTAAGAAAGTCCCGTAGCTACATTAGCTACATATTAGCTACACAGCAACAATTCTTGATCAATCGGTTGGAGATATTTTAAACAATTCCCAAAAAATGAAAAGAAAGTTTTGTTTTTACTGCCCAAGCAAAAAAGGCGCATAGACCACCAATTGTTGTAAGGAGTGCAAATAGCCAATTTATGCCGAGCACCCAGGAAATATTTGCACAATATATTCTGAAAAATAATAAACAATGTTTATTTTATAATATTATTGTCTTATTCTAACAGTAAAAATCTATATTCACATTTTTGTGGTTTTTTAAAATAAAGTTTAATAAAAAATACGTATATTTTTTATTGAGTAGTGAAATTGACGATAGTCCCGTATTTACGTTTGGCAAAACGGCCCAAGACTTATTAACAATGACAGGACAAAGCCTGTCAAATCATAACGGATCAGCTACAAGATCTTAACTTAAACCAGTACTAAATCTTAAACCTTCTTGAGAGTGAATTTAAACGTTATTGTTTTGAATACTTCTATGATGTTTCAAGTTAATAGGACCATCTAATATTTTTTCTCCGTACAAAATTTAAACTCCTGTTTCACCCCCTTAGGGGTTTAATTTTGAAAATTCTTCCTCAATAGATGTCTAAGTTATATAAGAAACCTCTGCGCAAAAAGTTTCTAGACACAGCGGTGTGGGCTGTGCGTTGATATGTCAGTCACTCAGTCTGTGAGTTTCTTCTTTTATACAACTATAATAGATGATGTAGAAAGTATATAGGATTTGCACATTTTTTATTTTTTGAATACTAGACTAGAGTGGGGCAAAAGGACGCACATAAGGATATAAATAAGGATTCAAGCAACACAAAAATCCAAACTTTAATTTTTTTATCCAATAAGGCAACTATTTAGGTATAAAACTAAAATGTTTTTCTTAAAAAAAATAAACAAACAAAAATATAATTTCTAAAATACTAAACAAATGCTAATTGGGATTTTTGCCCCAATGCTGGGGTAAAATTCTCGCATAAATTTATTATTTACAACAGTCACAACTAAATTGTGTAGCATTTTCATACGCGGTGCATGCCTCATGCCGTCGTTTTAAACATTTTCGGCATTTGATCTAGTCTTCAACTGATCTGTCAGTCCAAGACAATGTAGCATAGCCAGCATCACATCACGATCAATACAATCGAACTCTTTCGAGTAGTTCAACAATATCAACACTGTACTGTTTCAGCACATATAATGATTGCATTTTGCTCGCGTTTTGATACTAGACTCAGGTTACACAAATGAGATTTTTTTAATGTGTGGGGTCACAACGAACAACAAGGTGAGAAACGACAGAATAACCGAAGCAACCCAGGTTGTAGAAATATCTAAGAAAATACAGGAAAGACGACAGCCATACGGGCATTTGATGAGATCAAATAATGATTATTAGGTAATGACAGAAGGGGGGGCGCAATGAAAATTTATGAGAGAAAACCGAGAATAAAGATGGGTGAATGCAGAAACGCCGTGCAGGCGTCTTCGAGGCAATTAACCAGAAATCCATATAGAGTTGGGCCAATTTTAAACATTGGTTTTCAAACTTGTTGTCCCTTCTCGAAAATTGCGTTAAGTTTTTTTTATTGCTTTCAATAAGTTTTCCTGTATCAAACCATAGCTAATTTCTTTTATTAACACATTACATGAGGATGAACCAAATCCATAACAACAAAACAATATCGCTTAGATTCACTAAAAAGGTTTAAGATTTAGTACTGGTTTAAATTAGGACCTTCTAGTCGATCAGTTAGGTTTTGACAGGTTTTTGTCTTGTCATTGTTAATAAGTCGTCATTAACAAAACTGATGAGTTAGTGTTCTAATATTTCAGCGATTTGTTTGGTGTCCAAATGATTTTTATCTTGGAACGTGTTGCTAGAATGAATTAAGTTCTATTATTGTGGAAAGTGCATACTAAAATTGACCTCTTTATAGATTTGCGAAAAACGAAGAAATTCACAGTGTAGAACTTAGCTCTCTTATTCTTACACTTGTCTGTTTAAAACTTTTGGCTGTCAACTTAGAATGGTCTAGCGTTGGAGAATCTAGTCGTACAATTCTAGACCTTCTTAACTATAACGGCCAGATTCTCCAATGCTAGACCGGTCCAATTTGACAACTAAAAGTTTTAAACCAGCAAGTATAAGAACAAGACAATTAAGTTTTATACTATGAATTCGTTTTTGAGTGTTCTTGCAGATTTATAAAGAGAAAGGGAATTTTAGTACATACTTTTTGTGTATCTTCTGACATCCCACGAAGACCGAAGTCTAAGTACTATGTACCGTGGGTGTACTGAGGAGTCGACTCACACATCCAGAGCTGGAAACATCCGTAGGCATTTCACCAGCCCTTTAAGAGGATGTGTGGGGTGGTACCACCTCGGTCGAGGAAGAATTCCTCTACCAACTTCCAACAACAATCACAAAATATCCATGGTCGAAGCGGGATTCGAACCCGCGCCTCTCGGTTGCAAAGCTGGCGCCGTACCAACTCGTTCCACCGGAGACTCTGACTTTTCTTAATAGTAGAACTAAATTCATTCTAGCAACACATTCCAAGATGAAAATTATTCGGTGACTAAGCAAATCGCCGAAATATTAGAATAACTCATAATTTTTAATAACCACTTATTAACAATGACAGGAAAAAAGTCTGTCAAAACCTAACTGATCAACTAGATCTTAATTTAAACCAGTACTAAATATTAAACCTTTTTAGCGAATCGCAGCGTTATAAGTGAGTTAGCAAACTAATTTTGCAAAAATCAGAAAAGAAACGTTTCTATTTTAATTGCCATCTTTAAATTATCTTGCATCATTGATTCCTCATTAAACAACGAGTGAAGAATTTTTTGTGCTTTATTTATGATAATTTTGAAATAAAATATTTAGATTTAAGCAGAACTCTATAGGCACAATTTCCTTGGATTGTGTGAAACCCTATTGACGCCTAGCCTGTGGCGTCGCAGAGCGTCGTTCAACTGGTTGCGACACGGCAAGGAACATTTAATCTACATATTGTGGTGTTCGTCTAAATATCGTTTCGTGTAAATACAAATTGTTTAGTCGTACAGGTCGACACTATTCGGCGACACCGCACTTGTCTAATTTATTAGGCTGCCTGAAATTCACTGCATATATAGTAAATCTTGGTATGAATTTAGATGGGTGGAAATTGTCATAAATGGCGCTTCGCGATAATAAGCTAAATATCGCCCCTTAAAAAAAGTTCTAATCACCGTGCAGCACTGATAATAAACACATAGCCATATAATAAACAATGAGCTAGGTTGTTGTGTTGCCAAATCTCTCAACAATAATAAAATTATCTGTAACAAATTTGAAGAAATAATACTTTTGGAAATATTTGGAACCCCTAGTAAACTACGTAGTAATAATATGCTCCCAAAGATATTGAAATTAGACGAGATCGAAGGAAATGCCGAACAGAACTTGACTCGAAGAAAGAAAATGAAAAGTTTGTAATTCATGGAATTTATTTTGATGTAAAAAAGGATAAAACTCTTACTACTGAAAAACGGAATAAGCCATTACTCCAAAACTATATTTGACAATAAACGAAAAAAAAACAACAAATTTATGCAATTACATTAACACTCACATATGTGCGAAAAACAATTGTCTTAACCTTGATTTAAATGTTGCAATCGCGAAAGAAAATACCTCAATATCATTACAATATTTATTACCAGTGATCTGTACTCTAATGAATGGGGCATTACGTCGTAGATTTGTTCTTCTAAACGGTATATTAAATCGTTACTGAGTTCTGAGTTTTCTAGAAATTTAAAAAAGACAGAAGTAAAGGCGAATCGATCTGGTGGTTAATAAGATTAAATATAGTACATAGGTCTCATATGTTTTGCCTTTCGGTCAGGGATAAAACTCCAAACCTTCGAACCGCGCATTCAGGGGTATAGTCTGAGTTGTTCACCAAAGCCCTAAGAAACCTATTTTGAATTGCTTTTAATCCGGTTTAGGTGTACTTTGTAATTCGGATTCCATATACCTGAAGAAAATGAGAGTTTACTGCAAACAAAGGCATAATAGAATAAAAGTAATGTTTTTGGGTCTCTAAATACTTCACAACTTCTAATGATAAATCCCAACATCATCCCCAATCTTATCGAAATGGAAACGGAAAAACCATTTACTGTCCAGACGGACAAGGTCTTTGATCTGATCAACCCTTTTCAATACTTCGAAATTGAGAGTGTAATTAAAATCAGTCTGGTTAACATTCTTCGATAAACACTAAACACAAATTCAAAAAAAGACCGTTCGCATTACTATATATCAGCAACCTATCTAAATCGTCCTGGAGTTTAACACAGTCCTCCGGGGCTTCTATCGTGCGATGAATCTTAAGGCCATGGGCTTACAAAATAAAGCTACTGTCTAGAAAGCATTTACTGATATTGTTAATATAGATTAAAAAAAATAGAGGCCCCAGGTGACTTCCCTGGGGCAAACCCGAGGCGGCTATAATTAGCAACATGACTTCTATCACCACTTTTAAATATTGGTGTAACGTGGGATGTTCTCCATTTCTGAGGGAAGCATCCGTTTTTTAGGGACAAGTTGTATATAATGTAAAGTGGCCTTGCAAGAGTATATACACAGTTTTGAGTTGATTTATTGACAGTCTACGATTATAACTGAACCCTCTTTAGCTAAGCATATTGTGAGATGATTTTAGAAGTTCCAGACGAGACTGAAACAGTAAAATTTTCATTTCGCACTCAGGCTGTTAAAGGGTATATTAAGATGGTAACTGAAGCATCTTCCTTAGTTTGTGGAACTACTGCAAGGGATGGTTTAATACGAACTAAAATTTCATCATGACAAAAGCAACCACAAATTGAGATCAAGAAAAATTTCTGCAAGTGAACCGCAAACTGAAGACTAAGTTAATGGGTGGGAGGGAGTTGGTACACGACTTGTAGCTACCTTCACCTAATTGGTGAGTTCTAGGAACCTGAAACTATAGTTTTTCTGTTTCCTGCTTTTGGCAATTTATTTAGATTAATAAGTGACGTTTAACTTCGCTGGTCGGGCTATATTCCATCCGATCAGTGAAGGTAAACGACGCCGAGGCCAGGCACGGTTACTACTTGGATTTGTGACCGCCTGAGAACCCCATGTCCCGCCGCTCTAAATAAGGCAAATGGTAGGGGAATTCTTCCTTGGCCGAGGTAGTACCACTCCACACATCCTCTTAAAGGACTGATGAAATCCCTATGGATATTTCCAGCTCTGGATGTGTGAGTCAGACTTCCCCAGTGCACTCACGGTACATGATACCTAGACTTCGGTCTTCGTGTGCTGTCAGAAGATAAAAAAAAGGCACCAGTCCAGCAACCAGGCTTAATGTTATTCGAAATTTTAAAAAATCTCCTATTAAATTGCTCCGCCCTACTACCCATGGTCATTAGCTAAAATGCGTATTTAACATAAATGGCATCCGAACCAACCTGAGCCAACATTTTTGAAATAAAAACGTTTTACTTACGTAGATAAGTTCACAAATTTTTTAAAAATTGTATCGCATATCTTGGACAACCTTATTAAAAGTTTATTTATTATTACCTATTCATTTTAGCAGGAAAATTATTCAGTGTTAGTATGTATATTTAAATTATACTTTTCCGCTCTTAATTCTTAATCAGAAACACCTTATTTTGGCAACTTAGCCACGATTGTACATAAATAATTACTTTTATAATAACTATTTTTATTGTTTATTTAAAAACGTTTTCAAGATATTTGCCCATTCTATCGAAATACCAACCAACAACCTACGCTTTTTTATTTAAGACATCTTGCATGGAATACAATATAAAGAGCAGTTTCTTTTGACGCTCGGCGTGGCACGTTTTGGATCTGAATGAAAGAGGGCTTAATTTTATGAAAGCGTCGTTGCCACGTCCAAAATTCTCCTTCAAAATTCTTTTTCATTTTAGCAGCACGGAAAGTCGTGGATATAATTAAATCTTTTGCGCGAACGAACGCTTCGAAAAGAAAATTGGAAAACGTAGTAGGGCTCAATATCAATTTTTTTCGTTTGAGTATTAGATACAAAACTGATGTTAAATTTATATGACATGGCAACCTCTACCCTTTTAAACAATAATGTTTGATAATTTAACAGTAACTTTAAGTATCGAATTTATCTACTTGGTATAGCTTCCGATATTAGAAGCCGAAAACAATTTTTTCTCCAATTAAATCAAAACTTGGTTCTTATATCAAGCTGAGAAAGAAAATGAATGTTACGTTTTTATTCGAAGCCCTTTAACTGTTGTTGTGTTGTTGTTGTCAAGTAGGACGCACTTTTAAAAAAAGAAAATACCCATCGCACTATTATCTCCTCTACCTTCTTGTTCCTTTATTATATATACAGGGTGTGCGAAAAGTCTTAGTATAGGTAAATATCTTTATTGCTATTAGTAACGATAAAGACACCAAATTTTGGGTGGCCCTTATTGGTTAAAAAATCTACTTTTTTATGTAATTTAACTTTTTCAACCCCCTTGAGTGGTGATGCTAAGGAGTTGAGGTCAAAAATCTTAAATGCAGTCCTATGCCGTGTGGTACCTCATTTTAAAAGTCTTCAAAAAGAAACATTTTACCGCAAACTCGACGTCCGTATCATCATTCATTTTTAAATGGCAAGCCTATAAAAATTACAACTCGTGGGAAAAAGTTAACAGCCAGATTCTGCAACGCTAGTCCGGTCTAATTTGACAAACAAAAGTTTTAAACTGACAAGTGTAAGAATAAGACAACTAAGTTTTATACTGTGAATTTATTTCTAAGCTTTTTCGCAAATTTATAAAGAAACGGGCATTTATAGTAGGTACTGTCCACAATAATCGAACTAAATTCATTACAGCAACTCGTTCCAAGATAAAGATCATTTGGAAATCCAGGCAAATCGCTGAATTATCAGAATAATTTACAAGTTTTTAGCGACGACTTATTAACAATAAAAGGACAAAGATCTGTCAAAACATAAGTGATCAACTACATCTTAATTTGAATCAGTACTAAATCTTAAAGCTTCTCAGCGAATCTGAATGTACAAATTTAAGTACCTTTATTTCTCTTATTGCTTTAAAAGTTGTTTAAAATGACCACCATGAACTACTTGGTAGTAATAAAGTTGATTTTGAAACTCTGCCAAGAAGTAACACCTGCTATTCTCGAAAATGTGAGAAGTACGAATGACAAATACTTCTTAAGTAGTTATATATTTTGCATCATGATATTATTATTTATTAAGTTTTTTTTATTTTGGCGCGAATCTGGAAGTTGTTTAGTTGATATTTAGATTTTTCATACAACATAGCGTAAAATAATAAAGTTAATTTTGTTACAGTTCTGGAAAAAGAAATAATATTCTATATTAAAATTAAACTAAAGTTACGAGAAAGTTCACATATAAACCGAGGATCAAGTAGAGATTTAAACCTGCATTAGCAGTAAGTTTGAATTATAATTTTTCTATATCTATATTTACAACTTTTTTTTAATTTCCTGTTAATTTTTAAAATGCTCGTCGTTAGTCCCTAAAAGTGTTGCGCCCTAAGCCTAAGTTTCACAGCCTTGTTAGATAATAGGTACATTGCTTACGTATCGAAAATTTTCATCCCCTTTTTTTTTAATTGTAAAATTCGGAAGTTATTCCAAAAGATATATACCAACAATTATATATTTTTGCTCAGGTTGGGTTTCTGCTAGAAAAAAATTGACTACGCCACTGGATTCTACGAAGACAACTATATAAGAATCAGTTGTTACCTTACCAATAAGTTAATAGGCAACTGAGATACGAGGGGTGCTTGAAAATGACACATTTTCAAAATCGCCTTGTATCTCCGAAACGAAGGGGCTATCAAAATTCTATTTGTAGCTTCATATATTTCACGAAAAAGTAGCTCTCTATTTTTAAAGATATCCGAGATACCCTGCAGAAGTATCGAAAATTGGACACCCTGTACATTTATAGGCCATTAGCATGTAGCATTAATGAACTAAATTAGTAAACCTCCCTCAAGTAAACGGCCCCGCTACATAAGAGCTAGTCGATGGCTTGTTGTCATACATTTTGGCCTTTACTATGACAACTAGACTGAAAAAATCGTTTGGACTTTTCTTCACACAAAATTGTAGCAACATCTTTGTAGAGCAATTTACTCTGATTGGATTATTAGTAACGACAATTTTTATACATGTTCCTACACTTGTAGCAAATTTTGCTACAAATTGGTCTTGGACGTTTTTAGGGACAAATTGTAGGAGAAAGATACACAATTGTAGTGAAATGTCCTCAATGTTTTTCAGTGTATTATTTGATGGCAGCAACAATTATTATAGTTATCTATATCTGTATATACTGGAAAGTCGCTGATTTCTTGTAGAAAGCAGCAGAGCTACGACAATATTAAGAAAAATAAAATAGTAACAATAGGCGCTAATTAGTGCTCTCAACTATACTAACTAACACGGTTTTATTAACACTTGCACGTGACTATTTTTATAAAACAGTCTACATCAAACCGTTTTAACAGAAGCTTGTGAACGAGAAAAGAATCAAATCGCAATTCAACTGATAAATCAAATCTTTTATTCTATAAAAGGCACCCCACGTTTTCATTTTTAGTTCACAATCATAAATGAACAAAAATAAAACCTTTTAACAATGGACCAAAATTGATGTTTTTTTTTTTTTAGCTATTACAGACTTTTTTAGGCTTGTACGGCTTAAATTTAAAATATGACAGAAGTGAAATTTTAGACTGGCGTTTCGTGCTTTAATTTTTAATTAAACACAATTTTCATTGACAAAATGTGCATTGTAGGGCCAGATGGCGCCTTTATGCCTAAATAATTAATCTTATGAAAAATTGCGCCAAATGTTATGTTCACCATTATTACGAAATTCATCCTGTCCTGTAGGTAATACTATATTGAAATAATATAAAGATAAAATTATTTGTATGTGCAATACGACAAAAATTTGCCTTCTACTCATTTTGTAATTAGACATAACATATACCTAAAAACCTTAACCTGTATAAACTGCGCTGGCTAGCCAAAAAAGGGGCTACCCTGCAGTGGGACTCTGCATCGTTATAGTAATCTACTATAACTTTCTACTATAGAAATCTACTAGCGTTTTATACTATCGTCAAATGTACAAGTCTGCAAGTTTTCAGTTTTTCCTATCCAAAGCCCTTCTAGAACTAGTAACACCTAAGTACAGCTGTGACCTAAGTATGTTAAACAGGATCTCACCCAGGATTTTGTCTCAGTAGTAGTCTGTAGGAGTGTCTCAGGAATTACGCAATTCGGTGGATTTTTCCAATTGGTAATGAACTTTTTTACTTTTTATGTATCTAGGATGTTAGTTTAGGAGGGGACTGCAGCCCCCAACCCCCCTGAAGTTAAATACCGCAACGCAAGTCGCAACGTCATCAGCCGAGAACTTACTGCCGTTGTCGACTGGTGACGTTGCGGTGTTTACCTTAAAGAAGGTCCTCAAGGGCGGAAGAAGCGGAACAGCGGGCAGGCGCTTCGTTTGTTAAACATGGCGGCATTTAACTAATCATATAACGAAGCGCCTCTCCGCTGTTCCGCTTCCTTCGCCCGTGAGGATCCACTTTTACAGCGTTACTAGTTCTAGCATCTTTGGCTGTTTTGCTGTTTATTTGGATCTTTTTATTTCTGGATGAGCTTAAGCGAAGTTAATCAAATCAAGCCTGTGTTCATTTCTTAGGCGCATTTTACTACAAAAATACATTTTGTTTGTCCCTTATTTAAAACTATTTAGTAAAAAATTTATGTATTTCGATCTCAAAATTTTCAACAGAGTAATTTTTATCCAAATTATAGGCAAAGTGCCATGTATGCATAAAAGCAAAATAAGGATCTTTCACTCGTCCTTTTTATTTTTTATAAGCTCTGCAGCTGGCTAATGCCAGAGTGAAAATGTTGAAAATTTTGAGACTCGTTAGGTATAATCTTAAACAGAAAAAGCAATAGTTCAAACATATGACCTCAAAAGCCTTCGTACACCAAACCGGCAGTACTCTGGTCCAAAAATATGTAAATAACTTGATTCATAATCTCACAAAACCGATAACTACAGCGTTGGCGATGTTGTTTCAAGACGACAAGATGGCTGCCATATAATCGACTTCGAAACCTACGCAGAGTACGAAACGATTGCTCCGTTTCTACAAATAGAATTCTACATCGCGGAGTCCCACTGCTGAAATTCACTTCGCTTTATAAAGTCAATCATATGACAAATGTTTTGGGCTATCGATATGTTAACATTGTTGAATAGTCTGTTCGTAGAATCAGGGCTAACAATGGCTTCTAATGTTAAGTTGGCAGAGGACAGAAGAATCTAATTATTGTGCATTTGGGCGAGTTTTTAAATTCAGTGCATTCTGCATTCGATGGCATAAGTTATCTTTGTCATTTTTCTTATGAATATATTCTAATGAATGATTAATGGATTTAAGCGCTGAATTTAAATACTATGCCTACATGTTAGTTTATTTAATTTTAACAAATTTTAAAGTGGCTTGGTTTCTTTGCTTGTCTGTGTATTTCAAAGCCATGGAAATTATCTGTCAACTGATTTTTTACTTCCCTCGCTAGAGGAGGTAGGTCTGGTAGGTATCGTATTCGTAAAAAACTCACTTCTTGCGCTCTCTGGAAACTAGCATGTCATCTATGACAGTTGTGTCAATTTTCAAACATACTTAAATAAGATACATAAAAAAAAAATTTCAGAGAGAAATAGTATCTTACATAACAAGTGTTGAAAGTGACATTTTTCACACGAGTGGGAATGTTGTCGCACGAGGCGATAGCCGAGTGCGATAATCCCACGAGTGTGTGAAAATTACTTTCACACGAGTAATGTAAAATATTTTTCCTACGACCACAAAAATATTTACAAAAAAAACTCAATTTCTGTCTTTTAAAACCCTCACTTTCAACACTAACATTTTCATCAAATGTGCTGAAAATAAAACAAATGAAATTGGCACCATCCATTCCAATGTCATGTTGACAAGTACTTTTCAACACACGTGTTGTAAAGTACTTTTCAACACGCGTATGATATAAGGCACTTTCTCGCCAAGTTAACCGTGCTTATTTACTCACTTTCATAGGTGGTCGTAGGAAAAAGAATTTAAATCAATATGATGTTTAACTTTGGAGATCGCCAAAGGTATCTTGACTAAGTTTGCGAACTTTTTAATGACACATTCAGAGCGACAAGCAATTACAAAATCTACGATCAGCAAAATTGTTAAAAGAAATCCGTGAATATGGTTGTCTAAAGGATCTGCCCAGGACAGGTAGGCCAAAACTAGGTGATAATGTTAAATGAGGTGTTTTGCTCAGCTTAAAAAAACTCCACAGTTACCAACCCGTCAAATTACATTCAAGCATTTGCCACAATCATCGGAAAAGTATTATGCACAAAGAAAAAAATCATCCATACAAAATAAGATTAATACATGAATTAAACGAAGACGACTATGACCGCAGACTCTAGTTTTGTGAAATTATGCAAAAACGGTGCAACATGGATCCGTTTTTTGTGCAAATGTTTTGTTTTCGGACGAATCTACCTTTTTTCTCAATGGTACTGTCAACCGGTAAAACTGTAGATATTGCTCTACAGAGAATCCCCCTTAGGCTCAAGTGGCTCATACGCAACATCCTGAAACAGTCAACGTTTGGGCTGGAATATTTTAAGACAAGATTAAAGATCCCTATTTTTTTGACGTAAATTTGACCGGCTAAATTTATCAAAACTTTTTGCAAATGAAATTAATTCCTGCCTTAGTTGAGCTGTATCCAGGTAATGAGCCCGACACGACCACTTTAACAATGTGGTTTCAACAGGATGGAGCACCTCCAGCATTTACAACGTGTGAGGCAGTATCTCAATGAGATGTTCAGGTGGATAGGACATCGGGGCCCCATTAAATGGCCTGCGAGGTCACCGAATTTAACTCCTCTGGATTATTTCCCGTATGGGAATATTTAAAAACAAAAGTTTCTTCAACAGATCTCCTACCATAGAGGCTTTAAAAATCGTATAAAAGATGAAATTCGCCAAATTCCACCTTCTTTTATTAGAAACGCACAACAAGAGTTTATTGATAGATTAGGATATTGCCAGGAAGTTTACGGTCAAAAATTTCAGCATTTGTTGCTGTGTTGGCTTATTTTCATTACATAAAAATTCATAAAAGTAGTTGGGTTTGTTTATTTTGCGGTCGTAATTATCTTGTGATAACTTTTTATTGAATATTACCAATATTACCATCATACTTAGGCTAAAATTACCTTTTAAATAATGTATCACATAACCTAAGTTATTTAAAAATATTGGCGATGACGTCATAACTTTAACAGATGTCAAAATTTAGAAAATTTAAAATCATAATCGACGTGTTTTTGCCTATTCCCATAATATTTCCCGTTTTAGATATATTTTCAGGTTCCCAGACTTTATGTCCTCACTGTATAGTACAATTTGACTATTCACAACTGTGTAGTTAGTGTGAGTTTTTATAAGCGACTATTGATTGTTAAGAAGAGATGAAGAACAGATGAAATAGTATGCATTTTTATATTTATTATGTTACCTAAAACTTTACTTTGCGAGGGAAGTTTCGCGCAAAGAGTTTTGCAATTATTTTTAACTTCTGCATAGGTAACAATGTTTGTAGAAAGAGATTATATGTACGTTAACAGATGCAAATACTTTTAAGTGACATGTAAGCTGCATCGTAAATAGCTTTCAAACTAAGTGAACTGGATTTGAGTTGCAAACTTTGAGCTAATGCATCTTGTTGTGCAACACGTAGATAAGCTGAATAATTATTAATTATTTATAAGTTGGAAACATGTGTGTATATTAATCCACTTTAAGTTACTTTAATACGTTTGTATTTTATAGTAGGTATATAAATAGCATATCTGGATGTACAGATTGAAAGAAATAGAGTGCAATTTTTTTATAGTTTGAAAATCATCTTATGCATCTTTTTACTGTATATTTGTCGGAGCAATAGCCCAGTGGTCCAACGCGCTGGGTTTGTGACGCGTCTCCGGCACTAGACCAGGTTCGAATCCTGGCCCGGCCGCACGCTTAATAAAAAAAGTGTGGCCAGACATTTAGTAGGATTGTCACAAAAAGTGGAAGGTGGTAGAGGAATTCTTCCTCGACCGAGGTGGTACCAACCCACACATCCCCTTAAAGGGCTGGTGAAATCCCAACGGATGTTTCCAGCTCTGGATGTGTGAGTCGATTCCCCAGTACACCCACGGTACATAGTACTTAGACCTCGGTCTTCATGGGCTGTCAGAAGATAAAAAAAATTATAAGAAGTAAATTACGAAATTCTGTATCGTACTTTAGAAATAATGGAACTCAATTCATTACAGCAACTCGTTCCAAGATGAAAATCATTTGGAATCCAAGCAAATCGCTGAAATGTCAGACTAATTCATAACTTTTTAATGACGACTTATTAAAAATGACAGGACAAAAACCTGTCAAAATCTATCTGATCAACTATAAAGATCTTACTTTAAACCAGTACTAAATCAATCTTAAATTTTCTTAGTGAATCTGAACGTTAAGATGTAGTAATGGTTTAAATTAAAACCTTTAAGTTTATCAGTTAGGTTTTGACATATTTTTGTCCTGTTATTTTAATAAGTCGTTATTCAAAACGTATGAATTATTCTAATAATTCAGTGGTTTGCTTGGTTTCCAAATGTTCTTCATCTTGAAACGGGTTGCTAGAATGAATATGGTTCTATTATTGTCAAAAGCACGTACTAGAATTGCCCTTTTCTTTATAAATTTGCGAAAAACCTCAGAAATAAACTCATGGTATAAAACTTGGTTTTCTTAATCTCGCATCTTGCACTTATCAGTTTAACACATTTAGTTGACACATTAGACCGGACTAGCGATGGAGAATCTGGCGTTAAATGTTTACAAAAATTTGAGTAATAATTCGTAATTTAAGAGAAAGGTTTTTTGTTTCTGTTATTTATTAAAAGAGATATATGATGACTGATATGAATATAGGAATCGGGCTTTAAAAGTACAGAAAAATAACAAAAAAACTTCAATAAACCTAAGTAAACCTAATTATCTATATAAGTACAGGTTTTCTTAGTTACATTGGTTCAGTTTTCATACATTTTTTTTATCTAGGGCAGCCCATGCTTCAAAGCTAAGTACTAGATAAAATAAAACAGAAACTATTAAACTTTGTTTGCATTTGATGTAACATATACGGCCTAAATATTCTCGTAAAGAAATTCATATTAGACGATAGAACACGCAGATTTATGACTCTATTATCTACATAAAACTAAGCAATCCTGATTCTCTACCAGTATACAAGTACAAGTTCTGTCAGATTCATTGGTTCAGTTTTTATAGATAGATTAACTAAGAGTTGTAACACTACTTTTGGAATCTAGTGTATCATGTACGTCTTAAATATTGTTAAAAAAAATTCATACATACCACAAAAAACTGAGATTTGTACAACATGTAACCAAAATCTTCCTCATCACAAAACTGGTGATTTTTAGTTGCTTTTTTTGTAAATTAGGATTATACTAAAAGAGGACAAACAGTTGCGTTCAGTTTGTATAATTCTTGGAAAATATAATGCATTTTTAAGAAACCAATAAATTTATTAAGACTGTTCATCTATTAACGTAGAAAATTTAAATCAAAAATTTGGCCTTAAATACCATTCTAGAATAAAACAATTTAAAAAAAAATTCTTCTCGAAATTGGGGAAAAAGATTTTTAAGCAAAAGAAATGTGTCCCACAAATATTGAAATGCGCGTTTTTAGTAAATAAAAAATTATTTCCTGCATTTTATTATGCATTAATAACGTCCTAAAATGCCATATTATAATGATGTTTTAAAGTATTTTCAAAATAATTTTTACAGCGTGCTCGCTTAAATGGAGAGAACAATAAAATATGGCAGAGATTCAAGTTGTTGACATATTCCTTTTCTATTTATAAGCCAACACGGAAGTTATTAATAAAAACAAATACGAGTTTCTTATCTGTTTCTAACGTATTGGCGCATTGCAAGTGTGCGATTTTGTAAGGAACATTATTAATAATTATTATTATACACAAAATTAATTGAAGAAATTAAAATTTTATTTTGTTCTTTCCTTTCCTCGCGAAAATTCCATAGGACTGCCGATCCATGAATGAAATCGACTTAACACGTTAAAGTGCCTGTATCGGACATGATAAATTATATTTATTATATTAAATATATCATTCTGATTATTTCTCAGACGCTAAATATTGTACGTTCATGAGAAAAAAAAATAAATATGTCTCTCTCCTCTTTCATTTTTGAATGTATTGTTTTTGCCTTTTAAAGTTGAAAATATCTTTTTTTGTGCCCACGTTAAAATCTAACCTTTTCTGATTTAAATTTATGTTAAAAGAAAGTTTTTTCAAGAAAAGCGAAGAAAATACTTTTTACATAATTGCATTTGAATGTGGGAAAGTCTACCTTACAAAGTTGACGTAAAAGAATCTTTTATAAACATATTCGAAGACTATTTACAATCTAAAATAAACTATGGTGGAAAGTTTTTGCGTTGCAACAGGGACAGTGTTATATATGTATTGTAACCAGTAGTATTAGTTCCAAAATTAAGATAATCTATGTAATACAATGTATGTATGAACATATAGAAAAAGATAAATTTATGGCAATATAAAGTTTCTGGGCCAAACTCTTTTCCTGCATATCATCAATAGTTCTCACTTAGTACAAGATGTAATTGGGTTGGTCAAAATACGTTGAATTTCCCTATTGGGTATTGTTGCAGAACAATGATAAAAAGAGTTATTTTCTTGAATTTCAAGAACACAATGCAGTTCGTTGTTAGCAATTGCAATACAATTTTTAATATTATTTTATTACGACAAATGTAAAAAATCGACTTTTCGCCTATACTTGACTTGCTATAATTTTATTAGAACTTAATACAGCAAATAACACTTTTCTTTATTAAATTTGTAAGCAAAGTTAGTAAAAATATAATAATAACAAATTGGGGTATTCCGGAAAATAGGAATCTATACGTAAAATACCCACAGCACCTTTCTTATAGAAAATTTAATTGTCTTGGCAAATGACACCAGGAAAGGAATGCATGAAAGAACAAATAATAATGTGGCAGTAATATTTTAGGTTGGATTTTATTTCGAATTAATAAAAAGTTGGAACATAAAATGTGCTTTGGTGCTAGAAAAAGAACACTACCTTGCCATAACGCTTGGAAAGCTTTTCAGTATTTATCAGTGAACAGAATATGGGTTTAGCTGCGTTCTGGAATCATGTTTTGTGGACCACCCTTATAGCTTACGTATATCTTATAGCGATAGTAGCTTATACTTTTTTAAAGTCATAATAGGAACCCCTAAATAAAATTTCAGTCAAATTCGTCAAGCCGTTTCGGCGTTAGAATTTTGAATTTTAAGGGCCCCATCTTTGTGACACACCCTATGCGTTACTTATTTGAATAAAAATAGTGTTTCAGGACCTATAAAACTATGGAACCTCTGTGCAAACTTTTAGCTCACCATATCTAGGCTTTTATTCGTAACTGGGCAGCAAATAAACGGATTTTTAGAGTATTTATGTACAAGGTTGTTTATAAGAAATAATACATATACAACTCCCATACCCTTTGGCAGTTATATATTCGAAATTAATCTACCCATAAATCGAAATTCTAAAATACTTAAACTTATAAGTAATATGGTTTTTAGGACAAGTGTAAATTTTACAAATCTTTTGTTTTTAGGGACTTCTTCATTTATTTAATTAGAACTTTTTTAGTCCCTAAAATAAAGGTTTTGTAAAATTTAGAGTTGTCCTACAAAATATATTACTTATTAGTTTAAGTATTTTAAAATTTCAGTTGATAGGTAAATTAATTTCGAATAAAAATGTAACAAACGGCATGGGTGTTGTGTAATATTTCTTATAAACAACCTTGTATATAGATACTGTAAAAATCCGTTTATTTCCAGCTCAATGACGCCTAAAAGACTAGATAATATTGAGCTAAAAGTTTGCACAGTGGTTCCACAGTTCCATAGAACCTGAACTATAATAACAACTATTTTTATCAAAATAAGTAATGCACAGGGTGTGGCAGAAAGTTGGGTCCCTTAAAATTCAAAATTCTCACGCCGGAAGCGCATAACGCATTTGGCTGATATCACCGGCACACAAAAAAAAAAGTGGTCTGTACATTTGACCAGACCCATCTATCTTTATGTATTTTGATGCGCTGAATCCAAATCCGAAGTCCGTTTGGCCCGTAAACCCTCACATTTAGAGTAAATTGCAAAAAACGCTGAAAATGGCTAAAAATTGCGAAAAAGTGCAGTTATGAAAAAGAAGAAAATTTTATTGAACTAGGTCAAGTATGTTTCTTATGTATTTTGATGCGATAAATCCAAATCCGACGTCCGTTTGGCCGTATATCCTCAAAATTTTGAGTAAATTGCCAAAAACGCTGAATATGGCTACAAATTGCGAAAAATTGCAGTTATGAAAACGAAGAAAATTTTATTGAACTAGATCAAGTATGTATGTAGGTGAAGTTCGTTTGGCCCGTACACCCTCAAAATTTTGAGTAAATTGCGAAAAAACGCTGAGAATTGCTAAAAATTGCAGTTATGAAAATGAAGAAAATTTCATTGAACTAGATCAAGTATGTTTCGTATGTATTTTGAATCCGAAGTCCGTTTGGCCCGTATACCCTCAAAATTTTGAGTACATTGCAAGAAACTTCGAAAAATAGCTAGAACTTCCAATTCAACTTCGGAGGACTGATTGCTTGTGCCTGTAACCAGGGCACCTCCACGTGGTGATGGTGGGCAACAGAACCATCTTGCAGAGCCCCTGGGTTAACGGCGTGTATGCCGTCATGGCAGACACAAGCGATAAGTTTACGATGCAGGGATTCGGAACCCCAGTATCGGCGTCTGGTCAGGGTGACAAAGCAGGCCCGCAGGCGTCGTATTTTTTACGATTTTTGATAAATATATGAATGATTGAGATTGACAGATTCTGAATTTGGATTCAGCTCATCAAAATACATACGAAACATACTTGATCTTGTTCAATAAAATTTTCTTCATTTTCATTTTTGCAATTTGTAGCCATTTTCAGCGTTTTTTCGCAATTTACTCAAAATTTTGGGGGTGTACGGGCCACACGAACTTCGGATTTGGATTCAGCGCATCAAAATACATACGAAACATACTTGATCTAGTTCAATAAAATTTTCTTCATTTTCATAACTGCAAGTTTTATCCATTTTCAGCGTTTTTTCGCAATTTACTCAAAATTTTGAGGGTGTACGGGCCAAACGAACTTCACATACATACATACTTGACCTAGTTCAATAAAATTTTCTTCATTTTCATAACTGCAATTTTTCGCAATTTGTAGCCATATTCAGCGTTTTTTCGCAATTTACTCAAAATTTTGAGGGTGTACGGCCAAACGGACGTCGGATTTGGATTTAGCGCATCACAATACATAAGAAACATACTTGATCTAGTTCAATTAAATTTTCTTCTTTTTCATAACTGCACTTTTTCGCAATTTTTAGCCATTTTCAGCGTTTTTTGCAATTTACTCAAAATTTGAGGGTGTACGGGCCAAATGTACAGACCACTTTTTTTTTGTGTGCCGGTGTATTTTATTTAGTGGTTCCTATTATGACTTAAAGAAGGATATGCTACCTTTTATCGTAATAAATATACAGGATGGTCCTCAGATATGATTCCAGGTAAACAAAAATCCCGTTCACTGATAAATACTGAAGAGCTTCGAGAGCGTTATGGCTAGCTGGGACTGGGGATCTTATTCTGGTACAAAAGTACGTTTCTCCTTCCAATTCTTTATTAATTTCAAATAAAATCTAACCTAGAGTATTACTGCCATATTAATGTTGACTCTTTTCAGAATTCCTTTAACTGGTGTCATGTGTCAAGATAATAAAATTTTTTATCAAAAAAAGGTGCTGTGGCTATTTACGTACGTATAGATTCCTATTTTCCAGAGTACTCTAATTTGTTTACATTAATTTATATTATTACTAACTGTCCTTACAAATTTAATAAATAAAAGTGTTATTTGTTGTATTAAGTAGTAATAAAATATCCAGTCAAGTAGAAGTCGAAAGTCGATTTTTGATTATACTGATGTTGGGAAAGGAAATCTCACATTTGTACAATACGTAGAACAATAATAAAATTATACTTCAATTGCTAACAATCATATTGTGTTTTTGAGATTTAAGAAAATAACTCTTTTTATCACTGTTCTGCCACAATACACAACAGGAATAAATTTGCTAACTAAGCTATTAACCAAACCCTCGGCACGCGAGATTCAACTTATCTTAACCGACCTTGTTATATACAACAAAAAAAATTTGCACCACTCAGTTTTATCGACTTTGGAGTGGGTGTAATGAACTCTTTTAGGATTAGTAACTGCTAGAACATTGTCTTCAAAAAATAAACACATAAAAATGTTATGCTGTAGATTCAACAATTTCACAGAACAACAAAGCAAAATACAAAATGAAAATTCAATGTATGTCTTATCCAAAAACTTTTTCGTTAAAGTTATGAGTACAATTTTACATTTTAATATCGCGTAACTCTAGCAAGACGACAAGTTCGGACTCTTCGCGGCATGCTGTCTATAAAATTATCAAGGTCCTGTTGGTTTAGATTCTCCCGTTCTTTAATTGTGGCGATACGAGGCTCATCCAATGTTGATGAAGGATTATCTCGACGCCATATGATCCATGCATGTTCGATTGCATTCATGTCAGGTGACGTAAGTGGCCACTTCAGTCCACCAATATGGACATTTTGAAGATAATTTAAGACAGTTCGAGCACGATGAGGTCGTGCGTTATCACAGTGGCGGCTCGTGAGGTAGTGCCACGGAGCCACGGATCTACCTTATATTTCTGTAAAAATGTATTTTTTAACTTCATGTATCACTAAAACATATTTTTTATACTATATGCATTTCTTCCATTTTTTTTTCATAAATTGTAAGTCCAGCATCAGTGCACAATTGATCGTCATCTATCCACGCCTGAAGCCCCACTCGCTAATAAAGCCGAAACCCCCCGATTGTTCTCCGACAACGCTGTGCCCTTGATTACTCGGCGCAAATGAAAAGACAGAGATCTTACCGAGATCGTTTGTGAGCGACAGAGATGAAACTTAAGTTTACAATTTTACTCATGCTAAGTGATAAAATCTAAGGAAAATTTGTGCCAGGCTCTGTCTCTCAGGATCTCTTTGTTTGGAGATTTCGCGTTTTTTTTATGATTCGTTACGTTAGCAAAAACAAAGTTTAGTAGAGACGTTTGGCTGTGTATTCTTCTCGGCGAATTTTCAATAAATAATTGATTTGTTTTTTATTTAGTTGACTTTTGGTATGTCGTCGTTAATGTATGTTAATTATTAGTGACCACGAATAAGATATGAGTTTTAAAAAACTCTGTTTATGGGTTTTCGTAGCAGAAAAACTTTAAATTTAAGAACAAGGACGGCTAACACCCGATTTACAAATTGAAAAACAAAGTGGCTAAAAACCTCGTAAACATATGACATGACACAAACTACGCAGCGGCCCTCAGTCCCCGAAGGCTTAGTGCTTCCTGGCTACGATAATGGCCAGATTAAATCACAGGCAGAGGGTATTAAGAATCACCGGGTTGGATCAGGTTACCACGGACAATGGATGCCACATGGTGCCATGGTGCCACCTATAACAGAAAACCCTTGAATTAGTCAACACCTGAAATAGCTCAGTCGCATCAAATAGGACATTTTCGCACTGGGCGAAGTGAACAGAAAGATATATCAGACGAAATAATAGCAGCACTCTCCGAAATGAAAAACAATAAGACACCCAGAGATGACGACATTGTAATTGAGGCGATTAGGGAAGGAGGAACAGCATTAACATATGCCACACAAATAATTTGTAACGCAGGCTTGATCAAGGATACAACCCCCATCCAGCGGCACAATGCTGTTACCATAATGCATAAACAACGTGACATCGCCAATCTAAGAAAGACATTCGATACCATCGATCAACATAAAATGCTTCTATCGCTTGCTGATTGTACAATTGACCACCGCTACATCGCACTTATCAAAAATATCTATGATACTGCAACAGCATGCGTTAGACTTCATAAAGATACGAGCAAGTTTAAAATAAAACGCTAAGTTCGACAAGGTAACACTACCTCTCCAAAGCTGTTTACAGCCCCATTAGAATATATGTGTAAGCAAATATACTGACGAAACATGGGGGTGAATATATACGGAAAAGACCTAAACCAACTGAGATTTGCCGACGACATTGTCCTAATATCAGACAGTGTAGACAAAGTCAGGAAAATGTTGGAACGTCTCCACCAAACCTCGAGAACGGTTTGGCCTAAAATTAATATTTTGAAAAGTCAATATATGACGAATCTTGTAGTAAACGACAACCTCCCTGTTGTGGCCCATAAAATCGAACAAATTAGAAATATAAGTATATGTGCCATGAGATCAGACTGGGCTAAGACGATCAAACAACAGAGATTCACAGAAGAGTAAGCCTGACGTGGGCAACCTTTGGAAAACTTAGCAGTGTATTGAAATCAGACCTACCAATATGATTGAAAAGAAAGGTTTTTAACAAATGCGTACTTGTTGATATGACTTAACAGCACTACCTGTAGCAGAGACGGTAACATTAACGAAGGAAACAATAAACAGAATCATAGTTACCCAGCGTGCTATAGAAAGATCAATGCTGGGAATACGCCTTAGAGGCAGGATCCAGAATACAGAAATAAGAAGAAAAACTGGTGTCGTTGCTGCAGTGGAAAGAATAACCACATTAAAATGGAACTGGGCTGGGGATACTGCTAGAGGAACGGACGACCAATGGACTAAGAGGATCCTCGAGTGGCGACCAAGATACGAGGCATAAACAAACAGAGGACGTCCACCGACCCGATGGGCGGACAACATCGACGTGTCAAATTAAACTGGATGCAAGTGGAGTAGAGTAGAGACAAGAGGCCTATGTTCAGCAGTGGACGCAGCTAGGCTAATGATGATGATGATAAAACGCATATAATTGCAAAACACAATTTACATAACACGAAGACACTTTTAACCCAACAAACTCTACCCTTGGGTAGTTTTGCTCAATTTTGCACCGACCTTGGCTACATTTAATACTAGGTTTGCACTGAAGCTGCTCTGTCACATTTAAAAACTGTGAAGGCTGTGAATTGAATCTACTTACTTTTTCTCGTCAGTCCGTAGCATTTTAACAAGGCCTAATAAAGCGAATTGTAGCAGACACTATAAAGAATATAGACAGACACTCGAATACACTGAAGAGTCGGTCTCCCTGCAGAAATTTAGTGAGTTTACTCTTTTGCGCTTTTCGTTGCACGGCAGTGTTCGTCTATGTATTATTTAGTCTATGATTGTAGTCAAGAAGGTTGTTTGGAATAACAAATAAATCTTTCTTATTTTATTTGATTATAAACCATATTGCATACAAGAATATGCTTGCAACAATAATCATCATTGGACCTATTCAGGCTATGCTCTATGTGCGGCAAATCAGAAATGTCAATAAATCATAACAGTTCAAACTAATTAGGAACAAATTAGTTAACATAGAATAATTTATTTAATAATTAATTGCAAAGCCAGATTTACATAACACTAAGACACTTTTAACCCAACGATCTCTGCCCTTTTGGAGGGATTTGCTCAATTTTATACCGACCATTCTCTTGGTTCATTTAATACTAGGGAAGTACACTAAAGCTAACTTTATCGCATTTAACAAAAAATATACTGCGAAAGCGTGGATCAGCTCGTACTAGGGAGACATATTTAAACATATTTTTGACATTTACTTTCTTTCTATTTTGAGGGGTAACTTTGGAATTTTAAATGGAATGATGTACTTACTTTTCTTTATAAAATTCGGATCTACGTGTGTGTACAACATTTTTTGTATTTGCTCTTTTCGTTACGGAATTATGATTTATTAGGTTAGAAAATAAAAAAATTTCCATTTAATTTCAACTTATTTATCGTGTATCATACTTGAGAAGTTGTTCGAAATGTCCCCCTTCAACTTTCAAACACTTTCTCGCCGATTTTCTAAATGATTCGTACCCGCTGTAATATTTTAAGTGTCACCAATAACCAGGCAAAACGGATTCGGTCTTTTATATCATCATATCATCTAAAGTTATAGGTGCAGTCGCCATCATTTTGTCCTTTATAAAACGCCAGAGGAACAAAACAAAGAGGGTCAAATACGGGGACCTAGCAGGCAAGTTGAGCAATAAACTGAAAAATAATCGCTGAAACGTCAAAATTCTTAACTGATTTAAGTAAAAATAACGCATTTTTATTCAAACGAATAATAATTTTGAAATAAGTGATCTTGATTTATTAGTAAAATTTATTTATTTCTTAAATTCAATCAAAATTTAGTTACTTTGGTAACCGAAAGAGCAAATCAAAAAAAATTGTCTACACATACGTAGTTTTTTACGTAGATTCGAATTCTATAAACAAAAGTACATTATCCCATTTAAAATTGCAAAAAATAGAAAGACGGGGTAAATGTCAAAAATATGTCCCAGCATCTTCCTATATAACTAATTTCAGAAAAATATTTTATATCGTTTTCGAGATATCGCCTTTTAATACTTTAAAAAGCTCACCCTGTATTAACCATATTGCATAAAACAATGTGGCTTCAATAGTAATGAAAATTGGATATATTCACGCTACAATCTATGTGCAACAGCGCAAATATGACAACAAATCATAACAGTTTGAACTTTTTACAAGCCAATCAGTTAATATTGAACAAAGGTATTGAATAGCTGCAAAGCAGAATGTACATAATATGAAGACACCTGTAACCCAACAGACCATTTAAAACTAGGTTTGCACTGACGCTTCCCTATTGCATTTAACAAATTTAACGTAAAGGCTGTGAATCCGCTTATTTTTACCTTGTTTGTAGATTTTTAAGGAGATATCATAAAGCAAATTGCAACCAAAAAAATTGAAGGGTAGGATCAAAATTACTAATTTTCTTCATTATATAAACCATATTGCATAAAACAATGTACTTTAAATAATACAGATAAATGAAAATATTCACCATACATTTTATGTGCAGCAGTGCCGAAATGACAACAGATCATAACAGTTCGAACCAATTACGAACAAGTGAGTTAACATAAAACAAACGTATTTAATAATTATAAAGCAGAATTTACATAACACGAAGACACTTTTAACCCAACAAACTCTACCCTTGGAGGGTGAACGCGCGCCAAACGCCGAATCGGTCGATACGGTGCGCCACAAAGACGATTCCTCTTTAGTGCGAGACTGGAGCTCGTGCAACACCGTTTTCGGAAATTTTTAATCGAAATTAAGTCGTGTGTGATCTAACTAAAATGTGCCAATTTGTCGAAAATCTATATTCTAAATTCGTATTATTGTAGACTATGTAAAAAAGTGTGGTACTGGTAGAAAGTAGAAGTAGATTTGCCGTTATATTTGAGGTTATACTTCCCCGAGTAACCAAGTAAGTAGTTAAGTTCATTTAAACCATCAAGGACCTAACGCAGATTTATTTTTGGTAACTTTATGCCAATAATAAAAAATACAAAATATATTAAACATATTGTATATTCTTAAAATTTATATTGATGTAACACAAAACAAAAATAATTGTGGAAATGAATTAGGTATTCCTTATTAATGAGATAGCAAGACACGTTTCAGCATGAATAAAAAATGTTACCTAATATATTATTCGGTTTAATAAAATGTTGATAGTAGTCCTAACTTTATGAAGTATGATACACACTTACCCGCAGGATTGACTAAAAAGATTGAAGACGACAAAATGGTTAAAATTTGGATTTCCTAGTTGGTCGGCAAGTTTATGACAAGTTTTGGTTCCGGTTATTGTCAAATATTGTTAAAATTTATGAGATATTCAATTAGTTCTGTGATTTATTCGGTTTCGAAATAAATTTTTTCACGGAACACTGTTGCTAAAATTAATTAAGTTTCAGTATTATTGTGACGGCTTGTACAAAGGAACTAGTAACTATGTAATAAGTAAAAACAACCCTTTATTACACAGGAGGGCGTCAGACAGGCAGGCAGGTTAAGCCGATCTTCAAAGATGAAATAATTAAAGTTACAAAAACAAGAACAAAACACTTATGTGTTGGATACAGAAGTATGGAAAGAGTGAACATATCGAAATGTGCCCTCGCAGATGATATAGCAGTTATAGCGCCAATCCAAACAGACTTACAAAAAAGCGTGAACTCTGGTACGAGGTAATGAGCGATAATGCAATGAAAGTGAACATAGATAGATAAAACTAAAGTTATGGTAGTATCAGAAGAAACGAACAAACATAAGAATAAATGGAGAACTAATAGAGAAGGTTAGCAACTTCCAATATCTAGGGGTCGCCCACGATAAGGAAGAAAATCAAGACGCTGAACTAAATGCACGGTTAGACAAAGCAAATAAGGTCTATTATGCTCTGAATAAAGGGCTAATAAATAAAAAGAAATAACAATACAAACAAAAATGAAGATCTACAGATCACTCTATAAACCCATCCTTACGTACGGATCTAAGACATGTGTACTACCTGAAAGAGAAACGAACAAAATTAGAGCAGCAGAAATAAAATACCTGAGAAGAGTGAGAGGAGTGGCCAAAATGGAGAAAATTAGTAGCGACGTTATAAGGAAAGATCTGGATATTATCTCCGTGCTGGACTACGTTGAACAGAGACAACTAGGATGGTGGGGACATTTTCAAAGACTAAACGATTCAGTACCAGTGAAAAGAAAAAAAATAGCGAGAGAAACCAAGGGAAACCTGGGAGAATTTTGAAAAAGAAGAAAGGAAAAACCTGAAAGGAAGCAAAACAGATGGCGCAGAACAAAAAAGCGTGGAAGGAATTGTTAAAGGACTAAACACAACGTATTAGTGCAAAACCATACCCTTTCACCCTATGGGTAGAAAGGGTCACTGATTATATACAGTGTGTAAAAAAAAATATGGAAACCTCGAAATATCTTGCAAACCATTCATCCGATTTTTATAAAGTTTTGTACACTTAGGAACGAAATTACACCTGATCCAATGGTCCCCATTTTTGTCAAGTTTACCGTTTTCTGAAATCGACAGAAACTTTTATTTAACAGAACGCTGTATATTTTATCCGGTTTTCGAATTCAGCTTAAAATTCTGAAAACTTTTTATTTCAAACATTTTATCCTAAACTTAACAGTTTATGAGAAAATGGTGGTCAAAAATGGTTATTTTATTCTATTTTACCTTAAAATACCTGTACACGAAAGTTTACCTGAAATGTATGACCCTGTCAGTTTCGTTTATTTACAAAAAATGGATCATTTAACCGAAATCCAAAGAATTTAAATTTCAATAATACTGGGTTATGGGGACAGAATGCGAACGCAACCAGAAGGTATATTATAAATGACAAATATCCTGACAGAAATCCATTAACAAAATCTACTGAAAGTGAAGTTTTAAAATAAAAATTCGTCAAACTGGAAACATAAAAAATACTATACTCCTTGGATATTTAGTAAAAGAATAAATAATAGGAGGAAATAATTTAAAAGTTGATGAAAAAAATTAAATCAAATATTTAAAATGTTGTCCATTTACTTCTTGGCAGCGAGCCAAATACTGCGGAAAACATGCTAAACGATTAGAAGAATATCAGCTCCTCGATTTTTCTACATTCTGTTTCTATCCTTAACTTTAAATCATCGAAGTCATTTGGCTTACTTTTGAAAACAACATTTTTGAGGTGGCTCCACAAGAAGTAGTCGAGGGGCTTCAAGCCCGGAGACCGATACGTCCAATCCATCTTCTAACAAAAACAAAATCGAGATACTGCCGCTAACACTAGCAAAACAGCAATAGGTATAGCCGTTAATCTAAAAAACGGGCCACTAACTAATTAAAGCACAATGTTTGAAAGAATCCACGGTATTCTTTTACTGTTAGCACTGGAAGACTAAAAAGTTTTTTTATTTATTAAACAACACAACTATTGCGGCCCGCCTAAATGAGTTATTTGGCATATTATCTAAGTGTTTTAAATACTTTTGCCCCTGACGTAACAAAAGATAGGCAACCCAAAAAAAACTACCAATAGTTATTGTTGCATAAGATAGGAAAAAGTTGTATGGAAATAATAGCAGTGTTCAGCAATGCAATCTTTTTAACGTTTTTCGCCAAATCGCATTTATATGAAACAAAAACAAACTTCCTGCTACTAGCGTTGAAATACCTAATTGTCTTTCCAGCAATCTGTACAAATAGTAAATTTTACCATTTGAAACAACCACCTTAATTTTTTCAAGTTACCTAGGTAACAAAGCTTCTCACTGACCCTGTAAGCTCTGCGGAAAGGGTCTGTTTTCCTCACCTTCACTTCACTGGAACTACCAAGGGCCAACACCAGCCCCGGCCGTACCCCGGTCGTAATGCCGCACTGGACTTCCCTGAATAGGGGTCGTAGTGCGAGCCATGTAAATGTGTACAAATTAGTGTATGTACATATTAATTAAGTAGATAGGTGAAGTTGTATTGTACTTATTAAGAAATATAGATTTTTCAAAGTACCTAATTGTCTGAAATAACTTTCCCCCTGTCTGGTTTTTGATTATTTCAACGCTCCTACTCTACAAGCATAGGCAACAATACAAATACCCGTGCATATTATGAATATTATCAATATTTTCTCTGTAGAAGTTGGTTTTAAATAATAATGTAGTTTCTTTTTGCTACCTAGAAAATGGTCTGCGTCGACCCTTTGTTAACTAATATTTTATAGTTATAAGTTTTATATAGGTTGTGCTTTGATTATAGTATTTCTTAAATTAGCCTAATTGAGTTGAAAACTTAATTAAATTTAACAATAATAATATTTACGTATTATGCAACGTCTTGGAGGTGCAAGAAAGCGATTTAGATACATCTCGACTTTGGAAAAACTCATTCAAAATAAGTGTTACGATAATTATTTTTGACAAAAGCCGAATGCCATCTTTCTGAACGTGCTGTGTGAAACAGAATAATATATTTGTTTGACAAATGCTGTAATGAAAGAATTTTGGTTATAATTGTAAAACTGTACTTGTGCTCAGTTCGTGTTTTTCGTTTTGATTTTTCACCTTTTTTTAGCAGAAAGTTTGGGCTAGTAGGAATAATACTCATCTCATTAATAACGTAATATAGGGTGTCATAAGTCTTTGTGTTTCGTTCTGGTTGCAAATTCAACCGATTTCACGAGTGGTATAGTTTCCCATATTAAGTAAAGAAACTGCTATTAAATTGCAATACACATTTTTGGTAAAATGCGTCTGTGGGATTAAAAAGACTGAATTATTTTCGGTTTCCACTAAAACTGAGAAAAAATGAGATTCACGATTATATTTAAGTTTGGCAATGCCCAGGCTGGATCATTGTTTTTTTATTTATACTATTAGAGCCTATGACGTCAGGCTCTTCAGAAGCGCCGGATAAGGGCCGGTATTTCGGCATTTTTGTTGAATAAAAAGTGCAATTGGAGGGAAAAAGTATTGAGTATGTCTGTAAACTACCCTAGGAGTCTCCCATTTCAATATGTGCAGTGATTTTCATAGCATCCTCTGTTTATTGTTTGCGCAGAGTGATTTTTTTTTATTATAGTGTACTTGGTTTGTAATTATTTGTATTAAACCATAAAATGTCTTAAAACTACCCCATAAGTCTTGTGTTGGGCCAGTATACACGAATACCACTGCAAGTGCCCCAAGTAAACACTTTTTTATGTTACACGAACAGCCGAAATTAGATGAAAGTAGGACAGTTAATTACAAATTTTACATAATAATCATTAAATATTAGTATCGCCAAAATCAAGTAAACATACTTTGCTAGAAATTTACTTCTGTGGTGTAAAAAACCTTAACAAATATTTAAGGATTATAGCGTAAGATACATTAAAATAAAAACTTACTTGAAATTTATTAGCACATAACAATTCATTTTCCTAAAGAAATACCGTTAAACTTTTACTCCTTTAACTTCTGCGGATGTAGGTAAAGTCAGCAGTTGTAGGAAATCAAGCGACGATTTTAACTGCATTACTTGTTGGCAAATTATCCAGTTATCCTATTCCATTGTTGAACGGTTTTTTAATTAAATGAATTAAAGTTTTTTATCCACGCAAGCTCCTAATCTTCGGGCAACAGTCAGGAAACTTCATTATCACTCTACTTTACAATACACCATTGCTATATTTTCAACCTAACCTAACCTATACTTATGTTACATAAGATCTTTACAAACAGAGCCTCTACTTTTGTACAGCGACATTAGCGAGGAAACTTTAAAAAATACATTTCCTTGTCCTTGCATTCCTTGACTTTGTTACGGTTATAATGTTTTTAAGCCTGAACAGACTTAAGTTGTGCTGTTTTTTTATATTATATTCCCATATTATAAATAAATTCAACTTCTCACAAGAAGTTTTAGAATTTCCCTAAGTATGATACACATTTATCAAAAAGTTTGCTGCCCTTCACAATTTTATAGAATATGATTTACTTTTATTCTTGTAAATTTTAATATTAACCAAAGCTAAAATTGATCTGTTCATTTATTACTTTTAATAAAACAACTGACTAATAAATCGCCACTAATTTTTCATTAGCACTCGAGAGTGAAATTTTAAATCCAAATCAGTATTGATTTTAAAATAACAATTAAGTTACGATCTTGGCAAGGCTTATTAGGAATAATTACTCTGTTCACTTCTTCAAACTTATCTTAAGACATAAATTATTGTGGTTGAAGATTTTGTTATAGAAAGTCGTGTTACTGAGCTTTAGCTTTGCGTGTTGTTATCTAAGCCTTTTCTCATCTATTTACCTACTTCTTCATATAAATGATTCCATCCCTCCCTGACTAAAGTTCGGTAAGTATAAATATACTACTCAATTAACTTTCATTTCTTTTGCACAGAAGTCAAAAAGTAAGGCGTTCTTATTCTCATAGAAATTTAAATTCTAAAATTGGTTGAACCTGCTGTGGTATGTCATAATCACGGCAATCTGGTAACCCTTTTTCACCAAATCCAGATAACCATGCTAAGAATAAACAAACTCAGTCGCACAGCGTTCGATTTCTAGGCAGTGAGGAGAAACAATGAGAGCGTCTCAAATACACATCAATACGCATTGAGATTTCGATTTGTATGACTTATTTCTTCTCAATTTCAATTTACAATAATTTTCTAATTTTGCTAATGGAGAGCTGTGTAAATATATCGCTACGTCGTCGTATCTCCGTAAGATAAAGGAAAAAACTTAAGGTTTATTAGCACATAACTAATATTTCTTAACCAATACCGTTAAGCTTTTACTTCTTTAATTTCTGCAGATATAGGTAAAGTCAGGATCTATAGAAAACCGCGCACTGATCATAACTTCTTTAATTGTCGGCATATTATCTGATTATCCTTCTGTTCATTGTTAATCCATCTTTTTAATCAAATAATTTAATGTTTTTTTATACTCTCTTCATCTTCGGACCAAAATCAAGAAAATTCATTAACATTCGCATTTACAATATACCATTTCTATATTTCCAACCTAAAATAAATGTTTTGTTCCTATATACTTATTTTAACTAAGATTTTTATAAATAGAGCTTCTGCGCTTGCACAGCTATATCAGGGAATATAATTAAAAAGTACATGCCCTTTTCTTTGTATTTCTCAACTTTGATACGTTTGTAATGTTGACAAACTCAAATAAACGCGATTGTGCTTTTTTATATATTATAAATTTAATTCCTATTTCCCATGAAGTTTCTAAACTTCATTAAGTATGATACACATTCATTAAAAAGTTTGTTGTATTTCGTAATTTTGTAGAATATGATTTACTTTTGTTTTTGTGAATTTTAATATCTATAACGAAGACAAAAATGTTCTGTTTATTTATTTTAAGGCAAGTGATTAGTAAATCGCCACTAATTTTTCATTGACACTCGAGAGTGAAATTTTAAGTCCAAATCAATATTGATTTTAAAATAAGAAGTAAGAATTTTAGCAAGATTTATTAGGAATAATTACTTTGTTCGCTTCTTCAAATTTATATTAAGACATAGATTATTGTAGTTGTAGATTTTGGTATAGAAAGTCGTGTTACTTAATGGTAGGTTTGCGTATGTCTATCTAAGCTTTTCCACATATATACCTACTTTTTAATATAAATGGTTAGATCTCTCCCTGGCTGGTCCGCATTGTTATTTTAGTAAATAATAACATTACATTTCTTTTGCCAAAATTTAAATTCTTATTTACATAATAATATAAATTTAAATTCTGAACTTGGTTTAACCCGCTGGGGTGTGTAATGATCATGGATATCTGAATATCACTCTTTTTTACCAAATCAAGATAGCCATGATAAGAATAAACTAACTCAGAACTCACCCGACGTTTGATTTGGAGGCGATACGGAGGGACAAGGAGAGCGTTGCAGATACAGATAAAATCACACGTGATATCCCAGGTAACCGAGATGAGTACATTAGTTTCTTCTGAGTTTTGATTTATAAAAATATTTTAATTTATCTGAGAGAGAATTGTGTATTATCGTAACTCCGTTATGTTATGCGAAATAAGTTTCTTCAAGTTTGTTTGCTCGATGTTTTTAATTAGGGCTCTAAGAGCTCGCTACGAGCGCTCGATTTTGCAGTTACCGAACAACAAACACATCTATTTGAACATACAGATTTATTAAACAAATGGAATGCTAGACGAAAGCGTAAAGGGAGCATACATATTGCAAATATCCTAGCGCAAATGGCAGTAAAGGATATATATCCTTTTGTCGTTCAGTAGATAAATTTAACTAAGGATTTTCATGTGAGGAAATTAGGTACCTACACCTGGTTTAATTTCTACAAAATTTTAGTTGGTCTGGGATTACCGCTTAATTTAAGCACACTGACAAAACTTTTCATAATTTTGTCACATTAGTTAGGTGTTACAAAGTACATGATTGCGCTTTTTCGATGGGCCGAATATACCGATTTTTTATTTATTGGATTATTAATTTAAAATGAAGTCTCAGTAACATTTTTTACATATTCAGCCAAGCTTTCATTAAACGCCACACAAATAAATATATACAGCATTAAAAACTCTTGGGCCATCATTATTTTGGTACGTTTTAAAATGACAAACAATGAAATAACCTAATTTTAAAGTTTCAACCTTTTTTGGGGGATTCTTTGATAAAAAAATATAATAAGGTACTTAACATCAAATATTATATAATAAAAATTATTTTCCTTACAATTTTACTCATTAAAATGTAATATAAATTTCATTACCTTTCAGGAAGTTTTAAAATTTTATAATATATATATATATATATATATATATATATATATATATATATATATATATATATATATATATATATATATATATATATATATATATATATATATATATATATTACACTTAGCTTTAAACATTAATTTCCAAAATATCAACGTTTCAAAAGTTTTTTTTTTAATTTATATGTTATATTCTTTTATATTTATTTATATATATAAATTAATTAGGTGACTGTGGTTTTTTGCGTGGAAAAATAAAAATTTTCTTCACATGACACATCTATTTTACGTATATTTGATACAAATTTTATTTTCTCTTTAGGAGAAAGCTTTGAATATAATATTATAATATATATACGCACTTGTGTGGCAAAATTATTTCAATTCCGTCTGCCTTTATAAAAACTTACACGTGTGTAAAATTACATATATATCTAAAGCTGCTATTTAGATGAAAGTTGCCGTTTTACGAAAAATATTCATATAAAGTTTGCTACAGAAAAAATGATACCTTTTATCCCACTTTCAAAATAAAATTCAAAGAAGGCTCTCATCTTTCTAGCCTTCTAAAGTATGTACCTCGAATATCAAAGTATTAATAAACTTAAATGCAAAAAAAAAACAAGCGAGTCAGTTACCTTTTCTGCTCAATCTTTATAGTTGCGTGCTGTGTGCCTACTTATACTTTAAACAATTTTAGTTCCCTTTTACCTTTTATCTGATGTACACCATTATTGTTAAAAGAAAAAACTAGTCAATAATATATACCTTTAAAAGTAAAAGTAGTTCCCGTCGGATCACCAGGTTCAACGACGCCTGGCACGGTTATTACTTGAATTTGTATGAATTTGTGAAGCCACTAAAGAAGTAAAAGTTCTAAGGGCTCCTAATAGGGGTCATGGGACCACAAAATTGTAAAAGATACATTTTCAAATGCGTGTTTGCCAATATATTTTACATTTAATTTAACTTTTTTGTTACAGACAAATTGCATTAAAAACCAATTTCTAGATGTTTTATTAAATTTATTTTAAAAGGTTAATTTTTTACAGCAGAAAAATTCAATGCAAAAATTTACTTGGAGACTGGTGTAATTTACATAACCTGGCATTTTTATGCTACTCTATACACGAACTTGGCATTCGCAAAAGGAAAAACAAACAAGATGATTTAATCAGTTCATTTGAGCGTATATCAGTTTCTGCGAATTAATTATTATTTAGCATGTGAACTGACCTTTATTAATGTAAGTTTATCCGACAAATGAGTAACGTATATGTTCAGTTAAATCTACAATTAAAAATGTTTTCACCGAAATAAAAATTCATCGAAGTAATAGGAAGTAGTATTTCACTGATATATTTGCCTTCGAATTAATTTTCTCGGAATTACGCCATAGATGTCGTTGTTTTTATGCGGTTTACAGAGCATTCATTTGCGAAAGAGTACAATTCCATCCTAATCGTCAGAATCAAACTGAAGAAACTATTCATCACGCAGCGGTGGTAACTGAAAAAATGATCTCTGCTGATTTGCTGCGCCTATATTGTTTTTTTTTCTCTAACTCGTCGAATTATAAAACTACTTAAATTATATCAATAGTTTATTACCCTTTGTTACAATCAATAAATGCTTAGAAACAACCGTCGAAGTAGAGATAGTTGTGGCTTAGGTATAGTTTTACCCGCACCGGTAAAACTGCCTAAAAACAATGATGTCTGTGGCGTAATTTTAAGAAAGTTAATTCAATGCAAAAGTTTCGGTAAAACACTGCTTTAGTTAACTGTTATTTCGGTGAATCTTTATTCGGTAAAAAACATTCTATTGTTTATCGGTGAATTCTGCTCGGTGAACTGTTGTCGGTGAATTGTTTTCGGTGAAATTACGGGACAACGTTTAATTGTTCATATTAGATTTCCAATATTATGTGCTGTAAAGACATATCTAAACATTGCATTGCATTGCCGTTGTATTTACAGTTTATCAGAAAAAGAAATAAAATAAATATAACAATACTTGCATGCGTGAAACGAAGATCACGATTTTGTTTGTGATAAACACTTTCAACGTGACTATTACAGTTATATACACAAGTAGATTCCCCCCGCGGCTTCGTCCGGGTGGTATAAGGCGATAATAGTGTACTTTTGATGTCATGATTATGAATTCATGAAACATGACTTATGTTAGGTTAGGTTAGTTATATCTAGAGACCGAATTTCAATTTTACATGATGCAAAAATCAGGGTCGGACCCAGGTAACTGATAGAAAAGGTAAATGAAATGAAATTAATAATCGATTTTGTCAGGTTGTATTTATGAATTATTGCTCCTAAAAAATATTTCTTTTTTTTTTCAAAAAAATGAACCAACTTCACAAAAGGAAAAGCACTTAAAAGTATGAAATATTATTGTTACGTATTTATTCCTGCGGGTAATAGTCAACTTAATTTTGTTCGTTTTTATGAGAAAACTATTTTTTTTTCTTTTTGATGCACCTATTCTTACACCTTCATCTTATATCTTCCTTTTTTTAATTTGTAATGGCCTTGTTATATTAGATTTTCTGAGCTCAATAACCCCAAAAATTACATATTTTTGAAGATATTACCACCCGCCCCCCGAAAATGTTACATTGGTTAACATTGTTGGAGAAACTGCCAGTCGCCCCCCCCCCCCCCCCCAACCGCGTTAATTTTTTTAACATCTATTGCACAAAATTATGTTTTTTGACCTTACTCGTCCCAAAGATGACATTTCTGGAAAAATTGCCTATCTCTCCTATTTTTTATCATATGTGAATCTGTTGGACAAAATTAGATTTTCTGACCTTAATAACGAAAATGGCAGATTTAACATTTTTTGGAAAGATTTCCAGCTGCTCCTTTTTATCCCCCCACCCCAATATATTTTTTTCATGTGTTAGACAAAATTTTCTGGCCTCAATAACCCCGAAAATGACATATTGTTTAACATCTTGGAAAATTTTTCAGCCGCTTCTTTTTGTAGCCCCCCCCCCCACATACACACACACACACACACTAATACTGGCTGAATACCGAATCGGTTTGAATTTCAGTGATTCGGCCGAGGCCTTAACTATTCATGTGCATTTCTTTAAAAAGACGGGAAAATTGAAACAAACTATTTAACATAATATACTATTTTATGACTAAATATTTAATAAAAAACTGTGTATACATAAATAAACATTTGTTGCACCTTGAGTAGTTATTATCGACACATAATAAATAATATATGTTTTCAAATATCACTTGTCTTTTTAGTTATTTTCAAATTAACCTGCTTGTCTTGAGCTGCTACTGCTCTCTTGCACTTTAAATATGAAATAAGGACAGAGACGACGCCGACGTCTCCAACGCCGACGTCTCCAACGCACTTAACGATGTAACTGAACAAGTGTTGACAAGAAATTTTCACCGCGTCGCTTCGGCCGAACCTGACAACTGTTTCGATCAAAACCGAATAGTAAAAAAGTAGGCCGAAACGGCCGAACTCCGAAGCCGAATCGATGGTTCGGCGCACCCGTTAATTTCTTAACATTTGTTACCCAAAATTAGATTTTCTAAAAAGTTACATGTGTTTATTTTGCAGAGTACTTTTACGTAGTTTCAAGGTAATAGAACCGTATAACAATTTTACTCCATTCCAAACTTTGAACCCCCATTTCACCCCCTAAGGGGATGATTTATTAAAAACTGTAAAACACGTGATTTATTTTTTAGAGTACTTCTATGGTTTCGAGTTAATAGGACTATCTAATATATTTTCTCCATACTTACAATGTTTGAACCCCTATTTCAACTCCTTAGGGTTGAATTTTGAAAAATCCTTCCTTAGTTGTACAGAAACCTCTGTGCAAAATTTCAAGTTTCTAGATCCAGCGATGGGGGCTATGCGTTGATGTCAGTCAGTCAGTTTCTTCTTGTATATAATATAGAGATTAAATTACCGTGACATATATCACAAAATATATTTGTACCATTAAACTTAAAATCTGGGAAACGGATAATTTGTAATACAACTAGCAAATCTCCACTGTGGCGCAATACATAACGTAAACTAAACCTTCACCGAGAAGATAATTCGTTGTTAAATCCGTAACGCTGTCGCATCGGTTCGCTGCAGGTAACTTGACAACCATCAGTTGTTCAGCTTTATTTATATTCCTATAGACATGGACGGCAAATCTGCAACAACATTTTTTTTCTTATTCAATTAGTTGGTAGTGAATCAGCTTTTACTGTATTAGTATCTGATAAAAAAATTGTTTTAACATTCTTACGAGATTTTTCCTGCTTACTATGGGAATGTAATAATTTAGATTTTACGTTTCCTCTTTCGTTCTTCACTTAGTCTTTGCCTGTTTTTTGCAAATTAAAATAAAAAATAAAATAAATTTTTTTAAAATAAAATTTTCACCTCAGTAAGTATATTTGCTGAAAGTGTAAATTGTCATTAACCAAGCATTTATCTTTCTTGACCTAAAAGCCGGGGTTTAGTCCGAAACCTTAGCAATTGCTTTAAAATGTGGCCATATTTAAATTTGGTGGTTCTCCGAATCGTTTTATATTTGAACCACCACCTATTTGTTAATTATGGAAAAACGCTTAAATGGGTCTTCAGACAAATAATTACCTATTGATGATAACCAAGTAAAAACTGTTTGATGTGAACGTTGTATTTATTATATATTATATTATAATTATATATTACGTATATATATATATATATATATATATATATATATATATATATATATATATATATATATATATATATATATATATATATATAATTATTTTGCAAACGAAAAACAAATTTGGCGTATACGTAGGTACCGGGTGAGTCAATGATACCCGGAGTAATTTCATGACTTGAAGATAAGATATGTCGATAATTTCTGCATATTTTAAAAATATTTTGAATTATACAGGGTGCGTTAAAAAAATAGGGTGTCACAAAGTTAGATTTTTGTAAAAGGCTTTGTATTTGAATGGATTTTTGAATTTTACTTGTAATTTAATGACTTTTTCCCTAGTGGTTTAATATACGAAAAAGTCATAGTTTTCAAGATAATTCGACTTGTAATGAAAATTTAGCATTTGTAAGCATCTCTTTGTTGTGAAAATACTACTTAAATTTGGCCTCCAAGCGATTCATAATTTGTATCCTGAGTAAATTAAGTAAAGAAACATATCCACTATTAAATATTTGACATCTCATTTAAAGGGTGTTTATTTCTAGGTCCAAAGTCAGAAAAATTTTAATTAAAAAATGTCACTTTTATCAACTGAAACACCCTATATATTTTTCTGCCATCTTATAGCTCCTCAAAAACTCTTCACCTATTGTAAAGAATATCCTATCCCTATCTCTAATAGTTTTTGAAATAATTTGATTTTTCGGTTCTCAGTTCGCGTTTTTACTGTAAAGTTTATTGTCCAGTTATTTACACTCAATTTTTCCAAAAATGACAACAGGACGGAGCGCCTCCCCATAATATAATTTAGATTTGCAATTTTTGAAACCATCTGTATAAGGAAAGGATCGGTAGATATAGAACGTTGCATTGGCCTGCAAATAGCCCAGACCTCACACCTTTAGATTCATTTCTTTGTGGTCATTTGAAAAATGTCGTATACAGCAATCATAATGAGAATATTAAAGAAATTCAAAGGAAGGTGAGAAATGAAGTAAGAAATCTGAACGAAAATGATGATGAAAGTATTATAAACACACTTCAGAGGCAGAGAAGAATGTATGAAAATTACGAAGAATTAAATGGCGGACATGTTGAAAATTTATTTTAATATTTATTCGCCAATGTTAACATTTATCTGTTTATGTTATAATTTGTTTGTTATTGTTTATAATTACTAGTTATTGCTTTCAAATATTAATATCTAATAAAATCAACATTTATTGTTTAATAGAATAACTCATTTTGCATAAAATTAAAATTACAAATTCACGGTGACTAAAGTATTATTGTCAACCTTGACAGTAACTTTGACTTACCTACGAAGAAAATTTAAAAAGCTAGCAGGTATTTCATTCGCAACCTGGATAGTTGGGTTTAAAGTATATTTATGCGAAATAATTTTTAATTTGAAATATTTCAAAAACGATTGAAAACCCGCCTAGGGTATATGTCTGGAACTTCCCCTAGAATCCAAAAATATGATTAATATTATACCATCCAATTTAAAATAAGCGGAAAAATCGATGTTTAATACAATATGTTTTTTATTCGATGCTCAGTTGTTTTGCTGATAAAATATATGAATGATCTATAAAAATCCCCAAAACTTTCAAATTTGACATTTTTTCCATCTTTAAAAATTAGAAAGTTCTAAGGCCTGTTCACTTTATTTGGATATCCCTGTACAAATTTTTGATAAAGCAATATTGTACCTATATTATATTAACATATGGTGCAAAGACGAAAAAATATTATATTAGTCTTAAACTGTTTCTAAAATATACGTATGTTAAATATCCTGTTTTAAACAGAAAATATATCTTATCAGATGCTTGATCAAAGACCTCATTCCAGCTCTGTAATACTATTGGAAAAAAATACCATCGGTTTAATAAAGTACTGTATAAGCTTGACATTATTTTGAATAGCGTGAAAAAAGGAAATGTGAAAAAATACATTCAATCGAATCGACCTCAAGAGACCAATTCTACAATTCTTCCTGATTCTACCCAATAACGATCGACTGCTTTGGCTTTGTTCACTCCTTGCCAAATATTAAGTAAATTTAAGAAGCAATAACCTGATTCCCGACGTTTGCAGTTATCGGACGCTACGCAGTTCCCGTCATTTGCCCTATTATTAAAGAAAGTTTAGGAAAAAGAAAGAGGGATAGTAGCAGATGGTTATGAAGAAAAATAATAATTGCTCTCCAGATAATTTTATCGTACAGATCTTGGTAGTGGCTTGCAATGAAATTTAATATGGAGACGCGCTTCTAAAAGTAAGATTATATTTAATGAGGATTAGGGATTAATAGGTAAAAGAACTGGGACAGCTAAATGTACTTTAACCTCTTGAAGTATTAAAAAAAATTCGAACTGACAACTCGTTAATCAGTTTGATTTAATTTTATCAAGTGTAGCCAAAAAGAAAATTTCCTGATTCAGCTAATACAGTTCGTAGTAGATTGAAAAATCTACATATAAAAAACACTGTGCTGCCAATAAAATATTCTTGACCGACGGAAGCAAGCAGAGGATGTTACAATTTGCTTATGAATACCTAAATCAAAATAATCTGTGGGAAACAGTGATATTTTCCCGTGAAAAAACGTTGCAATCAAAGCGGACTCTTTTGTGTAAATATTAGGAGCTGTATTAGTACTATTTTGGCGTTAACGTTTCATATATTGTACGTGTGTTGGACAAAAAAGGGGAGGGAGAACACTAGAGAAAAGACATTTTTCAAAGTTTATGGATAGTTTAAAAGAAATCAAATAGCACTTAAAACTTCTTTACTACACATACGTATATGCACACAAAATACAACTATTTAATTACTGAATGAACTATAGCACGTGCTACCAAGAAAAAGCAATGTTGTCACTCTTTCGTTAAATTTCGTCACTATGATGTTACGTTCATTAGCCAAGGCGTACATTGAGACGGAGGCGACACAGGCGGCGCACAGTAATATATTTCGAAACTAAAATGGTCAAAATCAAATATCTCCTGATCGGAAAAAGATTTCGGGATGAACCAAGCAGCGTTTTGTAGTAAAGTGATTAACTATCTGGGAAAAACATACACAAAGTGCCCCTCCTATTGAAAATGCCCTAAAAATACTTAAAAGTCACCATTTTTTCCTTTTTTTCGATATTTTGGTCGCTGCTTTTCACTGCCTGTTAGAATTTGATGAACATGATTTCTTTTTAACTAGACTAAAAAAGCTTTTATTTGCTTTATTTCGTTATAGGCTTAATATTATGTATTCAGTACAACCAGCTATAAATTAATGATTTTACTGATTTAATTATATTTTAGAGGAAGTTGCCTATAAACAAACTAAAAAAACAATGATAGTCTTTAACAATCAAATACTGATACTTATGAACAGCATTAAAATGGCCTTCAACTTTTTCTTCATTCTTTCGATCCTAATGGACCAATCTATGTCTCCATGGGCAGGCCGGTCAGAATAGGTTTTTTAAGGTTTTACAAGCATTATCCTAAATATCAAATATTAACAATACAACCCCCCTCCCGCCGACCTTGAAAGGTCATAAAACAAAATAATTCTCTCGACTACAGAAATTCGTACTCACACTACCTGTTAATCCCATCAGCACAGAAAATATTATCTTAAAAAATTTATTCATTCAGGCAAAAATTCCGGATTGACGGATATTTAGAAAAAAACATACGTAACGTACATACCTGTGTGATGAAATCCATCCATAAAACCACCAAGTTTCTATGTTATAAATGAAATAAAAGACTAGGGAATGAAATTCTTTAAAAATATAAAATAATTATTAATTGTTGCATCAGCCTGTCGCAAGTCGCGGCAGAATTTGACAATCGTTTTTACGTCTCTAACACTTCAAAGAACGAGTGAAATGATGATACCCTACTTGCAGAAGAGTGATTCTACAGTGCCACGTAGTGGTAGGGTGCACTACTAGTGGCGTAATGGTCGGGTTTCCACTTATTCAATTCAAGTTTCGCCCATGTGGTCAAAACCGTTCTATTTATACAGTTGTAGACCAAAAATTTTTAAAATAGTTCAACTTTTTGTGAGGTAATATTTATTAGTGATTAAAAAAAATCTAGTTTACAAATTAAAAAAAAGTAACAGGAAGAAAATATGTATTAGTTTTTAAGCTATTACTCTGCGCTACAACGCAGAGTACAATTGGCTAGGAAAATTTGTGAAACTTTTTGTAAGATTTAAGCGCTAGTCCATTTTTTGCAAGCGATTTGCTTGAACGGACAAGTAAATAAGCATAATTTAAGGTACTGGGCGCCAGAAAATCCACTGTGGTTTAGGGAAAGTGATTCTCAAAATTATGAAAAAGTGATTGTATGGGCTGGGATTATCGATAACAAAATAATAGAACCGTATTATTTTGAAGGATCTTTGACTTTTTAGAAAATTACTTGATTCCAGCATTAGCGACACTATATCACGATGAAAATATACGTGCCAAGCACAGCTTTATGGTTTCAGCAGAATGGAGCACCCACACATTATGCTGCGAATGTTAGGAGATTCTTAAATAATGTTTTCCCAAACGGGTGGATAGGCAGACATGGATCAATAGAATGGCCACCTAAGTCACCCGATCTTAATCCACTGGACTATTTGGGGTTACGTAAGAAACTAAGCGTATAAAGATAAACCACGCACACTTGATATTCTTAAAGAGCGCACTCGTAATGTAATTAGGAATATTTCTTCAGATACCGCTGAAAATGAACAGCCAGAATTTATTGATTGTCTGGGATATTGCAGAGCTGTTAATGGCGGCCACTTCCAACATGTCTTAAAAAATTTTTTTGAGTTTTTAAATGTGATTTACCGACGACTTTATTGTCTGTAGAATCCAGATAACCATAATATACAGGAGGTCCTATTGAAAAAAGTAACGTTGACGTAGCATCGCATTTATGTAACACCCTGTATATTCTGGTATAAGATAAAAAATGCAGAGATAAAATTAAAAATTGACGTGTCCGAGGATTTTTCCGAAAAAATGTACCTGACCTTTTATTGAATTTTTCCGTTATTTAATCACAACCCTGTATATAAAAGAAAGGTATTTCAGCAGCTTTAAATTTTACTAGGTGTTGTGCTGTTCTTATTATTTGTCGTAATGTCATAGTTTAATATTCGTTTGTATTTGATTCACTCCCTTTATTTAAACAAAAATAAGACAAACAAAAAGCTTATTGTACTGTCCACTGATAATAGCGTATTGTTAGCTCAAAAAGCTATTTGTTTAATTTTAATTTTAAAATGGTGCTTAAGTGAAACTAGGATAAACTTTTTAATTAAAAAGTTAATGACGATGTCACGTTGACAAATGGTTCGGGTTTTCTAAAACAGATTTTCTATAACTTTCTTTTTAACTTTTCGGATTTTGCTAGATAAAAACGTAAATCAAAAGCTCGGATTCACCAAAGAGATTTACGAATGAGGACCCATCTTGTTTTTAATTACAGGACAGAAGAACTTTGAAGTCAAGCACAAAACAACCAACAAATAAATGTATTGTCCATTACGTTTACTTTACAAACTTGAGTTTTAAGTTCGGCTTTTGGATATTTTTAAATAAACCATTAATGATAGTTTTCACAAACCCTAATATACAGGGTGGCCCACCGAAAACTTTTCCACACAGGTTTATTTTGTTTTAAATAAATAAATCAAAAAATCGCTCGGACCCGTACTTTACTTTTCAGGGGGATATATTTTTTTGGTATTTTCACCCTCATGCTTGAACGCCTAAGCCGCTGGGCTCTCACCCTTAAAATCTTAAATGAAAATAGGTCGAGTGACTCCTTATTTGAAAGGGAATTGAATTGCCTTTCCAATGGGACCTTGCTCGTTGAAATCGGGAGAATAGTTTTCAGGAAATTAAATGTTACAAAAATTTGGGATTAAATGTAAACACAGTGTCACAAGATGCATAAACATGGCAATACTGTAACCATAGGTCTTTGTAATTGCATTTGCTTTTCGAAAAAAGGGCTATTATTAGTTTGTTGTTAATATCGGTTAAGAACTAGCTGAAATTATTTCACTTTTCTTTAGAAATACCGATTGTGCTAGAGCTGTCGCGTTATCTTGTAATGAATTACACCCAAAAGGTCACCTGTCTCATACTTATATGCGAGAATAATGGGCGAAATTTCGTGAAACAGGATCAGTGCTAAACAAAAAAGAAATACTGACAATCCTGTAAGAAATGAAGCTGTAAAAGTTGCAGTTTTGGGTTATATTGCAATAGATCCCACGCTTAGTAGGTACGAGAAAAATATGTCGTACGTTTCGCGTATAACCACCCAAAGAATTTTTGAAAAGCACAAATTCCATCCCTACAAAATAAAACTGGTAAAACTTAATGAAGACACATCTGGTGTCCGAAAAGTGAAAAATGCAATTGCCTTGTATTCCTATAATTACAATATTTAATTAACCAGGAATAACCAACTTCGTTCAAAATAAAATGATCGATGTACCGATAAAAAAGATAAATATTTATATACTCGAGTATTTATGACTTGTCAGAATATACAGAGTTGCGAGTTAGTTTGAAATAATCTCTTACGCACTGTGCGTGGTGCTTGGAAGTCTTCTTCGGTTAATCATCAAACTTAAGGTATATAAATCAATAGTACTATAAATCTAATAATACTACATAATTGGGTCTCCGGTGGCCGAGTTGGTACGGCGCCAGCTTTGCAACCGAGAGGCGCTGGCGCCGGTTTGAATCCCGCTTCGACCATGGATATTTTGTGATTGCTAACTGTTGGAAGGTGGTAGAGGAATTATTCCTCGACCGAGGTGGTACCACCCCACATATCCTCTTAAAGGGCTGGTGAAATCCCAACGGATGTTTCCAGCTCTGGATGTGTGAGTCGATTCCCCAGTACACCAACGGTACATAGTACTTAGACTTCGGTCTTCGTGGGCTGTCAGAAAAAAAACGATTTAATTAAATGATCATGACAAAGTATCTTCAAAATACTCATTTAATGAGTAAAATACCTTCTCCAATAATAATTTCTTAACAACTTTTCTAAACTTTTTAAAAACCAAAATATTTTTTATACATAAAGGAAGTTTATTAAAAATCTTCTTAGAAACATATTCAATTGATTTTTTTACAAGACTAGAGGAAGGTATAGGTAGACAATAGTATATTACATAACAAGTGTTGAAAGTGACATTTTTCATACGAGTGGGAATGTTATCCCACGAGTGTGCGAAAATTACTTTCACACGAGTAATGTACAATATTTTTCCTACGACCACAAAAATATTTACCAAAAAACCCCAATTTCTGTATTTATTTAATACCCCCACTTTCAACACGTGTGCTGAAAAACATTTCAACACACACGTGTTAAAAATAAAAAAAATGTAGTTGGCACCATCTGTTCAAACGTCATGTTGACAAGTACTTTTCAACACGCATGTGATATAAGGCACTTTCTAGCCAAGTTAACCGTGCTTTTTTTCTCACTTTCATAGGTGGTCGTAGGAAAAAATTATAATTTTGTCTTGTATTATATTGAATGCAATTATTAAAGTGATTTATATATTTTCTATGCATTAAACCAACCGTTTCTTGCATAAAAATTGATGGTAAAGTTAAAATTTTGTGAGAGATAAATAAAGGTCTACAAGAATCTTTAGAATTTGCTTTACAAATGTATCTACTAGCTCTTTTTTGTAAAATAAATATAGAGTGAATAAGGTATTGACTAGAATTTCCCCAGAAGCAAATTCCATATCTTAAGAAAGATTCAATTAAAGAATGGTAAACATTTTTAACAACATCAAAGTAAAGTTCTTTTGAAAGAATCCTAAGTGCATAAGTGGACATTTTCAGTATTTACTTGATTGAAACAACAGGTAAGAAATTTCGTGACTTTTAAATTTTAATTTTTTAAGGTCTCATTTCTCAGAAACTACTCAGCCGATTTCAACGAGGAAGGTCCCTTTAGAAAAGCAATTCAATTCCCTTTAAGTAATCACTCAACCCCCCTTCCCATTTAAGATTTTAACGGTGAAAGCCGGCTTAGGGCTTCAAGCACAAATACCAAAAAATATGTCTCCCTGAAAACTAAAGTATACGGGTCCGACCGTTTTTTGATTTATTTATTTGAACGAAAACAAACCTGGGTGGAAAGTTTTTGGTGGGCCACCCTATATGTTTTGTTTGTGAACTCCATTAAAATAGTTTAGTCACAAACTAAATTCTGTAAATAATTAATTGAAATATGTCGGAAAGGCGTATAGAACAGAAGTTGTTTGGATCGATGGCGATGATATTTCCATTGTGCATGACTAACACCAATTTACTATAAAAAATATGTATGCCACCTTGCTCCGAACATCAGCATTAATATAACACCCGCTTAAGTAATTCTATTAAATACTCAACAGGCAACAGGCAACTTCAATTACATTCCCTAACTCTGTCAAATTACGTAATGGATTAAGCAGTCCCTGAGTTTTAACCCCCTCATATATAATGTTAGGTCTGCAGGGGAGCGTAAAAGTTTAAAAAGTACATTAACACTACATTGTACTGATACTCCCACCTGGAATGTTAGGAAAATATGTTTGTCCTAGAATAAAATGTTGTTTAATGACCAAATTTAATATTGTAAATAACAAATTAAATAAAATGGTTGCGAAGAAATTTTCTAAAGCAAAATATAGTTCTTTAAAAACTTGATTTTAAAATTTAATGGATTGAAAAAACCTGAGGAAGCCTGCAGATATTTTTGAATTTGATTGTATTTGCTCCGGCTTCTTTTTGCTTTTTTTCTAACATTGTCTGAACTATTAAAATCTGATCCCCGATATATTTTTAAAACAAAAATTTGTTGGAACAAAATTTTTAAAATATTGTTAATAACTTTTCGTAGAACCCAGTAATTTTCTCTGCAGAATTTTATACATTGATATTTTAAATATAATTGTGGACTAAAAAAAGCACTGCCATAATATGCCTTATCGTTTTTTGTTAACCTCCAACCATTCTGGGTCTCAGTAAAGTTGTTCACGACATGTTTGAACTCTTTGGCGACGATTTTCCAGAGTTAATAGTACAGCTGAAATGACTACCAGGCGCGGCCCATCCATAAGGTCATTTGATCAATGACTCACCTCAAATTTTTAAAAATCTACCTAATAATTTATTTTTTAATTTTTTAAAACCAAAAAAGAATCTTTTATTTCAAAAAAGTGCAAGTTCCATGCGGAAACTCCCCAAGAAAGAATCAAGCCAAGCAATCGTCGAAAGATTATCCAAGCTTGCTCCGGGCTGGGTCCTATTCTAAATTGACCTCATAGGTTTATATGGACGATATAAATTCATTAAAACTAAGAGAGAAACAGACATACGCGCTTTAGGAAGTTAAAAAGAGACACAATTGGTCGACGGCCCACCAATAATATGGGTCTCCCACTATGGAAATACACTCAAACCGCCCCGTAAAATATACTCTTTCAAAACATTTGGTTTGGAAAAAGGAAAACTAATTAGGTAGCTAATATGCGCGCTGTATTTGCATTTTATTAATGTATTATTAATTAGGGGTTAAACATAAAAATTTATAAATACGATCACAGCCATGCCAGCGCTACTCATCAAATATCGCGTCGGACCAGTTTTCTTACATTACCAGCGCAGTCCAGAGGTAGAGTCTCAGCGAGTTGACCGAGAGGTCGAGGGTTCGAGGCTGTGTTGGGGTAAACTTTTTTAAAATTTTTGTTATTTCAAAAATTGGATTGGCTCTAAAAAGTATATTGGCAACAAGTTAGCAAGAAAACGGAGTTTCGACAGCGTTCCTAATTTTATTGTCCGAATGATCATATTTTTAGCTCATAATAAACGTCACCATCAATTTATTCTGGGCTTTTAGCACAAGGCGCGACCTCTATTGAGGAAACGCTAAACGTATCAAAACGGGAAGCCGCTGACAATCTACTAATCAAGAGGATTAAAACACATAGAAAAAACCCATAAACACCTAGAGTAGCAATGTTCAATATACTGCAGTACCTATTTTATGATTTTTGCGGTGTGTATTTGTAGGTAAATAATTTCTTGGCACGTTATTAAAAACCTTCCTTAATTAAAAAAGTGTATTCTGCTTGTTGCGTTGATATCACTAGTTGCCCACAAAATTTTGACCCACCTGTAAAAAAACTCACGGGCCGCGCCTGGTAATTTCGTATCAAAATAGACATTGTTTAGTAGATTCCAAATTTCAATCCTTATAAAATGTCAGTATCAGAGACCGTTTTGGTTAGAACAGAGGTATAGACCCTCCAGAAATTTTCTAGAATAAATTCCTGATAATAGTGATTTTCCAACAATAGCGACTCGCTCATCTGACTAAACAGTCTGCGGGTAAATTGACAAAACTTTTGTATTCTTCCTAGGAGGTTTTAGGTATTATTATGTATTCAGAATTAAATTTAAGAAATTAAAAAAATAATAATATATATTTAGTGTATTAATTCCGAAAGCTTTAAAACCGTTAACATTTTTAAATACTATTTAGTTGTAGTTTGTTTACACAAAGTTTTGAGCAAAATACATTAATACATAATTGCCTTTTTCCTTTTGTAGCACAGCAGTGGGGGTCCTCATATAAGAGTCTGACAACAGTCAGCCAACATATTTGGGATCCATTTTCCACTACACCGTTTTGCCATCTGGGCAATATTCTGATGGAATATTTCTCCATGTTTATCTGAGAATCGCATCTGAATTTTCGGGAAAAAGTTATTTTACATTAACATAATAAAATCCAAAGATTGGTAGGATGACAGCAGTTCCCACTCCCTCCTTGCAATTTTGAAATTTTTTATTTCTCAAAAAGTTGCTACAAATATTCTTTAGCGGATTCCATGTCCTTGTTTCAGTAGTTAAAGTTGTTCCAATCCCTCTCTATCTCTATCCGTTTAGAACCATAAGGTTCTCAGTGACAAACTCGCTGACTAGCATAAGTTCGAGTGGTGATTATATGACTTTTAGTGATTTTTAAGGTTCAGTCTGACGTCTCTGTTTTGTTTTATAAACAGAAACTGAACATGTACAATTTAGCAGGACACGGTACATTGGATAAATAAGCCTATTGTGCTATTACTGTTATTTGGCCTGAGACCATGTGTGGCAGGTCAGGAAATGATATAGCAAGTGCCCTTATCGCGATTTCAGAATAAATTATTACAAAAAATCCAAATACGGGTATTACTCATGTAGCTACCTGGAGCTTCAGTTAACCAACTAAGATATTTACAAACTGCTTTATTCGCGGTCAGTACCATACCATGGGAAGCCTGCGGAGTGGAGGGGGGAATCACTCCGTTCCCCTCCGTAGGACCGCCATTGATTTTCATGACAATTTCTATATCTGTTTTAATCTTATGATTACTTCCCAATTATTCTAGATTATACTAAAATTTTACATCAGAAAGCTATAGAATTTTAACTACAAGTGACATTTTCCCCGGATTTTACTTCCCTTGATACTCCCCTTGACTTTTTGTGGGGTTTTATAAAGGACAAAGTGATGTACTTACAGCTTTGAATCCACTTTGGCTGCTTATTACCTGAAATGTTACCACAGCGGGTACGAAATTTGTTTAGAAAAAGAGTAAGAAAGTGTTTGGAAGTTGAAGTTGGACATTTCGACCAACTTCTCAAGCATGACAGACGATAAATTAGTTGAAATTAAATGGTAAATATTTTTTTTTTATTTTATAACCTAACCTTATAAATCATAATTGCTTAGCCGAAAGAGCCATTAAAAAAACTGTTGTACACATATTTAGTTTTTACGTAGATTTGAATTTTATAAACAAAAGTGCATCATCCCATTTAAAGTTCCAAAGTTATCCCCACCCCTTAAAATAGAGAGAAAGGGTAAAATAAAAAATATGTTTAAACATGTCCCCTCATTCACTCACCAAAATTTAATAAAAATATTTTAAACCGTGTTTGAGATATCGCCTTGTAGCACTATAAAAAACTTACCCTGTACATAATATCGTTAACCAATAATGCATTTAAGGCCTTAAGTAAGCAACGTTAATAGTTTTACTTAAAATAAGAGATATTTTACAGTAGTACATTGATGCATTCACTGCCAGCGCCCGGTAGTACGTGTGCATTTGCCTGGGTTGCTGCAAATCTTTGGCTGTAGTCTTTATGGGCGTTTCCTTATTAGAAAGCGGTAAAAAAACGATGTCAATTTTGAGTTATCGTCCTTTACATGAACGTATACTAGTTCTGGTTGATATTTATTTTATAGTCCATAAAGTATATTATTAAACAAAATTATAGCCCTTGTAAGCGTTCTTAAATTATGAAATGCTACGTGCCTCAGAAGATTACAATATTAAATGGAATTAATTTTGAAAAATTAATTAACCATTTCTGTTGCGTTATCCAAACATTCACAAACATATTTAAGTCCAGGGTATTAGAGTTTTGTATTAGTAAAGGTTACTGGGTAGTGGGTACAAACAGTAATCACCTGCACCTGCTTTGTAACTTAAACATTTGTGTTTCAACTGGGGAAAATCGTTGTAGAGTTTAATTAAAATTACTTATTCAAAATGAGTTGTTTAACAGGTAAATACCAATAAATTAATTTAGAATTTTATTAAAGTGGATATTTGTGTTACTTAAAACATGCCTTTAATTAAATCCATGAATGTGCAGGTGTGTTTCTAATAGGTATCTAATATGATGCATATAATCTAAATAATCCTAAAGTGTATTCTCTACATAAATTAAATATTTGTGATGGTTGTTTTTATTCATATATTTTGTTCTTTATTAATAAAAAAAAAGTTTTCTGTAGCAAATTCTCATAAAAATTCTGAAACTTGTAAATCGTGATGCAGTTGGTTGAGTTGACACATGACATATAAATAAATGTGTTTTTATGGCTGCTGTAGTGTAAATTTTAGTCTTAACTTATTTTCTTCATTATTTCCTAAAGATTAGGGATTTCGTCGATAAGAAATATTAAATTTGACTAAAAAGGCTGTTCAACAGTTACGACAAGGACAGTCAGATAATTTGCGAAATAACAAATCTATTTGAATTCCTTCGTTGTCGATATGTAATAAAATTGATTATTAAAATTTACTCGATAGTTATTTTTCGAAAAATAGTCTAAAGTTCTGAACAAAGAATATTCTAAAAGCCATAATTTTCGATATTCAGTTTCTCACAGAAAGCGAACATGTGGTTCAACATCTGGGGATAGGAGAGATCTAAAATACCAGAAGAAGGTAATAAAACTGCCAAATAACAGATATAAATATTTCTTTTCAAAACTCACGTAAAGGCGAGATTAAGAGCTTTTAAGAATTTAAAAACCTGTTCACATAAACTTGTCACTAATAAACTATACGACTAGGGAAAACAAATAAAAACTTTGGGATTATATTTCTAGACCCTACAATACCGAAAAATGTGGCGATCTACCGCAGCGGCTGTACGGATGTAATTATCGACCCGTTTCTCTAATGGCATAAAAATAAGGAAAATGTCGGTTATAACTTGGAAATTGCAATATATTCGCTCATCCATATGTGATCAAAGTGATTTTTTCCTATTTCACACATATCAAAATGCATATATAAAGAAAACAGATAAGTAGCTTAAATAACGGTAATTAGGTTTTTTCATCACTTTGAAAGTTTAGCTTAAGCTAGTAATATAGACATTTCATGCCTTTATATATACTATTACCGGAGAGAGACCGCAAAATATTATAATTAGGTAATTTCATTAATTTCGTTAAAACTGGGAGCTCATCGTGACATCTTGTGCCAAATAGCTAAAACTTAACATTTAGTCTTTGTGGACATGCAAACCAACGAAATAAGAAATCTCGAAAGTCGCTTCTTTTAATTGGTCAGAAACTGGAAGGAAGTACTCTCAGAGGGATAACGAGAGCTATCATTGGTCATAGGGCAAAAATGGTAGTTCCTATGGGGATGAATTAAGAAATAGGTAGTATCAGTAGTTTTCCTCTAAGTTAATGGGGATATTCAAAATCAGTTCATAATCAACGTCCGATCTAACTATATTTCTCTTTTAGTGTTCTAACTGTTGATCAGTTTCTCTTATAAAAATTGTGCTCCTAGTTATTTTCTTCCAAATTTCATATAATCTAGTTTAGAGTGTAGTGAATATTTTTGGGTAAGACAATTTATTAATTTGTTTGGGTCTGACCAACCCGAGTGGGGATTTTCAATCTTTATAATTCGTGGGGATTATCAAAGAAGCCTAGATTTTTCTTTAAAGTTTCACCTTTCTTTGACTTATAATTTTATCTAATTAACATTGATAAACTTTATTCTATCATACTCATTTAAGTAAAGGCCTGTCTATATCTCTTCTCCTGTTCTAATTTAATCCAAATTAATTATTTTATTGTTCATTAGTTTTAAGTTTACCTTTGTAAAGTAAATTGCTATTTTATTTTTGTTAATAGAGTTTAAGTGTTTTGAGACACAAGTGTTTTATTTGCTTAATAAAAGAGGCTATAATTCATAGCAAGCATTATTTAAGAGCTAAGATTCATTAAAGGCGAAACTGATATCTCGGGTTAATTCGCGGGTCGCGAATCGTTGGTCGCGCGTTCCAGTTCCTGACGAGTTCTGCCAGAGTTGCTGACGAGTCTACACATCTACACTACATTATTTGGTCAAGTTTGGGCTTGGTAAGAGTTTTATATTTACTAACACTCTTTATTAACTTGATCCTTTCGCCTCCGAGACTACAAGAATCTTCGAGAGTGCCTTGCCTTCATAATTGTGATTAATATAGGTTGTTCGAAATACCATGTTTTATATTAGTCAGGATTAATTAATTAACGCTACCATATTCTTCATCTAGGTTCTGATTTGCGACAGATAGTACGATGATCGCTTATTTTTTCTACAAATCCTGACTTTACCTACATCTGCAGAACTTACAGGAATAAAAGCGTAAAGGTATTTGTTTAAGAGGGGCATCAGAAAAAAACGGTTTTGCAGAGCTGTGCGCAAAAATGGTCCGAATATCAAAAGATGAAACATTAAGCTAGGAGTTAAGCTATTTTCGTAATGAAATACTGCCAGATAACCACGTATGTGAGAAGAAAATGTACAAATATTTGGACACGGAACCTTATGAAAATAGATCAGCTCCTTATCTATGTTACCACAAATATTTTAACAAAATTTTATCCTAAGCTACTTCTTAATAAGGACGATAAATATTCGCCGACAAAATTTTATAATTTTATTTGATATGTTTAATTTTGACAATCAGCTGCTTTGTCATAACACGAACCCCTAAAGTTCAGCCACTACCTTCCAGAGAACAGTAGAGTAACCCAGATATAGTTTAATTGCAGTTTCCCGTAATAACACGTGTTTGTAAAAATGAACTCGAAATATATAGTGCACTAGTTAAAAAATCCCTGATGTGACTGTTTACTGAAAGGGGTTTGATACTCGCTTAATGAACCAGGCTTATTTTAACCATAATAATACAAAAGCTACAAGTTATTATAAAACATTAAGGTGGGTGTTAGAGGATTGCTTATTATCAGTAGATTCCCTGCCTCCCTAATCCTGCGTTTCGGTTGAGACCTAATTTGTCCTGATAACTCATAACTATATGGGGCAAGACCTAGCTGATTTGGTATATCCGCAAGGTCATTATTACTATAAAAATAAATGTATAGCAAGATATGCTTTCTTGTATTTGTCGAAACTACCATTTAATAATATGTTATGTAAAACTTTAAATAACTTTTCGCTACTACTTCGGCTGTTCTTGGCACATAGAAAAAGAGTATTTTGATTAGGACATTTGCAGTGGAACTGTCGCATATTGACACAATACGATTATAGGGTAGCTTTTAAGAAATATTATTGTTTAAAAAAAATAATTACACACAAATTATAATATAATCATAAAACAAACTCTACGCAAACAATAAATATGTTCTATTTACATGTATTAAATAGTCTAAGTCATTTTCTTTATAATACAATTTTTGGATTTAAGAGCTGTTTAAGCAAATTATGCAATAAAAAAATACAAGCATATTTCACATATTTTTTGTCCTGTCAACCTTTATTATATGAGTTGTTCTCATGCGCTCTAATGTTCGAAGGTTTTTGTAAGGAGCTGACCCCAGCTCTTGTAGGAGATAGTGTTGGACTGATATAGTGTTTTTCAGTTATGGTTACTTGCAGTGGCGGCTGGTGAGATTTCAAAGTTGTATATCTCTGTTCCTACTTACAGGACCCGAACCAAATTTAAGGGTTGTAATAGTGAGTCCACTGGGAATGTTTTGGTAAAGAAAAAAAACGTTTTGTAATTTGCGAAAAAAAGTTAAAATTTTGGTGTGCCCCTCCTAGAAAAAAAATGAAAACGTCTAGGTATTTTACTTATTCTTTTTTCTAAACAAATTTTACATCATTTTGTCGACAGTTTTTAAATTTTGAGAGAAAAAAATGTGTTAGTAGAAAGTTATAGTCATTTGAATTTTTTTAAGCCTAAAATAAAATTTAAGAAAAAATTCAAATGACTATAACTTTCTACTAACACATTTTTTTCTCTCAAAATTTAAAAACTGTCGACAAAATGATGTAAAATTTGGTTAGAAAAAAGAATAAATAAAATACCTAGACGTTTTCATTTTTTTCCTAGGAGGGGCACAACAAAAATTTTAATTTTTTTCGCAAATTACAAAATGTTTTTTTTCTTTACCAAAACATTCCCAGTGGGCTCACTATTAAAACCCTTAAATTTGGTTCGGGTCCTGTAAGTAGGAACAGAGATATACAACTTCGAAATTTCACCAGCCGCCACTGGTTACTTGCACCATGGTTCACTCTTGAGTCCACGCCTATTTAGTCTTGTTATGGTTGCCACAACCCTGGAAGTAAAGAATAAAGTCCCCTGGTGCATGATTTTTGTGAACTGTGTCGTAGCATATGGCATCAGCAGGGAAGACGTTGTAAGAAAAGTGGAGAACGGAGGAGATCCCTAGAAGATATTGGCTGTTTTGTTCCTAAATAACACCTCTATAGATTAATCTTCGAAAATCTAACCCGACTGAAGTACAAAATAAACAAATTTCTGCCATGCAGGTTTTTTCTTATGACAAATATAATGATTGTTGCCAAGTCATCTAGAGTATCTAAAACATTAAATTTTTTTATTTTATCGTTTTGAAAAAAGTAATTATTATTATATTATAAACATTTTAACGAACATCATGTTTTAATAAATATTTGACAGTGCCTCAAAAAGTGTTCAGGTCAAAGAGACTGCCCAGTGTCCATGTCCTGGGCAAATACTACTAAATATTTAATTTTAAAAGACAATTATATTCCAAGTAGACTTATTTTTTGAATTCAAGCTTAAAAATATTTGTTTCGTAACACTCTCGTGGCTTAAATTAAAGCTTTTATACATTTTTGAAATACAAAATATAATTCAGGAGGTGCGTATAGCAGCGCGGAATTTTTCTTTTTTCATAAAATTCTATTTTCAATTTGCTTTATTTTAATGAAATTTTGCGAGCCGGGGCTCTTGGATCTTATCTTTAAAGTAAGTGGAAGTTTTCTTAAGTAAATGTCTGCTTAAAAAATCAACATTTTAAGTTAAAAACAGTGGTATGAAGATGGAGGACCGACGTTAATTTTATTAAATTGTTTACACTAATCTCTTATTTAATAACAAGATGCATTAAAATGGATAATATTTATAATACGATTTTATTCTTTTAATATTTCTTTTTTTGCAAACGACTTAGGTATCTAATAAAATTTAGAAAGTTACATAACTGTCAAAGATCCTATGATGTCTTTGACTAGGTACAGAGTTAATCCGTATGTGTACAGCTTCTACCGATTTTATTATAAGAGATAGAAGAAAATTTAAATACAAAAGTTACAATGCTAGTCGTAAATCGATAGAAACTGTTACATAATAAAACAAATAAACATCGCAAAATTAGTTTAAAATACAAACTTACTTAATTCCAAATAGAACACCCGGTATATTTTTAAAAAATGTAATAAATCTTTTTTCTGATTTCGAAAATATTTGTTGATATTTTGTTTCAGCCGTTTTCGAGATATTTCGATTTAATAAACTTGATTATACTGTTTTACCAAATCGCAGTTGTCATGAATAAATAGACGATAACGCTACTAATTGATTATTTTGCTAAATGACTTATTTCGTGTCATATATTAAAATTGGCTGCACAGAAGAGGATAAGTTCGAAATAATTCGTTTATTCTATAGAAATAATAATAATGAGGTTCAAGCTCAGGCGGAGTATCGACGCATTCATCCTCAAATGCCAGATTAAGCAAGTCATTACAAACCCAAAAAAAAATTTTTCAAGAAAATTACTAGGATAATTTAGCTACAAAAAATGTTTACTTATCGGTATAATTTATTACAATTTAAAGAGTAGCCATTTGTCCTTAGTGAAAAGTGACGTCAGGAGATCAGCAAAAATCTAAATGTCAACGTAAAGCTTAACTTAAAGTCGAACAGGTTTCATTTTCTCGGAAACAGAAAGAGGAAGAGAAATCGAATTTTTTGGGTTGATAGAGGAATAGTTCAATTAGCTTCTGTGAAAAATTAAGTTATACAGGATGTTTCGTTTCGGAGCTATTAAACGTCAAAGTCGAAATTTCCGCGATTTCCGTTGAAATCGGGTACAGGTCGCAAATGTGAATTTAGTCGATGTAAACTTTCGGAAATTGTCGGGGACCCGGAGCTTCAGAACTCCACTGAAACTGGCGAGGATCAGAAAATCGCAAGTAATTCTTTTGAATTTTTTTAGGTCGAAAAATTCCATTTCCAGACCCCTCTTTGACACCAAATAACTCGAAAACAAAACGTCAGATCGAAAAACGGACTGATAAGTGAAACTTTAAAATCTCAAATACTTTTTTGCTGTACATTTACCTAAACCTAAAATCACTGAAAAGTGGAAATATTTGGAAAAATCTGGAAATTTAGATTTTTGACCCAAATACTTCACGGTTTTTAAGATTTTGTGGTGTCAAAATGGTTCAAATTAAAATCCCATATCCGTCATCGGAAAGAGCTCGTCAAAGTGTGTGTTATTCATATTTTTTAGTTTCTTCATTCTCTATAGGAAGGGAGCAATCGTCGATTAAATTTCGCTTTTTTTACTTTTCTTGCCCTCGACATCGGTACATTTGAATCACTCTGTATTTTATCCTATCTATTTTTTTTCAAATTTTTCAACACTATCTTCTAAAGGGATAATCACACTGTAAAACGAATACCGAATGGGTCATCCAGGACCGTATTTAAGGGGTAAAATTCGGATTTTTTAAATTTTTTCCAACAAATCCTATTTTTAACCGACATTATTCCACCCCACATTATTTACCCTATTTAGTGATTCTTTTTCGGTTTATTTTATCCGCTAATTATCTAGGAATACCTCCCACTAATTTAAATCGCTTATTTTTTCGGTAAAGTTATAAATAAATAGGTTTATTTGGATCGGGGACATCTAAAATTTGAAAATTTTTGAATTTTCGAAGATTGCCATGAAAATAAAGAATTGCAGTTTATTTACTCGCAATTATTAAGATGATATGTCAAAATTTCGCAGAAATGACAATTTGTTTTGCAAAATTGAAAGGTTCCTGGACCGATTTCGGCTTGAACTATACATGAATAAGATTTTAGGAGCCTTCTACTTTAAGTGCAGGGATATCTCATTGGATGAGTTACGCATTAAATACCATTTTTATTGAGTTGTCGATGACTTTACAACACTGGAATTCGCCATGTACTCATGATGAGTCATAAGTTCAGTTTTGACGACACAGCCAATGGGATCACGTTTTATAAGTTTCGAAATTCGCGCGAAATTTGCAGTTTTAAATCCTTTTTTTTTGTTAATAAAAACCAAAATAAATGAATAGCAGCAACCACCATAAACATTTAATTTATGTAGAGAATATACAAAAAAATATTTCAGATTTATTTGGGTTATATGCATATTCCCTATTGCATTTTATTTATTCAGAAGAAGTACCTACTAAGAATGATATTTATTGACAACGTAGGCGCATCATGACAACTGCGATTTGGTAAAATAATGTGATCAAGTTTTTTAAATTGAAATATCTCGAAAACGACTAAACCAAATATCAACATATTATAAATTTTCGAAATCGGAAAAGAGGTGTATTAAATTTTTCTAAAATATACTGGGTGTTCTATTTAAAATTAAACAAGTTTGTATTTTTAACTAATTTTGCAATGTTCATTTGTTTTATTACGCAACAGTTTCTAGCGATTTAAGACAAGCCCTGCAACTTTCGTAAGTATATTTTTTTTTATTTCTTATAATAAACTCGGTAGAAGCTGTCTAAATATACGGAATAACCCTGTACGTACCGCTTAAGAATCAACGAAAAAGAAAAGAACATTAAATCAGTGAATAAAGTCAAAGAGAAACAATAGGGTGTTTTGAGCGAAGCAAACTGTCGCAGAGCGCGTGGAAATCAGCCCTAAGCCCAAGCTCGGAGGGGTTCAATTAGGCGCCACCGGTTTTTCAAACCGGCACAACAGGAAGTCGCCTTGGTGGTCTCGGAACCCGCTTTACACACAACAATCCTGTTATTTATGATTCAAAACCAAATAGATAAGGCGGAGTGAGCTAAATAAAACTAATAAAGGTATCCTAACCTTAATCTATATTTACACAAAAAAGAAATTGAAATCGTTAGGGTGATTTATACTAATAATAATAAAAAGGGAAATCGTCGGAAAGATTTCACACCGCCAAAACGCCTCCTTGGGAAGTTTTGGTCCAAAAAAAGAAAGAATAAGCGGTTCTCTGGGAGAAATTCGTCCCTTTCGGAGGATGAAAAAGGTTCATTGGTACCCTCCGGGAAAAACACTCCTAGAAAAATGTTAGATGTTAAAGTTAATGAGACAGACGCAAAAAAAGGAACTGCCTCCAGCACTCTGGGTGTCCGGTACCATAAGATGACTCTTTGGCAGCAAATCAAGGTCTCAAATATTATATCAGCACAAGACAGTAAACTCCGTATCAGGAATTAATGTAGCGGTCTCAGGCTTGGTCCACAAGTACCCTAAAACGGCATTCCTAAGACCGATGACCTCTTTGACAGCCAAATCAAAAATGCCTCAGCTAACAGCAAAATGCTAATCTCCTTTACACTTCGTCGGGGAAAAACCAATATCGAGTCGATCACGTGGTCCCGTAGTAACCGCCCAAACTCAACCGGCTATGCAGTTTATAAACCACAGAAAACAGGCTATGATTGCAATTACTCATATGACCCAAAGGTGGCGCCAGCTATTCATTAAACTGCAGAAAGTAGAAATGACCCCACAACGGTACCTGTATCGACCGATAACCTCGAAATACAGTGGTTTCATCCTTTTGTAGCCGGAAATGAGCGGTAGTTCTTCTACTTGCCGCCACGTCGCATGATATAAAATGGGCGTATCCGAAGATACAAAAAGAGTGAAGCCAAAATCGTCGAAAACCTATAAAATAAGAGTGCGGGCGTCAGTGCTACAAAATTCTAACCTCATCATAATCCATAATTCAAAGTAAACAAATGACGCTGTAAATGATGTAAAAGTTTTAGGGCAAAATCTTGACATGCGAATGCAATTTCACCTATATAGGGATAGATAATACAGAATGGTAAAGAGCAATGGCGGAATCCAGAATATAGTGACTGAATACTGTAAAAATTAAACAAGATGGTCAAGGTCTAACATCTTGTTAAAACAGAGGATTCCAGAAAATAAGCAGTGATTTACAGCGTTTAAGAAATAAAGAGGTATTAAGAAAAAGGTAAAACAGTGTGACAAAATTAAACTGTCACAAAGTGTAGTTAAAAAGTAGTACTAGGTGTTTTTAACAAACCTCATTCTAATTAGTCAATTTCAGTAAGCAGCAATTGTTAAACTATAACCCTACAGTGACAGTGTTCTATGTGTTTAAAGATATTAAACAATTAAGGAGTCAAACAATGTTATGTTTTCTTGAAATATATATGAAATATTTTTAATTAAAAAAATTAAAAATATAATATTTGCAAAAGTGGTAAGTAATGTTAAAGTTCCAACTTATTGCAATAATTTTGCAGCCAGCAACCAAAGTCAGCAAAAGTACTTCTGCTGACTTTAGTTACTGTTGCTGGCGCTACTAGTAGCTACAGTGCTTATTGGTGATGACTATAAAAACAATAAACAAGCTTGTTGACAATAAACCTACCGGGAATTTTTGCGAATTGTATCATTGTCAGCAACAAAATTTTTGCAGCCGCTCAGAACTAAGTTATAATTTGAGAAATATTATGCGTTCCACCATCTAAATAGCTTACAATGTTGTTTGATAGAAGGTAATATTAAAAATATCAGTGCGATTAAAATACGGCTTAACCTGCATTTATGACAAAGAAAAATTGGATGAGCAATAATTTGTTAAATAAGCACTAAACTAGAAAAGATTATTTAATTGCTTTTATTTCGGATTTTTACATATTAGTCCGTTGACAGGACCACCTTATAAAACTTATAGGTTAGCGTGGGTTTCGAACCATGGACGGTCCTCGGACACATGACGCCATTTGCCTTTATTCGCTTTTTCGCCTTTGGAGGGAACAAACTTGGATTTACTTCGATTTCTATAGACACAACCACAAATTAAAATGGCTTCGCTACAGATAGCTCATCGTATAGGAAAATTTGAAGCCAGCATATACCGATGTGATATGCTTGGCTTGTCGAGAGAAAACAAGATCAAATAGTATCTTCGCTTAATGCTTTATTGCATTTTGGAGTAGTGTCACTGACTGCTGCATACTAATCAGTTTATCTTTTACAAGTTAGACTGTTATTTGCCAAACCAATGCAAACATTTTAACTTTTAAGTATGTCATTAAAATGGTTTAGGATCACTATGTAATGTTTTTGATAAAATTAACCTTGTTAAAAAATTCCTAGTTTACTGGATAACCCGACAGACACGGTAAACATGATCCGATTTGATATTAAATCATAAATATGTTGTGTCAAAATTTTGTACAGAGGCAATTACAAATAACAAGTACAAATGAGTGTACACATTGACTTCATCTGTGGTATAATCCAAGTCTCTACCCTCTCTAGGGGGTACCGACTTAGGTTGCCATATGACCGGCCATTATGTGACTTATCAACTCGGAAGTGTATACATATTACTGACATCCTACGAGATATCCCATGTAATCCGGATGGATTTTAATGACATGAATGGGATTTATTGGACAAACACATACTGCCCTCTTCATGAAACTTTCGTTTTAAATATTAATAACGCAGAAAAGACATAATAATTTAAAAATTCAGTTACCTCCTCCAGGAAGATTCGGTGTGGAACGTAAACCCTAAGTTGGTAAGGGAGCTAGCATTGCGTTACACCCAAAAATATTGTGGGGAACCTCGTTTACTAGCCTCACACCGTAGAATCGTCCCGAATTAAATCATCAAGTGACATGCGTCAAACCAACCAAAGGGTGGACAACTAAAAAGGAAAAGATAAATATAATACAACATAAGTAAAATGAGAAGAAAAGAGGGATAGCCCCCGCAAGATAGAAAAAGTTACATTAAACAAAAATGAAATAAACTTCCTGAGGAAGTCTGTCCTCAGAAACACAGAAATGGGGATGCTTCGTAGCCCCTATCGAAGGCAAAGCAATGGGGATACTTTCTAGCCCCTACGGAGGGCAAAGTAATAGGGGTGCTTCTTAGCCCCTGCGGTAGAAGTAGGGAGGTTCGTGGCCCCTACCAAAGACCCCCTTAAGCAAGGAGGGTTCGATACTCCAGACTCCACATACAAAACACCAAAAACGGGGGCAGCTACCAGCGGTCTCCAGATCGTCAGGCCGATGTAATGGCTGATTTAACGAATGAAGTTGCCAAAACAAAAACGCTGCTCTTAGCAGTCAAAAATTCAACAAAAGAATTAAATTGCAGTCCCGAAAATTTAATCCAAGTAACTTGAGCCTCCAAAATGAAGCTTTTAAATCCGACACTGCAAGGCAACTTCCTCGAAAGGCAGGATCTAAGTGGAGCCTCGTGCCTCGTGCGAAGAAGGAAATCTTGGAGTTTAATTAATAGAGAACGCTAAATTCAGGAATCCAGAACAGTGAAGGCCGTGGAAACACCGGTATTAAATTTCATCCAAAATGTAGGTAGCCTTTTAAATTTATTCTTTAAAAATATGTTATTATAAATAGACTAAGGGCGACTTGTCTATACACAGAGAGGACTCCAAGCAAGGCGAAAATTCAGGGCCCAAACAAAGAGAAATGTTCAACCGCACTACCAGCTACAAAAGATGTACAAGCTCATGTTAAGCCGATTTGGACCAAATAAAAGGGCAATCAACACCCCCAGGGGGTAGCCTGGAAAGCAAGGGAAGGGGGCCACATAGTGAAAGAACGAAAATAGAACCTCTCAATCAAGGTAAATGATTAAGAAAATAGGCGTTCGTGAACAAAACTAACCCTTAAAACAAACTCTGATACTGGGGCCGAAATTAAATTGTCACAACGTCTTTTGAAAACAGAAAATCTAAACTGCTAAACCAAGATAATCAATTCTAAGGAAAAAACCTAGGCATAGGTTAAAGAAGGCTCGAATAATTAATCATTTCTCTTTATCTCCACTTTGTCATGTGATTAGTTGGTACTCACTATCTAGTAGCAGCGATAAGTGATATGTTTGACAACCCTAAGATAAAACCCATTAACTTGAGAAATAAAATGCTACTTGTTAAGTCAATAGAAAAAGCCTTTTATAATTAATTGCATTTTAATGTATTATAAACGTTTTTTTTTCTGTACTAAAATCGTTTACTTTATTTATCTTAGACCACCCACGTGAGTTGTTGACTTCAAGCCTAAGTACTAACGTACCGTGGGTGTCTGAAGAGAAGGAAAATGTATATTAGTATGGGAAAATCTTTTTGCTATTAATAAAAATAGAGACAAAAAATTTTAGCTGTATCTTATTGGTTAATAAATCTACTTTTTCATGTAATTTAATTTTTCAGCCCCATTGAGGAGTGACTCTAGAGAGTTGAGGTAAAAAATTTTAAACGCAACCCTATGCCATGTGGTACCTCATTTTAAAAGTCTTTAAAAGCGAAACATTCTACCGCATTCCCAAAATCCTTATCATAATTCGTTTTGTAAATGCAAGCCTATAAAAATTAAAAATCGTGCAAAAAACATTAAAATTAAGGCACCTTTATTTATCTTATTACTTTAAAAGTTCTTAATGTCCACCATGAACTTCTTGGCAGTAATAAAGTCGATTTTGGAAGTCTGCCAAGAAGTAACACCTGCTTTTCTCGAAAATGTTAGAATTGAGTTCGAAAATCGACTTTATTACTGCCAAAAAGTTCATGGTGTTCATTTTGAAGAACTTTTAAAGTAACAAGAGAAATAAAGGGACTTAAATTTGTATTTGTTTTACGATTTTTAATATTTAAAGGCTTGCCGTTTAAAAAAAATTAAGATACGGACCTCGGGTTTGCGGTAGAATGTTTCTTTTTTGAAAACCTTTAATATTAGGGTCTCCGGTGTACGAGTTCGTACGGCGCCTGCTTTGCAACCAAGAGGCGCGGATTCGAATCCCGCTTCGACCATGGATATTTTGTGATTGTTGAAATGTGGTAGAGGAATTCTTCCTCGTTCGAGGCGTTACCACCCCACACATCCTCTTAAAGGGCTGGTGAAATCCCTAGAGATGTTTTCAGCTCTGGATGTGTTAGTCAGATTTCCCTAGTACACCCACGATATATAGTACTTAGACTTCAGTCTTCGTGGGCTGTCAGAAGATAAAAAATATATATATGGGTAATACACACAATATAGTTGCATTTAAAAATTTTTACCTCAACTTCGTAGCGTCACCCCTCAAAGGGGTTAAAAAAAGTTAAATTACATATTAACCTAGATATTTATTTGAAAAAATTGAATTCAGGAATAATATTCATAATGTTAATACTAGAAATCAGAACGCAATAGAAATACCTAAACATCATACTGACAAATATAAGTCTTCGTTTAAATATACATCTTCTGTAATTTTTAATAATATTCCTTCTAGTCTAAAGGGCTTAAGCTATATAACTTTTAAAAATAATATAAAAAATTATTTAGTAGGGGTAGGATTGGAAGAATGATTTCTTATAAATCAAAATCCTACCTATTTATGCCAACTAGTATACTACTGTCATTTTTTTACTTTTATCAATTTTATATTTATATTTAAATTATTTTTATTGGCATAAATAAACATTTTTATTATTATCATTATTATTATTATTATTATTATTATTATTATAAAAAAGTAGATTTATTAACCAATAAGATAAGCCTAAAATGTGGTGCCTCTATCTTTACTAATAGCCAAAATATTTGCCCATCCTAAGACTTTTCGGACACCCTGTATATTTAAATTTATTATGGGAAAATTATACAAATGTAAAAACGGCCTCTAAAAGAACATCGAATTTTCAACCTTGTAGCAATAAGTGTGTCAAGAGTCTCATTTATTAAAAATGTCCCCTCGGTGTCGTTTACTGATGGCTATAAATTTTATTAAACGGTTTAACGAAAGACAAATTACTTATGTACTTCTGCTTATGGTTTAATTAAAATTTTCTAATATAAAATCATTTCCTTCAAGCCATTAATTATTTCCGAGAGCCATCCTTGATCAGTATTTAATGGATTTAAATATAAATCTAAATTTATAATAGGTTTTGTAAATTTATTCATAGCCGACCAAAATCAACAGAGGGAAAATCTTATCTTATTAATTATGGAACGGGGTTAACTGTATTTTTTTATTGATCTGTCGGATACTGTAATTTATTTAGTGTTAAAAATAGTATAGTAATTTAACTATATTTATTTTGAAGAAAATAAGCCAATAAAATATGGGAACTCAAACACAAGTAATTTATATTATTTTTTTATACTACTAGAAATAAATAATAAATAATCATTACAAAAATAGTTATCTATGCTACAGGTGTCTAAAGTAATACTTTTTTCACGCTCGTTTTGTAAATTATTCATAGCCGACCAAAATCAACAAAAGGAAAATCTTATCTCATTAATAATTATGGAACGGAGTTAAATGTATTTTCTCATTGATCTCTCAAATAATGTATTTTATTGGGGGTTAAAAATAGTATATAATTTAACTATATTTATTTTGAAGAAACTAAGAAAATAAGGGAACCTAAAAATAAGTTATTTATATTGTTTTTCTTTCTTTCTTTCTTCACCTGTTATTGGCCCTCGTCCATGGGACAGGTTGGCCAGCTCTCCACCCGGTCCGGCGCTTAACCAGAGCCCTAGCTACCCTTAGGGATGGCTTACACGTTACCCAGTTTGGGTGGTAATTCCCTTAGAATCTCCGATTTGTCGGGTATGTACCCTCGGAGATTCCGAATACAAACAATAAAAATGATAAAATATGACAAAACGTCAATGTTTTCGGTTTGGCACAGTTGAGGTTATGGAGTTTCCCGCCTCTGGTAGAGTCTATTGCGCATGACCTTTTCTTTAAGTCACACTTCCGCCCTACGCTCCTCCCACAACAAGACATGGCCGTCACATGTCCACCTTGTGTGGATGAAAAAACGCAGCACGAACAGGGATTTTAGGCCTCATCGCTCACCCCCCTTGGATTTGGTAAAGACTCCCCTCAACAGGCCGTGGAGCTTCCCTTCGTATTCCGTCACAAAACACTCTACTCACCGCTTCTAGGCGATCTAACCCGAAATCTAACTATGTAGTCGACCGAGAGATGTTAACGCAACGGAAGCCAAAGGCAAACTCCATTTATATTGTTTTATATACTACAAATCATTACAATCAAATAGTTATTTATGCTACTGGCAGAGAAAAACCATGACAAAGAGAATACTATCTCGTACTGATTTTATTCATAAATACGATTTGCTTTCTATGACCTCCAAAGCGCGTTTAAATAAAGCTGCCATGGGCGTGCGCTGCAGATTTTAGATTATTATAAAAAAAAATTCTGCAAAATAAAAAAATACAATGTGAGTATTTCTACAGTAGTATAAAAATATATTATTTAATATTTAATAACTAATCTAGGAAGAATTAAGTAGGTACCTTATTTACAGCAATTTCACTTCTACAAGAAAACCTATAAAAGATGTAGAGTAAAATAAAAAAAAAACTATTAATACTTAACGCGTGATTTAGTAAAAATGAAAAGCATTGCATGAAATTACAAAACTACAGCCTAAATAAAGTTTACAAGTCTCGACATCGCACTATAGAAGAACTGCGTGAAGCCACTACACTCGAATTTCAAAATTTGCAGGAACTTTTGTTTTTATCCTGAAATTTGTTATTTCTAGAAAAAAATTGACTACGCCACTGGATTCTACGCAAAGAAACTCTATAATAATCAGTTTCTAGTCAGAATCGAAGGGGGCTGTGGAAATTCTGTTTGCAGCATCAAGCCGACGTCCCATGTGCGGAATTAAAGACGGAGGCGGAACGGAAAAGGCGATTCTATTGGTCGCTGGGCAGCCATCTTACAATTTTTGACGTCAAAAATTCAAATCAAACCAATAGAATCGCCTTTTCCGTTCCGCCTCCGTCTATAATTCCGCACATGGGACGTCGGCTTCATACGTTTCACGAAAAAGTAGCACAGTAGTGCGAAAATCGCAGCTCTCTGTCTTTAAAGATAACCGAGATACCCTGCAAATGTGTCGGAAATTAGACACCCTGTATGTTATTCACTATTTTTCTACAAACGCTATTAACCTGAGCACTAGAATAAGCGATTAATATTTTATTTAAAATTAGAGTAAAAAAAAATCAGAAATGGGGTAATTACACCGGCACACAAAAAAAAGTGATCTCTACATACATTTGACCAGACCCATCCATCTATATTTATTGTGATGCGCTGAATCCAAACTCAGAATCTTTTAATCTCGATCATTCATATACATATTTATCAAAAATCGTAAAAAATAGCAATGAGTAGCAGAAAATAGCAAAAAATAGTATTGGTCTTACGTACCAATGAGGACTTTTATTACGTATGTGGGAGTGATTTATTTATACAGAAGCCAAGTTACCCACTAATGTAGAGTTGAAGTAGCTTGATGACGACGCCTGCGGGCCTGCTTTCTCACCCTGACCAGACGCCGATACTGGGGTTCCGAATCCCTGCATCGTAAAGGACTTAACGCTTGTGCCTGCCCTGACGGCATACGCACCGTTAACCCAGGGACTCTGTCAGACGGTTCCGTTGCCCACCGTCACCCCGTGGAGGTACCCTGGTTACAGGCACAAGCAATCAGTCGTCCGAAGTTGAATTGCAGTTTCTAGCTATTTTTAGCAGTTTTTCGCAATTTACTTAAAATTTGGAGGGTGTACGGGCCAAACGGACAGAACCGTCTGGCAGAGTCCCTGGGTTAACGGCCTGTATGCCGTCATGCCAGGCACAAGCGATAAGTGCTTTACGATGCAGGGATTCGGAACCCCAGTATTGGCGTCTGGTCAGGGTGAGAAAGCAGGCGTCGTCATCAAGCGACTTCAACTCTACATTAGTGGGTAACTTGGTTTCTGTAGAGTATATTTAAGGTTACAGGAAATCACTCCCACATACGTAATAAAAGTCCTCATTGGTACGTAAGAACAATATTATTTTTTGATATTTTCTGCAACTCATTGCTATTTTTTACGATTTTTGATAAATATATGACTGATCGAGATTAAAAGATTCTGAATTTGGATTCAGCGCATCAAAATACTTAAGACACGTACTTGATCTAGTTCAATAAAATTTTCTTCATTTTCATAACTGAAATTTTTCGAAATTTTGAGCCATTTTCAGCGTTTTTTCGCAATTTACTCAAAATTTTGAGGGTGTATGGGCCAAACGGACTTCGGATTTGGATTCGGCGCATCAAAATACATGTAGATAGATGGGTCTGGTAAAATGTACTGACCACTTTTTTTTGTGTGCCGGTGTTACCAAGTGATTTACTTTATGTCTTTGTTGTTAGTTGCTCGGCCACCCATATGTTTTGTTACGTACGGAAAAACTCGCTGTCAATAATTTTTCAAAGTACGTTCTTTTTTGATCTCGTGTGATTTTCAATGAATAATCTGGAAGAAAATGATCTAAATGTGGAAGTAAATGGAGCAGCTAGAAGAGCTACTTTTCATTTGTTGCCGAAAAGGTCTAAGGCGCAGTACGACATTATATAGCTAGTTTTCGCAGTGGTGCGAAGTGAAAGGCGTCTGTAGAAAATATAGAAAATGTATTTCTGACATATTTCGAACAGAAGTCGAAGGTATGAAAGTCTTTATCTCTTTGATCGCACTACTCGATAATAAAAAATATGTTGAAATTTAAGTAGTGCAATGTAGATACATATAAGCAAACATTTTAAGCTTATTGCTTTCTTGAAGCGAAAAAGAGAAGGCTATCAATCTAAAAAGTCTATGATTTTGACGAGGAATCTTATCCAGCAGTTCCAGATAAATGCACCAAACGATAAAGACATCGTGATGAAGTAGCCACTGTATTAGATATATTTTGTGCTTGTAGCAGAGGAGCTGATGCGCCACCTGACATTCCAAAATATAGAAGATTTGGACATTATACTATTAGCACAAATTTCCCATACAAAAACTAAGGTTTCGCGAACTTTTATTGTGGTTGAGTCATTTTATTTAAATTTGTGCCAAAAATATATGGCTCTTTGACCATCAGAAATCGAACACCGTCGAGTCAATACATTTGGTAAAATGCCTGCTGATATAGCAGAATTTTTGAAGCTTCCAAATCCGAAGCTGTTTACTGGTCATTGCTTTCGCCGGTCTTTAGCTACTTTACTTGCAGATACTGGTGCGAGCTTGACAACTATTAAAATACATGGTGGATGAAAGTCTTCAACAGTGGCAGAATGTTATATTGCGGAGTCGCTGGTAAATAAGAAGAGTATTGCCAAAAGCTCCCTTGCGACGTCATCAAGTGCTATTGTTTCCATCCCTTCTACAAGCCTACAAAATCGCAACAAAACTCTGATCAGCGGTGCGGGAGAAGGAATTCATATTTCTGGTTGTTCAAACTGTACTCTAAAAGGTATTGTTAATAACCGAAATTACAAAATTTGAAAATTTTGTCTTGTATTTGTTAAACTCTAGAAAAGTAATTTACTTTTAACAGTAGAGTTAAAAATATCTAATTTTTAACAGTGGTGTTAAAAGTTAGTGACTTTTAAAATTATTACGTTCAGATTCACTAAGAAGGTTTAAGATTTAGTACTGGTTTAAATTAAGATATTCTAGTTGATGCGATATGTTTGGACATATTTTTGCCCTGTCACTGTTAATAAGACGTCATTAAAAAAGTATAAATAATTCTGATATTTCAGCGACTTGCTGGGTTCCCAAATGATTTTCATCATGGAACGAGTAGCTGTAATAAACTTAGTTCTATTATTCTCGAAAGGACGTACAAAAATTGCCCTTTTCTTTATAAATTTCCGTAAAGGCTCAAAAATTAATTCATAGTATAAAACTTAGTTGTCTTATTCTTACACTCGTTAGTTTAAAACTTTTGGTTGTCAAACTAGACCGGACCAGCGTTCGAGAATCTGGCTGTTAGTGTTTTGAAATGTCATTTTTGACACTAACAATAAACTTTAAAATCGTGCTTTTAACAGTGTTTGTAAAAAAAGTTCTTTAAATCAGCCGTCATTTGTTATATTCAATTAAAGCAAACTCAAGTTACAGCATATACGTTTTCTTAAATTGTTATCTTTTGCTCTGCCATTGGCATGGTACCTAGAGAGAAATTACTTAAACAAAATAGGTATCTAAGTGAGACAGAGATTCTAAAAATTTTATTCTCGATCTACATTGTACTAAGATAGTTTGAAAAATTAACGATATTTCGTAATATCATAGCAAATGCGCCACCACCAGTACAGGGTGTCCCATTTTCGGCACTTTTGCGGGGTATCTCCCTTATTTTTAAAGATAGCGGGTTGCGGTTTTCGCGACAGTGTGCTACTTTTTGATGAAACGAAAGATGGCATAAAAATATTTTTCATGGCCCTCTTCGTTTTTGACATACAGGACGAAATTGATTTTTTTCCATTTTCGGACCCCCCTCGCATTTCAGTTATCTTGTAACTTATAAAAAAAGTAAAAATGGATCCTATTAGAGTTTTCTACGTAGAATCGAATGGCGTGGTTAGATTTTCATCAGATGTGATATTTTTCGAGATATTAACCAAATAAAGGTTTTTTTAAATGGAACACCCTGTATTTTTCTTAACCATTAAGTTTCCCCTTTCGAGAGCTTCTCAAAAATATATAACACTTTATAGTTATTTTTTATTTTTAACCCTTAAATCGAACTATTTAATTTTAAACTTTAATTTTGCGTAGTTGGCCGTGTTTAACAAGTGGTTTAACGTCAATTCAGGTATTTAGATTTAAAAAAGAAACTGGTTAAATCCTGTATTTTCATTAATTTATTAAAATTGGTATTATTTTTAACCTACAACATTACTTGTTATCTAGATATATAGAAAATCCTAACCAGAACTAAAACTGTTTAGTTTTTAATCACTTAAAGATTAAATTAGTTGTCTTGAATTATTAATAGCAAATAAAAGTCAAATTTAAAAACAAAACATACAAAACTTTAGGTACCGAAAAGAGCTAGATTAAATGAACTAACTCTTCTCGTTACCTAAAGTTTTGTATGTTTTGTTTTTAAATTTGACTTGTATTTGCTATTAATAATTCAAGAAAACTAATTTAATTTTCAAGTGATTAAAAGCTAAGCAGTTTTAGTTCTGGTTAGGATTTTCTATATATATCTAGATAACAAGTAGTGTTGAAGTTTAAAAAATAATACCAATTTTAATAAATTAATGAAAATACAGGATTTAACCAGTTTCTTTTTTAAATCTAAATACCTGAATTGACGTTAAACCACTTGTTAAACATGGCCAACTACGCAAAATTAAAGTTTAAAATTAAATAGTTCGATTTAAGGGCTAAAAATAAAAAATAGCTATAAAGTGTTATATATTTTTGAAAAGCTCTCGAAAGGGGAAACTTAATGGTTAAGAAATATACAGGGTGTTCCATTTAAAAAACATTTATTTTGTTAATATCTCGAAAAATATCACATCTGATGAAAATCTAACCACGCCACTCGATTCTACGTAGAAAACTCTAATAGGATCCATTTTTACTTTTTTTATAAGTTACAAGATAACTGAAATGCGAGGGGGGTCCGAAAATGGAAAAAACTCAATTTCGTCCTGTATGTCAAAAACGAAGGGGGCCATGAAAAATATTTTTATGCCATTTTTCGTTTCATCAAAAAGTAGCACATTGTCGCGAAAACCGCAACCCTCTATCTTTAAAAATAAGGGAGATACCCCGCAAAAGTGCCGAAAATGGGATACCCTGTACAGGTAGAAACTCACAAGTATTGTTAATCAAATTCCTTGACCGTGTTTGCTAATTATTCTGGACGCCAAAAAGATTTGCTTTTTTAAAAAAATAACACTAAGATTATGTAAAAATTTGCTACCGTTTTAAAAGTATACCTAGCTTAGTAGAAAAGTACCCATTATTTCTAAACAGCCAGCGACATACTCTTCGGCCGCTTGGAAACCACAAAATAAAAGCGATTTTTTTGCGTATTTTTCTAAATACACCGCAATTAAACAAAATCAGCTCTTTAAAATAGCAGCAAAGTTTTACGCGTTCTTCATATTTTTATAGAAAACATGTTGAAAAACATCATCAGGTTTCAACAACAAATCCCTGGACCTTAACTAATCACGCTGAATATGGCTAGCTAAATTTACAATTTACAATACTTACATATTGAAAATAGATGTTTAATCAAAGTCAAATAAAATGTTTATATCTGATTTAAGTAAGCAAGAATATCAGCAAGATTCACCTTTATTATAATTATACACCTCTAAAAAACTTGAAAGGAAAGGAAACACTTTATTTTCTTGTCATCAGTAGAATTGTTTTCGGCAGCACTGATCAAAAATGAATTTATACTTTCACGAGTTTTATTGACATAACAATGGAGATATTCGAAAAATAGAAATCGATAATTTAGCGTCAGGTTTACAATTTTCAATTTTCTAAGGAAACGAAGCCAATTATGGAAAAATTGTAAAACCATCAAAGCGAAGTGGTTGCGCGACGAATAGAACAACTTTTCCCGTTTATTATGAAGTTTTTTTATTTGATGGAAAATCCTAATTGGTTTATGTAGAAAATAATGAAGTAAAAACGACCGCTTATCAATTTAAACTAATCTTGTAAAAAATTTCATACATGTAAACTAAATTTTAAAATATTTCTTTGTTTTTCAAAAAGTGAACTGACTTTACAAAAGCAAAGCACTGAGAACTACATATGAAATAATATTTGTACGTATTTACTACTGAGGTTTGGCAAGCGCAATTTTGTTCAAATTTAGGTAACTTGTACACCAAAGTTCTAAACTAAAATGATCACTGGTCAACAAATTTTTGACGGATCTCCCAAACTAATTTAACTGATTTTGAAAAAAGCCCTTGTATAAAGAGGGAATATGATAAACATTATTTGAAGTTGGTTTGGTTTGCAATATAAAAATACAAGTATTCCTAATTATGAACTAAAGAATTTTTGACTGTGAGATTTTAATTTATAAGTAACATTTACTGCTTCTCTCCTCAAACTCTAACAATAGTCTGCTAGCATGAAAGGATTCCACTTCCGTTCCATCCCTGAAATGTCTTGATGGAACCGTTCCCCTTGTTCGTCACTGACATTACCCATGTTTGGTGGAAGAAAATCTAAATGCGCGGTCATCATGTGAACTTTTAATGACATCTTTCAACCCGCAATTCTAAATGTCTCCAACATGTCTTCCACTAATATTTTGTAATTATCCGCCTTTCTGTTTCCCAAGAAATTCTTAAAAACTGCAACCATTGATATCCACGGCCTTTTTTCGACCATGTTTAATTTATCTTCATTATTTCGTTGATTTGAGGATATAGTTCCTTCTTTTATGTAGCCCCACTTAATTTAGGAAACTTTTCTCGGAGATATTGGAATTCTTCTTTTTCGCGATTTATTCCTTTTATAGTGTTTTCACATATACGTATTACTACTATATTGTTAGCATCCAATCTACCCGTTGTTAAAATTTGAAGCAAAGATAAATCTTTTGTTTTGTACCATGTGATGTCTCAGCACTTTTGAAGTTTTGACGGAACTGTCACTGTCAGTTCTGACAGCAGTTTAAAATGTTAGCTTGTCGGTTTCTTTTTCGTCTTTTTACCTTTCAAAAGTAAAGATTAATGTGTTTTTATTGGTGAAAAGTGGATTAAAAGTTAATTATTATCCTATTTACGATAATGTCGTAGCTAATGTACCGATAATGCCAGTTTTAAGCAGCAAGAAGTGAAGAACTTACTTGTAGTTTTAGCAGGGGATATTCTTCACAAGAATGTAAACTGAAGAGTGAATACATCATTTTTAATTTGAGATTTTTGGGCAAAACGGGTAAGAACATTATGTAAATAAAGCAAGGCATCGTTTGGAAATCTAAAAAAAAAACACACATTATTTAAGTTCGAATTAAAACTCAAAATACGTAAGTATAATTTATTGTAATCATTAATTTATATATAATGCATTATAATTAGAATCAAAATCTGCTTAAATAATTAATTACCTACCTATGCAAAATCATTCAACTGACCGTCGACATGCGAAACAAGATCTCATTTTCTGTCTAAAATATTATTAACTCTGTTTTGATATTGTACTTTAAAGTATATAATAATTTATACTTACTGGATTTTCTGATATTTTATTATTAATTAAATTAAAGATTATGGATTATTCACAAAATACCGTTACGGCGAAATCGGAAGCTTGTCGGATTCAAATTTGAATGTGACAGGTGCGAGCGGCCATGATGTCATCGTTCGTGTTTTGTTTAGCGGAGCTAATCACGTGGTTATTTATGAGGTATGTTCAGGACATCACGTGACTTTTTAGACATGGTTTCCAAAGGCTACGTCTTTGCTTCAACATTTCTTCGTCGTTCGCTATATAGTAGTAATGCGTATATGTGTTTTCATCAAACCTAACCTATTGTGAAGAGGAAGTATGAGAATTTTTTGTTGATTAACCAAAGGAGGTCGCTCTATGTTTTAAGTCCCTGGTTGAAAAGATGTTCTTGGCAGCCAGTCTCATAATGATTCACTTTATCGCTACTATCCCATAAACAGAGGAAGCAGCAATTTTCTAGGAAATGCGAACCAACTGGGAGTTACTAATAGTGCTAAAATACATTCAGACAAGGGAGCTCTATAATACTACTATTGTTATGTCGGTGGCATCCTGTTGGAAGAATCCTTCCCGCCAATTTGTCATCATGCAAATCATGGATAAATGGTGTTAAAATATCTGTCCGATACTTCTCAGCTGTAATTGTGCCATCAAAATAAATTGGGCGTATTATTTCTTTAGAACTAATTGCTGCCAATACATCAACTTTTTGCGAATGAATTGCTAATTACCAGAGCCTGATAAATGAAAATAAGCCTCATCAGTTAAAAAGATTTTTGCAAGACCAGCGACATTTTCGTCTTGAAAATTATTTAAAAACCATTCACAAAAATTTAGTCTTTGGGGAACATCATTAGGAAGCAGTTCATAAATAACCGTCATTCGATAAGGGTACAGATGCAGGCTCTTTTTTAGAAGTTCCTGACATGTACTGTAGCGTAAATCTGTTGGCTGAATTTAGTGAGAAAGATGTCTAATTTAAGTTGAAGGAATATTTTACATAATTTGCCGCGCTTCTTCAATAACGTCATTTAAACATTTCATTTGTCTTCCAGCCCCAATTTTATATTAAACAGAACCAGTTTTACGAAATTTCTTTATCAGGTATTTCGACCCAGTGTAAAAATTTTGAAAGGTCACCGTAACATCAGGGAAATCGTTTAGAAATTCTTCAAAGCAGTCGTAAATAGAATAGAGTAAGTCCACAAACCGTCCATTTTGGTTCCATTTCGAAAAAAACTTTCCACGATAAAGATTTTTTAGCTTCGCTGAACATCTTTATTGCAGAAAATTCAATCCGGCAACAGAGCTTTATTAAAACTTGTACCGCTAATAAATGTCAAAAGACAATAAGAAATTAAATCATATCCCGTAAATATCACCCAATAGCAATCAAAAGACGGTTCTCGAAAAAAAATAATACTTAGTAATATACATAACTGCGAAAATTACAAAATTACTTTGTTTTTTAAACTTTATGAATACACACATTCAAATCAAACATGTGACAAATAATCATGTCACTATATACGCACAACGGCTATGTGACTTTCAAAATGCAAAGCCACCATTAAGCAAAATAATTAAAAATCACTCGTTACGTTAGAATATTGCTTTATAAACCTTATATTTAACCCATCTTCTAAACTTCATTCTGTTTTTCTTTAGTGAAGTTTTACTGAAAGTTAAGATGGGACATAAACCTTATGAATGTTGACGTCAACGTCAACGTCATTAACAACTTTCCTCGTTTGTCCCTAACTTTAGTTGATAAAATGGCCACATTTATACAAATCAGCGACTTAATACCTAAGAAAAAATTGTTTAGAACTTATGAGAACTTTGAGATGACAAAGTTTTAAATTTTGCGGTTATTGTATATTTCAGAATTATTTTGCTACCTTCCTTTACCCCGTAAAAATTAGGTTAGAGAAACATTATTTGTTGTATATGTTACAGCTAATAGATGAACATTTCACTATTTCAAACTATTTCACATCCTAGCCGGCTAATATAAATATTCTAATTCGCGCTGGTTAGCACCTGTTTGTTGAGTTAGTTCTTATATATGTCGTAATTAATTGGCGTAATGCGTCATTACGCGGAAAGCCTAGTCAGTGGTCGTACTGCCGACAAAGGTTGTAATCAAATGAATATTCCTTTGTTCGACTGAAGTTTTGCGTCATTTCAGGGATTGCCTGTTTAACTCTCGCCAAACAAAGTAAAAGGTTAAGCAATTACACGTTACGGCGTTTGACAGACACTTGTTTAGTCATTTGTGAAAAAGTTTTGAAATGTTTGATACGCTTACCTCTAGATATGTCAATCTTGGGTAGAAGGAGTAGAAGCAAGTAAAGAAAATACTTTTATTTTAGCAAAATAATATATATATATATATATATATATATATATATATATATATATATATATATATATATATATATATATATATATATATATATATGTATATATGTATATATCTTAAATAACTTAAAAATATTTCGGCGTTGATGTCACAAAAACGACTTAACATAATACAAAATGGTAACTCCCACAGTTGCAACGTACGTACTGTTACATACTTATAGAGTATGTATTTATTTAACTTTTTATTTATTTAAACAAGTAGCACTATCTTGGCATCTAGAATTGCACATCACTATCTATGTTATTTAAAAAAAAGTATAATTACGACCTTACACAACACAATTGCATTCATTCAACACATGACTAAACAAGTTTCTGTCAAACTCCGTAACGTGTAATCGCTTAACCTTTTACTGTGTTTGATATAGAATAAAACAGGCAATCCCTGAAATGAAGTAAAATTTCAGTCAAACAAAGAAATATTCATTTGATTACAGCCTTCGCCGGCAATATGACCATTAACTAGGCTTTCCGCGAAATGACGCATTACGCCCAATGACTACGACATGTACACATTATTGCTATTCTTATTTTATTTTAGTGTAGTTTATTACAGATTAACATATTTGTTTTAATAACAAAATCTATAAAATAAAATGTCCTATCCAGTTTACCTTGGATTCAACGTGTTTTAATCGAATCGCGATGGTTATTGTACAAAACTTGTGAGCATTCGACTATTATCCCAGATGTATAGGCATATTAGGCGTCTAATACGCGAACTACACCATTCTTACAAATCTGAAAACGCCAATTTATCGAAATGTTCGACTTAACAGGGCACTGATCATTTTAAGACAGTCCAGGAACAAAATAGGCATCGATTTTCCGCTTTGGGCATTTAAAAGGACCCTAGGATTATACTAATTTGCATTTTCGGGCACATTCGGACCATAAGTTTTAATTCTAACTTTTAGTAATCGATGCTTCAGTCGGATATTATAGATATTTATTGTTGTTCGTGTTCAGGTATAATTTTACTTAATACGATGCAAAGCAACTTACAGGAAATGGAAATGGCTTATGTACGGTTTAACTTACCATATCAAACTTATACAATTAGAATGTTCATATTTTAATGTTAGACATTAATGGCTTTGGTGATAGAAACAACACAAACTGTTCTGGAATCGTCTTAACCTAGAGTTGGCTTATTAGAAGCTGGTATTTTAATATAGAGTATGTTCGAGAAATCCATTAATAAACTAGGAGCGGTGATTCTACATGGAAAACTAATTGTAGTAGTACCATAAAAGAAATTTGGAAATTTGAAAAGTTTATAACGTTCGTTACTGTTGTATATATTACCACTGCCAAAGTATAGAGTAAGATAAATGACAAAAAAAAGGAAGATTTAAAGCTTATTAACACATAACATTTAATATTTCTTGCACAAAAAGCTTTAGCATTTGATCCTTTATCGTGTGACAATAATCAAGAAAATTTATCATACTTGAAATTATAATATATCAGCCAGCCGTAATAACTGTGTTGTTGTTAAATCTTGTGAGTTTGCGCAAAAATATATAATAAAAATATCTTTATTCCTTAATAAATAATATAACAAAATAAAGGAAAAATGCCAACCACAATAAATCTTTTATTAGATATTTAAAAAATAAAAAAAAAAATATTTTAATAATATGCATCTTGCCTACTAGATATACTACAAACTACACTACATCACACAAAGTGGAAAATACCCAATTTATTTTCTTTTCACCAAACGTACGACCTTCAGGTAAATTTTAACACAACTACCTACAAATACCTGGCTCACACGTCAACGTTTGCGTGCTCGGAAAGGTATAATATTATGGTTTTTGGCAAATTATCTTCTTTATCGTTTAGTGTAGCTGACATCAAAGAAGTGTAAATAAATTTGTTTTAGCGGTGCGTATTAAAGCAAAGCAAGAGACTTGTTACCTCACTAAATATTTATCTCTTAACCGAAATGAAATGGAAAATAATTTCATCAGAAAAATATTTCCCAAGGCAAAGAAAAAGTTCCTTATTGTGAGCAAATTATGCTACAGTTTTAGAAAAAAAAACAATTAAACAACAACTGCTTCAGTTTCACTTTATTAAAATATTAGAACGTTATATTATAATAGTTTAGCTGGTCTATAAAACATTTTTAATAAACAGAACACTCTGTAGATCTTAGTTTTAGAATAAATAGATTGACACCTAGGTTCAGAAACAATATCTTTCGCTAATGATTATAGCAAGAAGCCTACTTTAATGGGATCATTATGAATTAAGGCACTAGTATATAAAAAAACGCATTAAAATCCACTTCACTTAATCTTGAGTTACAATGACACCAACAAGAGGTTATTTAAAACCCTGGCATACAGGTCTAAAAGCCGGTTTACATTACATGCCATTTAGAGCATGCAAGTTATAGCAAGGCAGTTAATTACATTGCATGACCGTTTACATATGAATCAATTTTTCATGCTAGTATCCTGACAAGAAATGTCGCCAATTTTAAAATTATATCTACATCAGATGATTAAAAAACAGGTGTTGAACTTACCTGCCACATGCTGCTTTTTGGGACATATCGAATGTATTTTTTATACAGACAAACAATAAAAATATATTAAATTCGCAAAATAAACTACTGAAACACCATCCAAAACAAAAACGGCATTAATTTTTTGAGGTTATGTTTACTTTTTATATGGTTGATGCTTTGAAATATTACTAGAAAAGTTTGCAGAATTATTGGCAATTAAATTAAAACAAGTCCTAATTTCATGCAATGCAAGTAGAATTTACAGAAATAATTTTTTATCCATTTTTGTACAAACACAGCATAATGCAGCAGTGTTACTTGGTTTAGAGGTAGATATTTTGAAATTGTACAGGAAATGACAGGCCGCTTCCTTAGCTCTGTGTTAAATCGTCACAATTGTGCATAATATGACAGGTCATTCTTCTCCATCTCTTCCACAAAAGCTACAAGTTATAACCCAGTAGGCCCTAATACTGTTCAATGTTTGCTTAAATAGAAATTACTTGTTTACAATCCCACCGCTTGGTGTAACTCCATATCTATTTGTCATCCACACTAAAGTCCTGCTCTTTTCTACTGCCAGTTTCACCATAGTTGTGCTGAAAACTGTACTCTTTACTATCAAAATCTCCAAACCACTTGATTTAGTTTGGAGATTTCGTGGGTAATGTTCATCTGGCTATCAAGCGCAGGTCGATGCACATTCCCAAAGTACTCCAATTAATCTTAGACTAAGGTACCAAGAATCTTGTTCATTTCATTTAAACTTATTCCTGCTCAACCCCCTTTTGTAAAAGGACCACTTTGCCTGAGACCACGTTGTAGTGATGTGATGAAATAAGAGATTTTCTGTACTCAGATAAAGCTTTGTCCCTAATCCTAATCATAATTTTAATGATGGGAGTAATCCAGGGGGGGAAATTCTTGGTAATGCGAACCTTTTTAATAGAAGCGTGGATATCAAATAAATCTATAATAGTTATTTATAACGTTATATAACGTTAAGCACTAACATATTTGCTGCCAAGTTAAATTTATAAAAACTGTCTGCCACGCCTAAACTGAATCCGATGATATACATCCAATCTAAGGTTACTGGTTATTGTAGATATTTTTTCGGACATTTTTTGACTGATTTTTTGAAAAAAAAATCATAATTACATACCGGTGTCTGACGTGGCGCTGTAACAAATCATTGCATGTTTCTCGCATAACATGCCACAGTAGATACTCTGAGAGGACATTTTTTATATGATACGCCATAGCAAGCACTTTAGCGAACACAAAATTATCGACGGTAGTCGGCGGACACTTCAAATCCTCTCGATGCCTAGATTGCACAGGGTAGCTAAACAGCACGAGAGCAACGTTATAAAGGGAACAACTTATAATATAAACACAAATATTAGGTTTTTCAAAACTACTCGTATTTGTTTGTATCACTACTATTTTAAACTTAAAAAATATTATATTATCATTTAAACTTTTGCCAAACATTTAAACATTTTTACTGAAATACATTGAGGTGTCCGCCCTGGCAGATAATCAACTTTCTTTTTTAATTAATTCTGCACGCCATAGCGGTCACAAAAGCATACACAGGTTATAAAATCTAAATACATACAGGGTGGCCCATTAGTGCGAGTAAGTCCAATATCTCAGTTGTCAACAGAAATACAAAAAAATATTACGTATAAAAGTTATAAGATCCATAGAGGTGCATATTTTAAAAATATTTTCCAGTATACGGGGTGTCCCAAAATAGCAGAGCAGCAAAAAGTTACTTTTTTTTAAATGGCAACCCTCATTTTTTTATACGGAATTGAATTCAGCATGAAATTTACCATACACTTCAGTATTTTAATTTGGTGTTCGTTGCGATGTTGCCACGCTATTTATGTTTTACTAGAAAATCGAAGAAAAACAACCTATTTAAAATGCCTTTAAAAAATTAACTGATTTAAATTTAATTATACTGGATTACGGTTGCCGCAACCCAAGGGATTCCAAAATATTCTTATCAGAGAAAATTGTCCATAACTTATACAGGGTGTTTCTTACGAAGGTGGCAATATTGCTACTTTTGAAGTAACAAATCTTAATTTTTTTAAATGGGACACTCTGTATATTATTGCGCCATGTTGTTAAGCGTTTTATGCTCCATGAATTCGCAATTACAACTCATCACCTAAAATCGGCCCTTTTGCGAAAATTTTGGATTTTAATGGAAAATGCAAGAATATCGTTGTTTTGCATTCAGTTTTTTCTTGGTAGGCCATGACAGCGAACAGAAAAAACGTTAGCCATGACTTAAACAAAAGCGGCCATTGTCAGACGTCACAATATTCTTGTAATTACTTTGTGAAACTTTGAGTTTTGAATTTGTAATTTTAACGCCGGATTAAGAAATTATAATGAATTTTTCGAAAGAACTTGTTGATATGGTTTTTATATTAGGCGCCAGTGACAAGAATTGTTTATTGGCCACTAGGCTTTATTGTCAAGCTTTTCCTGAAAGAAGACAGCAAAGGAAAGAAGCGTTTGAAAAATTATTGGATCGTTTTGTTCGAACCGGAAAAGTAGATTACGAAAAGACTGAGAGAAGCAAAACAGCCAGCACAGAAGAAAATCAGTTGACCATTTTGCTTAAAGTTACAGAAAATCCGCATATTTCACACCGAACAATTGCCAATGAAACCAATATAACACGACAAACAATTCGGAGAGTTTTAAATGATCAAAAAATGCATCCGTACCACATTCAGCTTATGCAGGAGTTAAATGACCAAGATTATGGTGCCAGAGTAGCTTTTTGCGAGTGGGCTCAACAAAAAATGCAAGAAGAAAGATTAGTTTTTTAATTATGTGTTATTCGCTGATGAATCCACTTTTCACAAAAATGGTAATGTGAATCGTCACAATTTCCATTACTATTCAACAACAAATCCACATTTTATAAGAGTTCATAGTCAAACAAGATGGTCATTAAATGTGTGGGGTGGCATAGTTGGAACTTATGTTATTGGGCCCTACTTTTTTGAGGAGAGAGTAACTGGTCAAGTGTATTTACAATTCCTTCAAAACGAGTTGCCACGTCTTACCAATGTTGTACCAAACTTTATTAAGGAGAGAATGTGGTATTTGCACGATGGAGCTCCAGTCCATCATACTGCAGTAATTCATGAGCATTTAAGCAACGCTTTTCCCAACAGATGGATAGGAAGAGGTGGTCCATTTCAGTGGCCCCCTCGATCGCCCGATATGACAAAAATGGACTTCTTCTTATGGGGTTACGTTAAAGAACAAGTCTACAGAATCCCACCGACAACTAAGGAAGATATGAAACAACGAATAAGAGAAGTTTTTATAAACATCAATAACAATATGCTGAATGAAGTCAGTCGATCTTTTGAAGAACGTATAGAGGCATGTTTAAATCACAATGGCGGCCATTTCGAACAGTTATAGTTTGTTTTTACATTTATTTTATTTATTTCTATGTTCTCCAATCTTTGTTTCGGATTTTCGAAATGTATTTCATTATTGGAATAAACTATTTAAGTAGGTACAAAATGAAATGAAAAATTGAATAAACTATAAAAATTATTATAAAATTGTTTTTTCTTAATATTGAAACTAAAAACTATATGAAACTTTATAATAACGGAGCGTTAAAAAGGGATTAAAAAAATATTTACGTCAGATAATAAGCGCTTTTGTTTAGGCCATGGCCTACCAAGAAAAAAGTAAATGGAAAACAACGATATTTTTGCATTTTCCACTAAAATCCAAAATTTTGGCAAAACGGCTGATTTTAGGATATGAGTTATAATTGCGAATTTATGGAGCATAAAACACTTAACAACACGGCGCATAAATATATAGAGTGTCCCATTTAAAAAAATGAAGATTTGTTACTTCAAAAATAGCAATATTGGCACCTTCGTAAGAAACACTCTGTATAAGTTATGGCCAATTTTTTCTAATAAGAATATTCTGGAATCCCTTGGAAAACCGTAATCCAGTATTATTAAATTTAAATCAGTTAATTTTTTAAAAGCATTTTAAATAGGTTGTTTGTTTTACTAGGCATAAAAGCACAAGATTTAATGCCGCGGCTGGTGTTTCATAGCCGAGCGTAGCGAGGCTATGAAACCAGCCAAGGCGTTAAATCTGCTTTTCTGCCGTGTGAAACATATAATTTTTTCTTCAAATTTGTTCCAATTCCACGCAAAATCGACTTTTCCATATTTAAATTGCGTTTCATTATCAATATCCAAATAACTAATAACTATTATCAAAGGTAACCGGGCCCTGCGTTACTATGGTTACCGCTGATGATGTTTGTTGAATATGTTTGTTTACTGTTTACTTTGTCATTGTCAATTTTAATAACCAGTTTGATTTAAATTATTACTTGGAAGGTTGCCTAGCAACGAACTTTTTCTGCCTAGGCAGTAAAATTGGACTTTTTCTGCCTAGGCATTAAAAGTACAACTTCTAAGCCTGCCAAGTGTCATTAAAAGGCCGCTTTTAATGTCATTTGGAGAAAACATAACTTTTTCTTGGATTTTCTTGTAAATTATAAATAGCGTGGCAACATCGCAACGAACACCAAATTAAAATACTGTGGTGTATGGTAAATTTCATGCTGAATTCAATTCCGTATAAAAAAATGATGGTTGCCATTAAAAAAAAAGTAACTTTTTGCTGCTCTGCTTTTTTGGGACACCCCGTATACTGGAAAATATTTTTAAAATATGCACCTTTACGGATCTTATAACTTTTATAACTAATATTTTTTCATATTTCTATTGACAACTGAGGTATTGGACTTCCTCGCACTAATGGGCCACCCTGTATGTATATCGAAAAACTAAAATAAATAGACTGTTCCATAGCGCCAATATAGATACTTAATATTGATAGTTACATAGAAATGTGTATCTGCTTGGCATTGCCACTGAATAAGAGGAGCGAACACAGGTGTCTGCTCAGGCGAGGTAACATCGCAACCGATCAGACACTGGTGTCTGCCCTGGCAGCGAATGTGTTTCAAAATCCAAATCCATAGCAAAACTTCTAGGAATGCGCATTAAACAATAACCCTTTGCATAGTATATTTATCAATTTAAAGTAAAAATATCTATTATTATTCAACAATATCGTTGCCGATCATGAAAACAATATATTTAATTTAAAAAACCGCCATTGCCGTTGAACTTTAGGAAGTAGGGAGGCATTTTTAACTGGTGAGTACACAATACGCTATCAGCTATTTAATATTTTCAGCCTCCCATGGTGTGTTGCCAAATCATCTACTTCAAGGCGCCCTTGTTAAAGAATGCTGTGCACAAAACACATTATATTCAATAGACTAATTAGCAGCTACAAAGTTGTTTTTTTTTCCGTGGTCCAAAAAAATATTATTTCACTTCCAACATGCACACTCTATATTTGCCAAACAAGACACAACCTAGAATATTGTTTCTATATCTGGGAAGTGGCATCACTTTCAACACTTACCGTTCTTGATTCTACACAAACGAGAGGCATCAATGACTAATTTCTCACAAGAAAACTCCCTTCTCTCGCTATCTACTGATGTTTTCACGGATCCTACTCGTAAGAACTAGCCTCTAACCCCTTGGGCTATTACCAAGACCGAGTGGTAAAGGGAAATAGGAAACTATGTTTTTCGTAATCATTTGGGATCCCTCAAAAACTGAGGATATGAAAGCATCTAAAGCGGTGATTTTTTTTTTTAATTTTATGTACTTTCTTCCAGCGAAGAAGTAAGAACAAATTTACATAATAAATAAGAGTAATTTCTGATAAAAATGACTACCTTTATGTGACTTTTATCAACAAAAAATATGTGTTGTTAAATGCCATATTAATTTGGCTATTTATAATCTCTCACGCACCCAGAGAAAAATTATTCATGCTGAAACACCATGACGTGGCTTATCGCGGCTTAACATAAAATGTAATCAAATTCTCTCCGCATTTATATACATTAATATGTCAGCTCTTAACCGGGTGTATTTGGGGCATATCAGGTCCGCAACTTTTCGCCGCCAGTATACAGGGTACAAAAAGTTTTTAGATTTTAAATAGTTTAGACTTTTAGACCAACTTATAACGAATACAATTGCTATACTTATACTTAAATTTTGACTCCAAGCGAGTCATAATTTGTATCCTAGGTAAATTAAGTCAAAAAAAACATATCCACTATAAAATATTTGACATCTCATTTACAGGATATTTTATTTCTAGGTGCAACGTCAGAAAAGTTCTAATCAAAAATGTTGCTTTTATCAAATGGAAAACCCTACATATTTTTCTGCCATCTTGTAGCTTGTCAAAAACTCTTCATATTTTGTAAAGAATGTTCTATCCCTATCTCTAATAGTTTTTGAAATATTTTGATTGATATTTTGAATACAATAGATTTGAATAGATAATGGGTAATTCCCTTCGCGGTAGAAGTAAAAACCTGTAGGTAAAACCACAAAATTTCGAATCTATACAGAAGCGAAGAAAGCCTATTTTGACAGGACCCGATTTTGAGAGCGCATGTCCAAAGCGGCCATCTTTTAACTAACAAATTAGTTACAAGCGCATGGTCAATGACCTCAACGGCTTACTATAGTTAGTTCGATTGTAACTGCAGGTGTTAGATATTTGCTTGCATTTTGATTAATATTTTCCAAAAGTTAGGTACAATTTCGTATTTTTGGCACTTCTCCTATAACCTGACGTAATTTTGATATTGCTACTATGTATTTACAATGCATGCTTGCACGTCTTGCAGCATGTAAATGTATGTTTTGTCAGTGTATTAAAGCTAGAAATAAATATTTCGATTTTTGATGATTTTCTTACAGTGTAATAACTAACAATACTGTCACTAAACATGATACAAGGTCACTGAAAACGGCGCCCTTGAGATCAAAGGAACCGACACACTTTTTTGCTTCTGTAGGGTTTCAGAATTCTGTGATAAAACTAACTAAATATAAATCCTAACATTAACACTAAGGAAAACATTATTTTTGTATCTATAACCAGTGGTTGGCCCATTGACCGGCCATTAACATCAATAATTTTTTAGTATTTGCTAAGAATGTTCTGTCAATAAATATATATTTCGTACCATAATTAATTACGACCTCTTTTTAAACCTTAAGACTTAAAACTTCTTTGTGAATTCGAGGGTAAATGTTTAAGTTATAGCAATGCTTTAAGTCTAGCCCCCCTTTCCTAAATCCTGGATCCGCTCCTAACTGTAACCCCCCAAAAAAACTGCTTGTTCTTTACAAATCTTCGAATAGATGTCCTTCTTGTTCAATACATGTCAGTTCTTCTAATGATATTTTCTTGGACATTGGATAACATCCTGGTGTTATTTCTTGTTTGACATCTATCCCTAATCCTATTCTCCATGTCCTGCCTTATCGTAGGTACTGTGACATATGCCCTATCTTTTATGTAGCCCCACAGGAAAAAATCTAACGGGTCAAGGTCACAAGACCTTGGTGGCCATTCAATAAAACCCCCGCGGCTAATCCATCTTTGAGGATAGTGCTGATCCAATAATTCTCTGGCCTCGTGATAAAAGTGGGGGGAGTACCATCTTGTCGGAGCATATTTTGACGTTCATCAAAATCTACTTCTGCCAATAGTCTTGGCAACTCCTGTTGCTACGGCTACGGCTACTAACTTGGGGACTCTCCTGAACTTGTAACAGTATTTCGAGTTGTTTCTCACCATTTGCAGCTTTTTATTGACAACTTGACGTTTTCAATGTTCCACACTGCCGGTTCCATTAAATTTTGAAAACTCCGAGGACTGGGTGTTCGCCACTCAGGATATTTCACAATGTATATTTCGGCTAAAAAATAATTTTTATCTCTTAATTCATGTTGAGTATAAATAACCGGACAATAAACTTTACAGTAAAAACGTTTAACTTTAAAACCGATCTGATTGTTAATGTTATCCACTAACATTATTTTCATTTGTTTTCTATAGCGACTGAAATCGATTGACCAAAGATGCAATAACGAGAACAGAAAATCCCAAAAAATCAAAATATTTCAAAAATTATTACAGATAGGAATAGGACATTCTTTACAAAATGTGAAGAGTTTTTGAAGAGCTGTAAGGTGGCAAAAAAAATATAGGTTGTTGCATTTGATAAAAGTGGCATTTTTTAATTACAAACTTTCCGACTTTGGACATAGAAATAAAACACCCTGCAATATTTCATAGTGCACACGTTTTTTGACTTAATTTACTTAGGATACAAATTATGAATCCCTTGGAGTCAAAATTTAAGTAGTATTTTTACATCAAGGAGATGCTTGCTTGGGTGCTTGCTGGGAAATGCTAAATTTATATTACAAGGAATCTACACGTAGAATTCAAAAATCAATTAAAATACAGGGTGTCCCATTTAAAACATCTAACTTTATGACACCTTACTTTTTGAACGCACCCTGTTTAATTCAAAATATTTTTAAAATGTGCATAATACCTATCCAACCATACATTAACACAAAAGATTATTATCGACAAATCTTATCTTCAAGGCATAAAATTACCCGCGCAATCGTTGACTCACCCGGTACATTGACTGAACATTCAACCAATCTAATAGATTACATTGTGGTCGGAATATTATTTTAGCAATATCGGCAGAAGAATATAAAACTTTTTTTTTTCACTTTATGAGTTGAATTTTAGACTGAAAAATAATGAAGTAAAGTAATAACAAAGCCCACGTCCCCGTATTACTGCTCCAATGTAATTAGGTCACTAGAAGAGTAAATGCCAGTATTTATTCAGTATAAAGAGAAAATTGTATGACGAATCCGAATGAAGCTAATTAAAACAGTTTATTTATACAGATGAATAAACCCGACATCTAAAAATTTTAATAAAATAAAACGTCTGCCATTCTCGGTTTCGTTTTACGCTGGGCTTTAACAATATTTTAAAGATGAAATTGTGCTTTTCGCCGATGTATATTCAGGCATGGAATGTTCTCTCAAGGTCGGCTTTCAGACGTTTCAATTGAGATCAAATTGCAAGTAATTTTCGTTTCAATAAAAGGTGAAGTAGACGTACAGTAGTCGTAAAATGTGCTCATAAATAAAAAAGGGATAACAAAAATTGAGGTAAAGAGCAGAGTTCAGAATAAATTGAGCGTTGAATTAACAATATACTTTTAATACACCTTTTGTCTGTTCCCCTGTCATATAAATGTATGTATGAGACTGGTGGACATAATGCATAAAAATCGATTTATGGCAATAATGTATATATATATATATATATATATATATATATATATATATATATATATATATATATATATATATATATATATATATATATATATATATATATATATATATACCTATATATATATATATATATATATATATATATATATATATATATATATATATATATAGGTATATATATATATATATATATATATATATATATATATATATATATATATATATATATATATATATATATATATATATATATATATATATATATATATATATATATATATATATATATATATATATATATATATATATATATATATATATATATATATATATATATATATATATATATAGCTAAATTAGCAAAGCACACTAGTTCAAAAAGCTCTTGGTTTCTCTTTTACCAATAGCCCAGTTTATCATCTCCATGACCTACTATTCACCACCAGTTTTAACGAATTTATAACCCTCTTAGGTATTGGATGAAAACTGAGCTAGGAGGTCATTTTGAAAATAAATTCTAATATCTCGCCAAGAAATTCAAGGATCTTGTTTTAATTATATGTGATAAATCGAACAAGATTTGTTTTTGACCTTTGATAATGAGATACGTGGTGTTTGGGCACCGATTATTAGACAATTACCAATGATTTTTTTTTATTGTATACGTGTAGATTTAAATAATAAATTTAGTTTAAAGCAATAAAAACAAAATATTTGTATCAATAATTGTTTATTAAGCATTGACCTATGTTACCCTTAGGCCGACCATATAAAGACAAGTAACAGAGACAAAGTAAACGTCCAGACGAAGGACGGGGAATGTTAGTTAACAATATAAAATGTTGTACCGTATTGTTTACTAGTCCTTCACGAATCGATTAACCCAATGCCTGTGATCAAGTGAACTCTAAAACCAACGGATAGCGATTATCCTTTTTTATTTGCAACTCCTAAAGAAAGATAACATAATTCTTGGGTTAAACAGAATAGTTTCGCCAGGCACATGATGTCATTGTCATTGTCAATGTCATTTGTTGTCGTTGTTTTGATTACTTGTGTTACACAAGTTGTTTGTTGTCTTGGCGGTGTTTTTCGCCATTATTTATTAAATGTTTATGTTTATTAAATGTATAGTTTGTCGCAAATCCGACACAAAAGATGGTTTACCATCATTTCAAGGTAAGTAAACAATAATGTTTCATTGGCGTTTCCTTTACAAGGGAAGCTGGCTAAATACCAAACATAGTTTTCACCAGGATTAAAAAATTTAAAAAAGCTTCCAGCTTTACCTTTCGAGGAATCGCTATTGCACTTTTTCGGATTTGCAAAATGTAGTTAGTTATACAATAAAATAGTACATTACTCTTGAGGTTTTCTGATATAGGAAGCCCGTTATTCCTTCAGTAACTGAAGTTAAAAGAAAGCTGTGGGGACATACATATATTCAAAGCTTAGATTTTACCATAAGAAAGTCTGAAATAGGAGTAATAAAACTGCAGTTCCTGTAAAATTGTTTATGCGAAATCTACATGATTTCTTTCTGTAAAAAAATACATCACTTGTTTGCTATTTATGTTTTCCACAATAATTTATGTATTGGGGCAATATATATAACTGAACTGACTCCGTAGCCTTAGTAATAGAATCTGTAATTGGTTGAATGCGAGTTCTTGTAACCAATTTATTATTATTTTTTTATAACTTCAATCAAATATCATCTGTTAGGTAGGAAAATACCTACAGAAATATTAAATGAAGTGTCACTATGAAACATTTATGCTAGTATTTTTTACTAAATTTAGATTTTAAACAATTAATGGAGTAATGTTAAAGTTACATATTTAGTAAGTAAAAACTTTTGAACACAATGACCATCTTTAAAACCAGAGTTAGTAATGTTGCAGAATGATCGCAGACTTATCAAAAGCCTTTCTGTATGCTTCAAATTCTAAACACTTTTAAGCAATGTTTTACATTTTCAAATTAATTACTGACAGTGCCAAAGAGCAACATTGTTTTTTTGTAATTTTTGGGCTCCGTTATCCATGACGGGTTATCCATGACATTAACACCCATATGTTTTCCCAGCTACAGAATTTGATTAGGTTTGTAGCAGTCCTCCTCCTAGCTGTGAAGTAAAAGAACCATCAAATAAATTAAATTAGAATGCTCAATGACATATGACATAGTATTTAGGTATTTCCATCTAGGACACACTCTATCTAGGATATAGTCATAAAGAGAATTCTTATTTTGAGGTAGGTTGGATTAGAAATGATTTCTTATTTTATAATGTAAGTTACCAGGCATATGTAAAAAGTTCCTGCTGATGACAAATCATAAAAAAATGTAAAAAATTTAATTCATTTTCTGCAACTATGAGAGCTCTTCTTGTGGCAATTATTCTCACTTTAAAGCCATACTAGCACCTTAGTATGTTCGACAATTAAATCTGCATGTGTATCATTTTTAGACATAATGAAATAATTTATTTTTTATGAATAGCCGCTTGCATCGACATTACTCGTATACTTTAAGGGGGGGATTAATTCTGTATTAAAATATGGGAAGTTGGACTAGAAGTTCTAATTTGGCTTTAAGGAAAATATATATTGCAGATTAAGCCTTTAATAATTCAGAATATTTTTCTGTTTCATTTTTATTTTAAAATACACATGTTCACCTTTTTGTATACCTGAGTGGAGATCTCTTTTTTGTCTTGGTTAAGCTCTATATCGCCTCTGCATGGAATTCTAGATTTCTTCATGATAGTGAAATTAATTTTAGGCATAACATAAAAACGTAAATGCTCATATTTACTAGATATTTCAATGCCTCTCGATGCCACTATACATTTTAAGAAAAGTCCTGTTTGAAGGCAATGGCAAACAATCACACAGTAATACGCTTAGTTCAACCTCTCAAATAGTGCCGTTCGGATCCGATGATAAACTTCAGGCTTATGATGAAGAAATTTGTAAAAATTTCACACATCACAAGCACGGCACTTGAAAACGAAAAAGAATTATTATCCCATAAGTAACACTAGGGGTAAAATTATGGCTATAAACTTTAATAATTCCTTGCCTAATAAATTATTGTTTCATGTAAGATATATACATAATAAATTTAAATTAGGAATAAGAAAGCACAGGAAGAGTTAACATGCTAATGGAAACATGTATTTCCTATCTAAAGTCAATGGAAGCCGTTGCTCGCTTATTGATAATATATTCGAAATATATTCCTATATGGCAAACAAAGCAGCATTTCAACAATTTTCATTCAAATTTAACCCGTTATAATTGGTTAAAATATGGAATCCAAAGAAGGAAACTAATTTGTAAAGCTTTATAAAGGATCTAAATTTACCATAGGCAATGTTAAATAAATCACCATGCATATAGTACCAGTTAAAAAGCGTTTTGTAAGTTTGATGTAGTGATGCGGGTATGTGCAGAAACAAAGAAAAAGATCCGAGTAAGCGCTGCTGAAGAAATCTTGATGCGGTTTCTACCATTTTGCATTAAAAGATATTTTACCTTATTTGCATGAACTAAGCAATGTTATTTGCTTTAAAATTATTTTAGAAAGCAGCTGCAATTTTGCGAAAGAAAAACGCTCGCAAAGTGAAGCAAACATATGGGAAATCTTTTCCAAAATCATAGTATAAAAGTAAGGCCAAGAAAGAATATTTTTTGCATTTTATTTTTAGGTAACCCTACATTAGTGTTGTAAATATCCGTATTCATTAGATATCCGAATCATACGGAATCGGAATCAGCTAATATCCGTATCCATTATCCGAATACGAATCCATTTCTTGATCTTGACCCGCGCGAAAGCGGTTACAGATCATGTATACGTATCCATGCAACAGACTAAAACATTTTCTATCCGGATACACGGCTAGGTAGGTCGATGCGGTATCGGTATCATACCATTCGAAGTCGAAGTTTAGGGATAAGAAGGCACCGCGTCGCGCCGTTCTCGTTTGAATTCGGTTCGGGTGAGGCGGGACTAGTTTAACCAATGGGTCTCATCTCATATGATACCCGTTACCCCGATAACTATGCCATCTTTTTTTAGGAAATGTCATTAGAAAGAGAAAGCACAATATCAAATATGCCAAATCGCAGACCGTGTTGTTCGCTTACACTCGATTCCGATTCCGTTTTCTCTTTGCACTTTGCATTAGTAACCACCCGATGCGAATTTATTTTGATTCCGAATCCGTATTCAAGTTCTCGGCCGGTTCCGGATAATCCGGATTCTTTTAATATTCGGATCCAACGGTTTTTTGGATACGTATCCTTACATCACTACCCTACATGTCTTGTGCTTTATTTTAAGGCATAAACAATATCAATTTTTAGGTTTAAAAGTACGTTAAAAATTATGTCATTTTATTTAAAAAACTGTATAAGCAGTTTCCTAAAATTTTTTATTTGATTTGTAAAAAAATTAGTAAATATTAGTAAATACCATTAAATAGTAAATTAGTAAATAGCATTAAATAATAATGTATACTTACTTACATTTTGTGACTCGTCTTAAAAAAAACTTTAATAAATACGTAAATCACATGACATTGCGATTTAAAACTATCAGGCCACCACCATGTCACTACCAATGAGTAGGGAAGCCATTTTTTATTTTTAGGGCAGTCACCCTGTATATTGTTGCTACAATAAAGAGAGAGAGAGAGAGAGGGAGAGAGAGAGAGAGAGAGAGAGAGAGAGAGAGAGAGAGAGAGAGAGAGAGAGAGAGAGAGAGAGAGAGAGAGAGAGAGAGAGAGAGAGAGAGAGAGAGAGAGAGAGAGAGAGAGGAAGAGAGAGAGCCTTACCCTTAACAAATGCAAAAATAAACAAGGTGTTTGTTATGAAAATATGTTGCAGTCTTGAGACCACAAAAAACAGTGGGATGACATTTTCAAAAGTGCACTCTATAAGCACTTATTCAAAAAGTTATAATATGACATACTACAGACGTTTTCACGTGGCATTCACCGTGGTTGAGGTTGACAGTTCAATAATGGATGAATTGTGACCACAGCCACTCAAGTTTTTAGGTGGATTCGTAGAGTATTTTCGCATTTCGAGATCCCGTCGATATACCGTCACGTATATGTCAATGTATAGGTATACCAAATGCAGATATTCCACGAGCACTGAAATCTCGTGGAAATATCCTATTGGTTACGCCATTACTTTACACGGCCATAGATCATTTGATCTATGGCCTTCTAACGTAAAGTTAACTTCTTATGGAAAGAACCAACTTCTCTTTTTTTAGCTACAAAAGGAAGTTCACTGACGGGTTTAGGCAACTTTTTGATGCACTAGGATCAGATTATAGGTCTTGAATTTTAGACAAAACAGTGTTTGATCTAGTTATATTGTTTTTAAGCCAGGCTTCGTGTTTGTGTTTTAAAGTCATGTTGTTTCTATCAGTTTTATTCCATTTTCGTTAAAAACTCAAGGAATAGGAGATGAGCAGATATTACAGTAGTCTTATTACCATTAATATAATTAAGCTTAAATAGATAGTAGATAACTGATTCCTGTAGTTTCGTTTTAGATGCCAGACGCTGCTTCTCAAAAACATGTGCGTTAATGTTTGGAACGCTGAAGTCCAAAAACCTGCTGAACCGCTAGTAATGGGCAAGATAGACACATATTAAATGACTGGCCACCAAACATAAAAAATAAAAAAATGATATTTATCGTTTTTATAACTCTAGTCAAAGTAAATAATCCAGCAGGAACAAACTTGTTCAAATCACAAGTTATACTTATAAATGATAGTTATTTTGAATTAGTATTTTTGTTGTGCCTTTTTATTAAACACCCTATTGTTAGCTTTTTAAACACGAAATAATTAAATCATATCTCTTTTTTGCTTGGTATTTCTTAACTAAAGGTAGATTCTGAATTATCCCTTTGATAGATGTTTGAATAAAATCTGAACCTAATATAAGATACTTTTGGTTTTGTTATCCTCAGGGCTTTTTTAAGAAAATTTAATTATTTTAACTCAGTAATTTAAATTTTACTTTTGTCCTCCTAGATTATATTAAACGATTCAATGCGGGGCGTTAAATTGTGAGTGGTGGTGAAAAGTAGGTTTCAAAACTACAGCGGAGAACTTGACCTTCTTCACTCTTCAATTAAAAATTCTTTGAAAAAAGAGTCGGTCGTAGCAACAACCGCGACAACATCGATTTTACCCAAAAGCATACTTTGAATTGCTAATTGTAAATTTATATACATTGGATGGCGTCTAATAAATTTTCTTCTCTCTAAGGTATTCAGGTTTTCATCGCATAAAAGGGGTTAAATTTGAGTGAGAATTGACGAAAGCGGCTTTGGTTTCCCCTTTTGAGAATAAGTATATGTATAAGCAAGCATTTAAATCTTACGTAGACTTTATGAAATTTCAGGAAAAGGTTTTTATCGCTTGTTAGTTTTTTCATTAAAACGAATAAGATTGTTTTTGTTAACTGTATAGTAATAAGTATTTTTTAATATTCGGCTACACATGCATAATATTAGTAGTATCAACAAGTTTTTTTGTATATGTATTTACCTATCTGTTTACTTAGCATAGTTAAATGTACCCCATTTTTATTTTTAATGTATCCCCATAAATTGGGGAGCATTAAACCTGCGTCAACTAAAATCACGAGAGGAAGGTAAGCTTCATACTCTACTTGCAATTTCCAAACATTCTTATAAGCAATTTTCAATGGAAAAGAAATTGTTTTGTCTCAAACTACACAAGGTGCAAAAAAAATAGTTTACGATACAAATAGGAAAAAAGTTTATATGAACGGATGCCCTAAAATGGGATGTTACAGCCCTTTAAATGCTGGACAAAAAGGATAGTTTTTATTTATTTTTATTAACAGTGGTAGACCAGTTTATTTGAAAATTGGAGTTCTGCCACAAATGTGAATGAATGAAACAAAGCTTTGTACTACGTGATAAAAATGGAAATTGCACCTAATACAAAGCTTTGTTTCATTCATACTTAAAAAGTGCACACAGCCTTCGCACATTCCTTACAAAAGTGAATGCCTAAGCCAACGGTGATATTGAAACAAAAACCGTAACAGTTCAGAAGGGGTCATTTTCGTAAGGGTAGGGGGTTGCTTTACACAAAACTTTTTTATATAAGTAGATACGGCAATTTTATCATGAGATATAAAACAATTGAATCTTTTAGGTCAAAACGGTACTCTTTGTCTAACTTGCTAACACCCAACCTGAACGGTTTTACAGATATTTGCGTTTAAAGTTTGTATTACACATAGGTTTATTAAGGTCAACTGGCAGGCGCCTCTTAGTAATTCTGTCAATAACCCATTAACCAGTAAAAAATCTCCAAAACAAGCAATCCTCTTCAGGGTTCTGAGAAATGTATACTATTTCATAATGGACGAAATATCTGAACCTGTTCTTGCGAAAACAGAATGGTTTGTCATCCAGTTACCACTATTTTAGCATTTCTTTAATTACTCATACCTTCTGCCCATTACTGATGTACTAATATATGAAAATTTTTCGAAAATACATTTTTTCGAAATTATATTTTCTCGAAAACAGAACTTTTTCAGTAATACAAATATTCGAAAACTAGGAATGTTTTCAATTTTCCTTTTCTGAACCAACTTCGATTTTTTAAATTACTTTTTGAGACTACATTTTTTTAAGAAAACGTTTTTAGAAAGAACATTTTTTAAACGTTTCGAAAAAGACTTGGAATATTCATATTAAAAAACAAAACTCTTTTGAAACTTCGTTTAGGTTAGTTTAGGATACTTTTTGTCATTTTTTCATTGACATTTTATTCATTCTATTGGAGAAACCCAATAGTTCGTTTAATTTCTATTTTTCTGTCTTTATTCCCAATAAATATTAAAAATCAATAAAGCATAAAACCCCTTGCAAATAATAAAATTCGAGCTCGCATTTCTTGTTTATTTAACTTTCATTTTAAATACGTAGTAGTCGGCTACGCACAAAGCTCATTTCGAAGAAAGCATTTAAAGAACATTTTCCCTGAATTTATTTCTTCCAAACCGGCACCTTTGTCGGCGAAACTTCAAAAGCCTAGTTTCGTTAGAAAATTTCTTATTTCTTAATTTAATTGCTTAAAAGTTTTAGAAATATACTTCTCCTAAATGCATACAAAAGCCATCAAACATGGCTACAAATATCCTACCCCTGTCTCTTCGTCTAGTCCTACAAAGGCATCAACGCTCCACCCCTTTCATCTTTCTAACAAATAAAATAATATCTGCTAAAATATAATTCGAACGCGTCATTGCCAAAACTCTAATTGATCATCCCCTAACAGGCGGGTTCCCCAATGGGTGGTACTTTTTATTTCAACTTCGTTGCCGTCGGATCGGCACGTCAGTTAGCAAGTTATCGCATCGGGAAGAAGTCGCGGTCGGGTCACTTCGAGCGACTCGACCAAAGTTCGGTCTAGTGTATGACCAGACACGGTCACACATCGGGGTGAAGAAGTAGTGAGTGCGGGAAAAAGTTCCGTTTCTCTCGGGTCATCAGTACCAATTCCTGAACAAGGCATAGTCCTGTTTCTTCTCGGTTCACAGAACCCCCCATTTCTACAAGCAAAGTGCGCTCCTCTGTCGAGCCTCTAGTGTTCAAGGAACCTTCGACCAAGAGTGCCATTCGGGTCACAGGACACCCCTCTCCTCTTTCGAGCCTTCAGAGCTCAATCCCATCAAGGCAAAGTAACGCCCTTATTTTCTTTCGAGCCATCAGAGCTCACGAACTCTCAGCTCAGTGCTATTCATGACACAGCACCCTCTTATCTCAATACTTCTTCTGGCCGTCAGTGCCAGAAATAAGTAACAACAAGGCAAACTCTTCAGAGTCAACACCATCCCGGAACCATTTATTTCTTCAGATAGAGTCCTGTAAATCTCAATACTTCTTCTGGCCGTCAGTGCCAGAAGTAAGTAATATTCTTTCGGGCCGCACTACCTTTTTGTCTCAATACTTCTGCAGGCCATCAGAGCCGGAGTATCCATTTTTGATCCTTCCAACCGGATTAGTCATCCAAATTAGGTAACCCATCCTATTTTGGTCCTTTCTTCGTTATAACAATTACTTCATCATACTAACAAAGCTGTGATGCGGGTTAGAACCAGTTATATCTGGTACCAGTATTATATGTTTTGTTAATAGTTAGTTGGGAATAATGTCAGACATTTGTCAATAAATAATAATTATAAAAGATTGTATTTCAATCATAACATGGCGCAGTCAGTATATTAAATCCAATAAATTAAGTAATAAAATCAGTAAGAATGCCTAAATCAAAAAAGACGGCTAAAACGTTGGAGAGTTCCAGTCAGGAAGACCAAATTTTACCTTTAAAAAATACTATTGTAGAAATACAAAATAGTTTAAAGGAATTGGAAGATAGAACTGGAGATGCTCTAAGAAGTCTAGAAGAAAACTTTTCCGTGCAGTTGGCAGATTTAAAGAATATACTGTTAGGTGTGTTTGAGAATAAAAATAGTAATGACAAACCAGTGGAAAAAGAGAGTGTTGCTGATGAATATCAAATGAAAAATAAATCGTTAAATATTTCACGAGGACTACATATTCCCAATGGTGTTCCAGGGCCAGAGAAACTGGTAGAAAATGTAAATTTAGGCCAATTTAAGGACTGGAGGAATAAATTTGAAAATTTTTTTATGCTCCAAGGTTTAAATTTAGACTCTACAGGTCAGGTAACTGCTCTTTTGTACACATTTTTCACACAAGAAGTATGTGACATCATCAGACTTGTACTAAACATTCCAAATATTATCGATATAACAGAAAATTTTGTTTTGGATAAATTGGAAAATTATTATAAGAAAAAGGAGAATGGACGCATGCGTCGAAGCCAGTTTATACAACGGAAACAAGAAGTAGGTGAATCTTTTATGAATTTTTACAGAGAAAAACTTAAGCTTTTTCAACTTACTGATCCTTGTACACATTGTTTTAATCGATGCCTAACAGATCATGTTATTGAAGCTCTGGTTGATCCTGGTATAAGGAAGAATTGTCGAACGTTATCTGAAGCCATGGGTATTGATGAAGTTATTCGAATATGTGAAGCAGAAGAAGCCGCAACAAAAGAAGAAAATGGACAATGTGCACAAATACTAAAACTGAGTAAACCAATAAGTAAAAAATGTCCAAGATGCAACAATAATTGGCATAAATCATTAGGTGAGTGTCCTGCAAAAAACTTTTACTGTAAAAAATGCAAAATAAAAGGACATTTTACACAACTTTGCAGAACAAAATCTATACAGAATGTAGACGTTCAGCAAAATGAAGATGAATTAAAAAAAATTGGTACATTAAAAATCAGCACTGTAGGTGAAATTTCAAATTCTTCGAACGGACGCCAAATTAATGTAAAAATTTGTTATAAATCAGACGAACGTGATTCTTCTGTATGGTTAAATGCTATTCCAGATACAGGTGCTGAAGTATCAGTACTAGGTAAAGAATTTTTAAATAAGCTTTCAATTCAAAAAGAAAATATTCAACCCTCTAATTTAAGATTAGAGTCAGCAAATTCCTCAAAAATATACGTTTATGGCTATGTCGATTGCAAAATAACCTATGAAAATGTAACTACTAGTATACGTATATTTATATGTCATGGAATTGCAGAACTCCTTATTGATCGAAACGTCATGATTAAGCTAAAAATGTTACACAAGGAATTTCCAAAGCCATTAAAAATATGTATGCTGAAAATTTCAAAAATACCTGAAGACCAAACAGAAGAACAATGTGAGCAGATTAGACAGAAACTAATTGAAGAATATGAAGATGTATTCAACTCAGAAATACTAAAACCAATGGATGGTCCACCAGTTCATATTTACCTTAAAACTAATGCTACACCTTTTGCAATTAGCTGTCCCAGGAAGATACCCTTTGCATGGAGAGAAAAGGTGAAACAGGAACTTGATGAAATGGTTCGAAAAGGCGTAATTAAACCCGTGGAAGAGGGTCCAACCGATTTTGTTAGTCCATTAGTGGTAGTACAGAAACCAAATGGTAACATAAGAATATGTGTTTACTTTACTAAACTAAATCAACATGTTAAGAGACCGGTTCATCCATTTAAATCTCCGTGGGATGCAGTTTCTAATATTAATAGCAACTCCAAATATTTTTCAAGTTTAGATGCAACCAGCGGATATTGGCAACTTCCACTAGATAAAGTAAGCCAAGAACTCACGACATTTCTTACTCCTTGGGGAAGATATTTATTTCTCAGAGCGCCAATGGGACTGGTATGTTCGGGAGACGAGTTTTGCCGAAGAGGTGATGAAGCAATTTTGGACATAGGTAATATAGAAAAAGTGGTGGATGATATATTGATGCATGACGAGTCATTTCAAAGTCACTATGAAAGAACTGTAAAACTTTTGGATCGCTGTAGAAGCAAAAATATTTCTTTAAACAAGAATAAATTTATTTTCGCAAAAAAAGAAGTTTTATATGTTGGCTATGTTGTAGGACAAGATGGTATTAAAGCAGATCCAGGCAAAATAAGTGCTATACAAAAATTTAGAACTCCAGGAAATTTAACTGAATTGAGATCATTTATGGGATTGGTAAACCAATTAGGATATTTTTCAGAAGAAGTTAGTTCAAAAGCCATTCCACTAAGAAGTTTACTTAAAGTAAAAAATCAATTTTTGTGGAGCCAAATTCACGACAAATCATTTATGGATATAAAACGAGCACTTACGCAACCACCTGTCCTGACACACTTTGATCCTAATAAGGAAATAGCTCTTCATACCGATGCTTCCCGATTAAACGGGTTAGGCTATGTTTCGCTGCAAAAACATGATAATACATGGAAGTTAATACAGTGTGGATCACGTTATTTATCGGAAACGGAAACAAGATTGAATTGGAGATTGGAATTGAATTGGAGATTGAATTGGAAACATGATTGAAATTGAATTATTAGGTATAACTTGGGCTGTGACAAAATGTAAATTATATCTACTAGGTTTAAATCATTTTACTGTTATCACAGATCATAAACCTTTAATTCCAATTTTAAATGATTATACGGTGGATAACATAGAAAATCCAAGAATTCAGAGGTTAAAACAAAAATTAACTGGATTCTGTTTCAAGGCGCAATGGAAAAAAGGGACTGAAAATTTTGCTCCAGATACACTGTCACGATTCCCAATATCATTTCCAAATGAAGAAGATTTATTAGCAGAGGAAGCTAATTGTCATATGAAATCTTTCATTATTCAACAGGTGTCGATAGCTGACAATACAGAAGACACATAAAACGGCACATTTAGAAGATCTTTTTCTCATACAGCTACATGATTATGGTCAAGAAAATGCTGAATACCAGTTACTTATCGATCAAATAAAAAGCGGATTTCCTTTGGACCGAAAACATTTAAAAACCGAATTATTGCAGTATTGGGGTGTAAGAAATGAACTTAGTTATGAAGATGGTATAATAATGAAAGGGTGCCAAATTGTTATTCCAAAAAATGCAATTGCTATTCTTGAAAGACTTCATAGCTCCCATCAAGGCATAGAACGGACAAAGCGACGAGCAAGACAAACTCTTTATTGGCCAGGTATGAACAGTGACATAAAGAACAAAATAGACACTTGTCAATTATGTCAACAGATAAGGCCATCGCTTTCAAAGGAAACTTTGATGTGTGAACCTCCTCCTTCCAGGCCATTTGAAGATGTATCAGCTGATCTATTCTCTTGCGCTGGAAAACACTTTATGGTTTACGTAGATCGATTATCTGGATGGCCAATTGTTTGTCAGTTCGGCAATAGAGATCCGAACTATTCTCAAGTAAACACTTGTTTAAGAAGAATTTTTGCAGATACAGGGGTTCCAGTAAGATTTCGATCTGATAATGGTCCACAATTTTCATCACAAGAAACGAAGTCGTTTTTAAAAGCATGGAACGTTTTATTTAGTCCTTCCACACCTTATTATGCTCAAAGCAATGGGCACGCAGAGGCTGCAGTGAAAGCAATGAAAAGTCTGATTTTAAAATGCACGAATGAAGGTAACTTAAATGAGGACAAATTTTTTGCCGGGCTTCTAGAATGGAGAAATACTCCTAAAAATGATGGAGTTTCACCAGCGCAGATATTGTATGGCCTGCCTACAAGATCAATTATCCCAATAAATTTTAGAGTATTTTCTAAAAAATGGCGAGACTTTGCAACATTAATTGATCACAGAGCAATGGAAAATATAAAAACAAAACAAACTTATAACCAAAATGCTAAAGATCTTCAACCGATCCCAGTAGGAACAAATGTGTGGTTACAAGACCCAAGAACTAAAAGATGGAATAATTTAGGAATAGTTATAGAAGTAGGAAACAAAAGAAATTATACCATAAAAACGTCAAGTGGAAAAGTTTATACAAGAAGCAGACGTTTTATTCGTAAAGCTTAGATGGGTAAAAGCTATTTTAAAAGGGGAGAAGAAAGAAAGAAGTAAAAGGGGAGATGTGATGCAGGTTAGAACCAGTTATATCTGGTACCAGTATTATATGTTTTGTTAATAGTTAGTTGGGAATTATGTCAGACATTTGTCAATAAATAATAATTATAAAAGATTGTATTTCAATCATAACAAAAGCCAATGCTAGAACTTTCGACCAGGCGCCAATTAAAGAAATAAATTCTCGAAACAGCAGATTCAAGTAAAACTGAATATTCTTATTGCAACTGTCAAAGTCAAGAGTTTTATTGTAAATAGGCAAGTAAATGAATATACATAGTGTTCAGTGAAGTTCATGTCTTTTAATGTCTACAAGAAGCAACTGACAGAGATTGCGCAACCAGACAAAAATAAACCAGCACCCATGAAAATAGTTTACAGTAAGATGTAGTTAAGGTCTTGGTAGAATGTCCCTTGTTCATCCACATTCATTCATTCATAATTTAAATTTAGCAAAACTGTTTTCTAAAAGATATATTTGCAGGAAATGTATTTTTAAAAGGTTCTTTTTTAAAAAACATATTTTCGAAGAAGCTGTTTTTCGAAAAAAATTACTTAATTTATCACCAAAAAAGATATTTGTTGAAAAAAGAAACAGCTAAAAACTTAACTTAACGCGACAGGACAAGTTGTTTGATTAATATGGAAGTGTAAATATTGTAGCATTTTTTTTAATTATGCTTTCTACTCATTTGAGGGGATATACGAGTGCTTACGAAAGTACGATTTGTCTAAAACCATTTTTTCAATTTGTTTAAAGCACTTTTCAAAAATACATTTTTTTAGAGAAAATCATTTTCGAAATTAAATTTTTTCGGATAGTATTAATTTAATCACGCAACGGCTTTTTGAAAAAGTAATTTACGAGAAAGTAACGTACCAAACCTAAGGAAACCTGATCAAGCCCAAAAATGGTTCATTTGGGTTTGTTCAGGATCCTTTTTCGTCATTTTTTTATTAACACTTTCCAAGCTACTAGAGTTCATAATTTAATTTTCTAAATGATGTTTTCAAAAAATTTTATTTTAGGAAAATGTACCTGTTTTAAAAATTATTTGTTTGAAGACATTTTTGAAAAAATGTACTTTCAAAATACGGGTTTTCAGAGAAAATATTTTCAATATATTTCATTTCTAAAAAGCATCTTTGAAAAAGCGGTTAGGCCATCTTTGAAAAAATGTAGGTTCGAAATATGTTTTCAAGGAAATATTTTTGAAAAATTTCGTCAGTTCATTTTCGAAAAAGCTTTTTCGAAAAAATTTACTTGCCTGAGATATGTTTTTTGAAAAAAAAATTATTGGGTTATTTGTTTCATTTAGAACCAAAATTATCCGGCGCAAATTTGGATAAAAACGCAGTGAGATGTGTAAGGAATGTTTTCAGAAACAATCTAAGAACATATAAATCAAAAATGTTTATGTTACAATATTTATTTTTATAAAATTCCCTATTGAAATGCTTTTCATACAAGGCTCTAGGGGGGCGCCCCCTAGATCCGCCACTGGATACTCTTTTGATTTTTCTATATTAAACAGGTATGTCATTTAATTACAAAAAAAACGTCCAATCCCTTGTACCCAAATTATCCAGTCATTTAAAATTCTAGCGCGTTTAGCTCGGCCGTATTTAAGTTTTTAAATGTCTATAATTTACTTTTTCTACAACCGAGCGAAAAGTACAAATTTGCGCTTTCAAAAGAAAGCGCAAAGTTGGACATTTTCGAGGAACAAGCGTTTGTTTTACTTTGTCGCTCGCCGAGCGACAAAGTTACTTTGTCGTTCGCTTAGTTACCATGGACACCTTAATAATAATAAAGAAACGTCCAGCGTATCTGCGACTTTTGATACAAAATATAAACTGTCAAATTTGATATCAATAATTATTAATTACATTATAAAATATTTTTATAAAAACACCGGTTGTAGAAAAAATCATGTGTGTAATTCGAGCGCAAAGTGACAATGCCGCTCTCGCGAGATAGCCGCGCTCCGCTACGCGTCGCGCGTCTAACTTCTCGCTCAGAGCGGCAATATATCACTTTGCGCTCTTAATACACAAATAGTTATTTAAGTCGAACAAAACTTTCTGCATTGCACATTTTAAACGCAAATATGGGGGAAAATCTAGCGAGTTAAACAAAGAGTACATTTTTTACGTAAAAAAGTTCAATTTTCTTTATATCTCATGTTAGAATTTCTGTATCTAGTGAAATAAAAAAGTTTCGTGAAAAACAACCCCTACCTTTACGAAATCTACCTCTTCTGAATAATTGTTACGGCACCGTTGGTTGGCTTCGGAAGAAACATTTACGGCAGAACGGTCGTTTCGTGAGAGTATAAAATGGTATATTATAAGCACACATCATAAATATTAAATCTACTACAAACTCAATATAGGGTTTGCAGCCGCTTTTTTTTAAAATTTATGCGTTGCACTATTAACAAGCCGTTCGCAGTGACGTCTTTCCAACATAATAACTCCTTATGACACACTAAAGACCACAGATAAGTCCCATCATATTTTAGGTCCGGAAATGAAAAAATAAACCTCCGAACAATATACCCTAGCAAACTGTATTAACACACTTGTATTTTACTCATACCTACTCGCGTCCCAACGTCGTCCTCACAATAAATATCGCGGCGTACTGTACCTGCATTACATCAATCGACTCCCGGCCCCATTACTCCCGTTTGCTAACTGTCGAACCAATTGCAAGATACTGCCTGCACAACGGTGCCGGCGCTCCTCTCCGCTCGACGTTCATGGTTGGGTACGAAGTTTTTGCGCTCTATCATTAGTCATTTAAACGCCCGCAGAGAAACAGAAGAATAAACTTTTGACATTAAAAAGATCACGTGATCTAATTAATTAGTTTCTAAATACTTTGAAATCAAAAAACGAGTTAAGGTGAATAATTTTATTTAACTGAAATAGCTGGAACTTTCTAATCTATGCTAATTTAAAGCTAAGCCTATGCACGCCTGTAAATTTCATTTAATATTATTAGCATTGCTCGAAAGGTAGGTTTACTTTGTATAAAGTAAAATACTGAAACATCCTGGCGCAAAACTAAAAGGATTGTCAAAAAGACCTTTTTGTAAATACATTACTCATACATCTTTCCGTTTCCTTTTTCATTTATTTTTAGCTCTGTAGCGAGAGCTGCGGTAGTGAGGGCTTACATGGAATTTGAAATGAAGGATAAAACATTTTATATTGGTTTTCAAATACCTAACGACAAAAACAGATGTGTATAAGTATTAGTAAACAAAACCAATATGAATATAAATTAATGTATTTTTAAAATGGTTAGTTTCTTGTAATATTTATCTTTGGTTGAAAATTAGCTGTAGACCGAAATTCAATCGTGTAAAGTACAATGACGTTGGTGCCGGCGGATAGATTGTTGCGTCGCCGTCTCTCTCGAGCCTCGTGTGACTTCTTTAACAACCAGTGGTTAACTAAAAGTTTTCCCTCCGCCGGCACCAACGTCATTGTACTTTACACGAATTTCGGTCTACCCGCAGCTCCTCTTGCGTCTTTCATATGTATATTTCATCACAGCAATTCAGCCAGAAACAACTACCTACTGGTATAAAAAATTTAACCAATCTGAATATTTCTCAGTTTTTGCGTAAGTGTGATTCAAAAAAATTACAGACAGACACCAGATTATCTGTTGATGCCGGATATTCTTTTTATTTACAACTCATAGAGGGAAAGATAACAAATTATCAGCTGATGATTCAGCTAGTCAAATAATGGCTCACTAAAAAGACTTCCTTCCTATTAGACCCTGTAACCTACGTCGAGAGCTCTTAGTACCTGGCCCGTTGACATCTTGGAAACACGTTAAGTAGTAGGTCCGGAGCGTGAAACAGTTTTATTGTCTTTAAGACACCATTTAGAAATGCTTCTCATGACGGTAATGTCCTGTCAACACAGTGATTGAAACCTTTTTCTATTGAGTTAGAGAAGTTACTTTTTGGGGCATACGCTCAGTTCCAAAAAGCCTTCTTCTACAATTCGCGATATGACAGTATCTGACTTTAGCACCAGTATCACTATTCTACTCTCCGAGCACATACTGTTCGTGTTGGCCACGCAGAGCTAACAACGCTACAAACTAGCATACACTTCTGCTTAAAAAATTGCTGCATATTTTCATACAATAACAACGTTGGTTCCCTTAACAGAAACTGCTCTACCGACTTTCTCATCCTGTCATTATTCATCTGTCAACCATCAGGTATTTGGATATCCAACGCAATCAAAACAATACGTCGCACAGTGTTACACAAGATAGGGAATAATGGACAAAAATACTCCTACTTATGAAAAATGGATTAATGCTTTCAATATACTTTAAACTCTACTGTAATTACATAAATCTACGATAGCTTAAGTTTTGTTTTAATACGGACATCCCACGTAGACTTCAAGCCTAAGTACTAACGTACCATGGGCGTTTGGAGAGAAGGGAAATTGTTACGGGATTTGAAGGATTGGAGGTTGGGACGGGAAGGGAAAGCATCTGCAGGCAATTTGTTCCCTGATCTGGAGACCCTAGGTATGAATGAGCGAAAGAAGTGGTCTGTTCTAGGCTTTTGTAGCTGGTCAGTAAATAAGGGATGCATACGTAACTCGCCTCTTGTTGTTCTGTTAGGAACAGTCAAGGGGGGAATAATACCGGCTAGTTCTTCACAGCAAAATCCGTGGAAGTAGCAGTAGAAAAGGAATAAATCCCAAACAGCGCGGCAATGAGCGAGAGAAGGGACTTTTCTCGTGAGGGCTGGGTCATTGATAAGTCGAATGGCTCTCTTTCGGATAGACTCAAGGATGTTAAGTGTCGAAGGTGATGCCGCTCCCCAGATATGGGAGCAGTACTCTAGGTTAGGTCTTACTTAGAAATTGTCTATATGGATAGCGCGCAACTAAATATTTTCATTTTAATCGTCTTTTAGAAAACTTAACGTTGTTTGATAACCTTCTGTTTTAATAACACTATCATAATGTGTTCTACAACCACGCACACAACATTTTCTTGGCATGTTAAAACTACTGTAGGTACACCTCTTTAGACTGAGAGAAAATATCAATTCGTAGCCATAAAAGTCCAAAAAAACTGTGCAGGCCTAAATTAACAATATTAAAAGTTAAGCACTTTGAAACAGTTTAAAATTTAATCACTGGCAAAACTTCCAGGAAGGCGCATCAAACAAACACCCTTTACATATATTAGTCACTATAGAGTAAAAATATTTATTATTATTATTTAATAACATCGCTGCCGATTACAGAAAATAATATATTTAATTTTAAAAAACCGCCGCGGCAGTTAAACTATAGGAAATAGGTAGGTATTTTTATCATATGCATACACCACAAGCTATCAGCTGTTTACTATTTCCAGGCTCCCGTGCTGTGTTGCCAGATCATCTACTTCATGTCTTCCTTGTTAAAGACGGATGTAGCTCCTCACAACAGTTATTACCACTCGTGCCATTCTTTGGACTTTATCCAATTGAAGGCGCCAAATGCTGCCTTCAGTTGGGGAACAAATGGTAAAAGTACAAATGTACCTTCTCACAGTAAGCTACTAATAACATTTTAATTTTACCGAGTAAAACAATGTTAAAAGGACTAGAGAAATAGAGTATATATGATTTGCAGATTTATGTATAAATTTAAACACAGAAATATGGAAACGTTATTTTACAATGACGTTAAAATTGGTAAACATATTTATTTTTACACAACCACTGTCTCTGCAGCAATTTAGGGGAATATCCATGTAATTTTATCAATTTGATTCGTTTTATTAATAAATTTAATAAATTAGGTTTCATTCGGGGACAATAATACAGTTATTTAAGTTTTATTTTTACAGTAACTGGCTGAAAGAGGGTTCGTTTATTGATTTTACGTCCTATTTCCAAAAATAATTAGTCCAGGGTATTTCGTACTTACTTGTTTGTGATTCAACCCCACATTTATTTGCTTTTCACAAGGGCTATGGATAGCATTATAAAAACAGTATTCTCTTGTTTTGAGTGTTTTTAAATGGAAACCAATTCTACACAGAAACGCACCGACGTGCGTTTCCTGTACTGCGTGCGTAATTTGTGTGCTATTAAATTTGTATGCAAAAATTGAGAATAAATTCTCTAACCGCCTGAAAATTCCTTATACAATAAGGATTTCAACAAATAATGGTAAAACAGCTATTCCCGGGCTATATGCCCCTCCGAATAGCTGTTTTACCATTATTTGTTGAAATCCTTATTGTATAAGGAATTTTCAGGTGGTTAGAGAATTTATTCTCAATTTTTGCATATTTATATGTACCCCTAACAAGTAGACTTTCATTCATACGTCTATCAAATTCGTGTGTGGCATTATGAATCCTATATGTAATATATTACGGATGAAAAATATTAGCAAATTTGTATTGTTTATGCACTTAAAAAACTTACATATTTAGAATGATCTATTCCAAAAAGCTGTTTCTAATTTTTGCTTAAAGGTTTAGTACCTGATCCCATGCAATCCCACCAAATCTTTGTAGAAGTAAAAAAACTCACATTCCTTGTATTTACCAAATTAAAATTACCTGCTAATATGTGCGAACTTAACAGAAAAGCCAGATCACGTAAAACAAGTCACAATGGAAGAAAATGAGTATTTTATTTTTATTATAAAATATTTATGGTAGCTTAGTATTTGTATTTCTTTTATAGATCAAAGGCAAGTTACGTTGCCTTTACCAGGCGCGAAATATTTAAGACACTTTGAAGTGGTCCTCCCGATAATTTTAAAGAAAAATGCAGATATTTACACAATGAAATTAAAAAGAGAACTGGAAATATGGACTGTTTATATTACAAATAATTAGAGATTCATCAAGTCAAGTAGCTTGAAGTTTTTATAAAGTACTTGACTTGACTTGAAATCCAAGCTTTTCAGAAATTCACTGCTTGACTTGACTTGGTTTTCCATGGTTACTACTTGACTTGATATCAAGCAATTTCAAGTTACTTGATATTACTTGATAACGACCCGATTATGTATAAAAACAAGGCGCAAATAATTTCTGCAAGCTCATGCTCACATATAAACAAGATGCGGGGTTTCCCGAATCGACTATAACAACTGCGTAGTTGCGTATGCTTAAACAAACCAGTATAATAATAATAAGTGTATCAACCAGGGCTGCTCTAACTGTTACAAAATCCCGCAACCGATTAAGCGACAATTCTATTAGAAGCCTTATGTGCCAGATCTCGGATGGCGAACGATGATATTAAAGACCTCTTTTAACTTTAGCTCTTACTACTGTGTTGCTGAATAAGATGAAGAGGAAACCAGTTTTAGTATGTTGTTTAATATTTAAGAATAATATATTAATTTATTATTATTTCCTAAAAATAAATTATTATTTCCATTTTTTACTTTTATATTACTTCTTGTTATAAATTTTCAAATAAGAATTTAAGATTTAGTTTTGTAAATAAAAGGCTTTATTGCAAAGTTTCCTGTCATTTCTTGATTATATCAAATGTATTTAATGAAAAACCAAGTAGTCTTGAAGAGCTACTTGATTTTTCAAGTACTTGAAATATAACTACTTGATTATTCAAGTACTTAAAATATAACTACTTGACTTGAACTTGACTTGTTTTCAAGTCAAGTCAAGTCAATGACCGTGTAGTTGTCGTCCGCTAGCAGCTCAGAGAAGTCATGAATGCCCTTGCTTTAAAATTACCGCCATTTAAAAACATATGCCAAATGCATACAAATGTACCTACCTATGAACTGGGTTATTTTGACTGAGCAATAAGCTATGCTGATCCACAAGTGAGTTGATCCATACAATTTTTTTACAGAGAAACAACCTATTAAAATAATTTATTTCATCCATCAGTACATAAAATATAGTACCACAGAGACCGTCATTAAATCAATGAGAGACCATGTTCCTTATTCCTGAATGACTACCATACAGGGTGTTATGAAATTCACGGCATATATTTGAATGGGGTCGTGGAGTAGTCTACAGACATACCCAATACTTTTTCCCTCAAATCGCTTACTTTACCCTAAATACCCTAAACCACCCCCCGTATCCGACACTTCTAAAGAGTCTGACGTCATACGCTCTAATATTGTAAAGAAAAAATAGACGTTCCAGTCGGGGCATCACCAAACTTAAATATTATCGTGACATCTCATTTTTTTATCACCGAAAATAATCCCAAGTATTTTTAATTCCACAGACGCATTTTACCAAAAATGTGTATCTTAATTTAATATGTGTTTACTTCGTATGAGAAAATATCGACCACTCGTGAAACTAGGCTGACATTGTAAGCAGAATGAAACAGGCAATGTTATACGGTAACAGAAGCAATTATATGACTTAGCTGTTACGGTAATAATGAGATGAGCATTATTCCTACTAGTTTAAACGTTCTGTCTTTAATTAGCATCCAGTACAAAACTTCACATAACAAAAACTCACTAAGTTACAAGCAATTACTTATTATTGCATTCCACGCCAAAATTCTTTTGACATTTTTTTAAAGAAAAATCAAGTCCTTGCCGTAGAATAGATTTGTTCTAACCATAAATACACTTTTTATAATAAAAAAATCCGACTTGTTTTTCAACCGCCCCATGGGCGCTATAACGACAATATAGTAAAAGTGGTGGGGGCAGTGGAAGCACTTGACACAAAGAAAATTTTTTTTGGAAAAAATGTTTATTTTTAACCTACACAACTTTCTGTATCTCAGGCATGCCTGATCTAAGAAAAAAAATATTTCGCTCCACCCTAATATATATATATATATATATATATATATATATATATATATATATATATATATATAATAAATGTAAATGCGAAGATTTACTTCTTCGCTAGTGCAGCGAAAAGGCCGTGAATGAAAAATAAAAATAATGAGGACTATCTTTGATTCTGGTCTGGGTGACCTCCTGCTATCGATTTCTGGGCCCTTACCCATCAGCGGGCAGGCTTACACCCAGGGTGGCTGAAGAACAGACCACGATTTGACCAGAATCAAAGAGAGTCCTTATATCCAAAATGATCGGAAAGGATGGGTAAGATGTAGTGGCTCGCGCCAACTAGTTCACCCAGTGTTGCTCCAAAAATGTTTGGCTGCTAACACAATAATACTCGAAAGTATGTCGAATGTCGATTTTCTCGACGTCGACGGTACAAATGCACCATTGTACAACAATAGTAGAAAAATGGAAGATTTCTTGGCCTATAGGTAATATAATAAATGTAAATGCGAAGATTTACTTCTTCGCTAGTGCAGCGAAAAGGCCGTGAATGAAAAATAAAAATAATGAGGACTGTACAATGGTGCATTTGTACCGTCGACGTCGAGAAAATCGACATTCGACATACTTTCGAGTATTATTGTGTTAGCAGCCAAACATTTTTGGAGCAACACTGGGTGAACTAGTTGGCGCGAGCCACTACATCTTACCCATCCTTTCCGATCATTTTGGATATAAGGACTCTCTTTGATTCTGGTCAAATCGTGGTCTGTTCTTCAGCCACCCTGGGTGTAAGCCTGCCCGCTGATGGGTAAGGGCCCAGAAATCGATAGCAGGAGGTCACCCAGACCAGAATCAAAGATAGTCTTCATTATTTTTATTTTTCATTCACGGCCTTTTCGCTGCACTAGCGAAGTAGTAAATCTTCGCATTTACATTTATTATATTACCTATAGGCCAAGAAATCTTCCATTTTTCTACTATTGTTGTACAATGGTGCATTTGTACCGTCGACGTCGAGAAAATCGACATTCGACATACTTTCGAGTATTATTGTGTTAGCAGCCAAACATTTTTGGAGCAACACTGGGTGAACTAGTTGGCGCGAGCCACTACATCTTACCCATCCTTTCCGATCATTTTGGATATAAGGACTCTCTTTGATTCTGGTCAAATCGTGGTCTGTTCTTCAGCCACCCTGGGTGTAAGCCTGCCCGCTGATGGGTAAGGGCCCAGAAATCGATAGCAGGAGGTCACCCAGACCAGAATCAAAGATAGTCCTCATTATTTTTATTTTTCATTCACGGCCTTTTCGCTGCACTAGCGAAGAAGTAAATCTTCGCATTTACATTTATTATATTACCTATAGGCCAAGAAATCTTCCATTTTTCTACTATATATATATATATATATATATATATATATATATATATATATATATATACATATATATATATATATATATATATATATATATATAACACCCACAAATAAACTTATTTCTCTTAAAATCAAAAAGACAGGTATTCTAGTTTCTTCCCAAGATTTTATTTATTCTTTTTTTTGTGAGATAAAACAGGCAGCAGTTCTGTCACATCGTTCGTGACGTCTTACTTTTATAAGATATTTGGCCACAGCTGCTCAGTTTTATTCGAAAGTTTCGGGGCCATAAGGCATACAATATTGATGAAGGTACACGTTTCTTTAAAAAATTTGACTTCAGCAGACGGCAGAGAATTTTATTTTATTATTCCAGTTTTATAATCTGTTTTTCTTTGTAATTTTTTGGGGGAGAAAAAGTTTGTTCTTAAAGAAAGACTTTTTGATTCAATCACTTTCCGTTAAATTAAGTTAAAATATGAAGGAAGCCGAATTGTATTTCTTAATGTAATTATTATGAAGTGATTTAAATGTCTGTAACCAATCATTGCCAGATTGTATATTGATAGCAATAAATCTACCCCACTGATAGACTACATATTATTTAAAATAAATATGTAATGTTTGTTTCTCTACAAAAATTCTCAAAGTCAAAATATAATAAACCAGGTTTACCAAATTTTCCTTTATTTGTATTAATATTATTATTATTATTATTAGTTTTATTATTCGCGCGTTGGCACAGGTTACTTCTGGTTCATTTAAAACAGTTACATCGGTCTCAGTCCAGATGTAATGTTTAAAGGTAATGTATAATACATTTCAGAAAATCACCCAAAACCCTTCTGACAATACAATACTACAAGTGTCAAGCAGCAGAGATTTTGGGAATGGTAAGTATAATTCCCGCTGTAACCGAAGTTCACTAATACTTTTCTTCAATGTTTTAGGTACTTTACCGGTGTATCCTATGACAACTCGAGCGATGATAACCTTCTTAATTTTCCAGATTTTACGGATTTCATCAGTGAAATCGGCTGGCGCCCCGTCAAAAAATTGTCGTTTTTGAACACCAAACTACTAGTTCCTACTACTAGTAACACAAATAACTATTGTGTATAACTGTCAAAAAAAGTCGACATTCCTTCATTAATGTCAGCATACGAAGTTTAACAGTTTTTGACAGCAGTTCCTTTTTGTTTCGTAGTGCACGAAATATTTGCACTAGCACTAGTGCACTAGGATTAAAAACATTTCTTGCACTTCATACATCAGGCATAAAAACTAAAATATTAAAAAAGGACTTTTAGGAGCGCAATAAAAAATTATAACTAAAATTGTTTATCAAAAAATATAGTTATTATATCAATAATAGTAACTGAATTTACACTTGAATTTTCATGCTGATATAAAACTTCAATTTGAAAATGAAATAATTTAGTATTTTTTATGATTTTAAGAAAATGGTAATAGAAAAAATATTGTGTGAAACTTGTGCGCGAAATACGTTTGATGCTCTCGAATTATTTTTGACTCGGCTGACGCTGACGATGGAAAGTAAGAGAACTATGAAAAATCTTTTACGTATCTTAGCAAATATTTCTAAAATTCAAAATAGCTATTTTTCAGCAAAAGAAAATCACAGGCTAGCTAGCAATCCTCTTGTTCTTTATCCAGAGATAATATATATATATATATATATATATATATATATATATATATATATATATATATATATATATTTTATAAAATTTTATTGTTGCCTTCTAAACTGGAAAGTTTAGAAATTTTGTGATAAGAATTTTTCAGGCGGCATTTTACATTAAACAATGTTTAAAGTTTTATTCAATAAGATAAAGGAATATCATAAGGACGATTCCGTTAAGATAGCTTTTAACTAATTACTACCTGCTCGTGAGCTCATGTTCATTTCCAAAATTTCGTCTCCTTTCTCGCTTTCTTGGGTTTTTACTGTTCATAATAAAACAATTATAAATAATTACCCTACAAAGAATTTTCGTATATAATTTAAACAAACTTTTAATTATTGTAATACACTTTTTCGATTACGAGTTTCCCTTCTGTTGATTTCACGAAGTTTACAGCATACATAATAATTAAGATAAGTTTTTGGTAATTACGAAGTTTAGCGTCTTGTGAATGTTTAATAAACCGCAAATTGAAACGTTAAGGTAAAATTATTGCAAACGGTCTATATTCAATCACCAAAATAGAATTATTGATTTCTTTGTCTAATAAAGAAAAGAGAATAAGGTAATGTCGCCAAATTCCGCGCCTCATTTAGTTTCTTAGCTATAATGTTAATATTCTTTGATATTATGTATGATAAACTAAAACAGCAGGGTCGTATCCCTTTATTCGAAATATACAGGGATAGGCTGAAGAATGCGTGAAAAGAAAATGAAAAACACAAATTTACGGTTTGAAATTAAGTTTATTTTTCAAAATAGACCCCCGCCACCTCGATACATTTAAACCAGCGATGATCCAAAGCCTCTGTGTCTTAATAAAATTCAGACCTGTCGAGCTGTTTGAAATAGGCAGCCATAGTAGCTTTAGCATCGTCTTCTGTTGAAAATGTCTGCCCTGCTAGGCACTTCTTCAGGCATGGAAATAGGTGGTAGTCCGATGGTGCTGTCTGGCGGGTGTGACAGCAAATAAAAAAGCCAAATTCATAAATGGGGTTCGTATGGACGGTGCCTGACTCTGGGCGATGGAACCGTAAATAAACTGTGTTTAAAAATAAGACATACTTTACATAATATACTAAAAAACACCCACCCAGTAAATTTTTGTACGGTGGTTACTACCCAAATTTTTATATACAGCTTTGAAGTCTTTTACTGGTTATTAAATAGGGAGATGATGGTCCTCATGGATTTAGTATTCGAACTACAACATTGACCAGGGAGTTTTTCTTAAATCCGTTGATTTATCGGTTGTCAGCCATAATTTGTGTTTACTTCACGCCGAATTGCATTTTTCATTCGTTCACGTAAATGTGGTAAACAATTTCGAAATGTTGCTTTGCATGATAATTCCTAGTGTTCAGTATATTTTGGCCAAAAATTACGAAACGTTCTTTTCTGGGGTGTATAAAAAGGCATATTACAAGTACTCACCATAAATATCAAATTTATACTAGATTCGGCATAGGGTTCTTGACTCTTTTTATTATATTAATGATTTGCATTATTAACATGTTTTTGGCATTGTGACCGTTTCCAACAGGCGAGGCTCGTCCATAAGGTCATTTGGTCAAGGACCCACCTAAATTTATTTATATACAATGATTCAATCAAGCAATTCAATTCAATCGCTTTTACATGTATATGTTTGACAAACTGATAAATCTAATATACAATACATATTATTAGTAATATATTCATATTTGATTTGATTTGACCTACCAATTTAGTTTTTAAAACAAAAAAATAATTATCTACTCTTTTAAAAAATCGGACCAAGCTAGCTCCGGGCTCGGTCGTATTTTAAATTGACCTCATAGGTTTATATGAAAAAAGAAAATTGTTTAAATGCCTTAAAACTAAGAGAGAAACAAACATACGGGATTTAGAAAGTTAAAAAGAGGCAAATGTATAACGAAATTGTCGGCGGCCAACCAATATTAGCTCTCTTCTCTCTGTTGTTAGCAAAGTTGTGGAGAAAGTGATGCAACTTTCAATTCCTAAAATATCTAGAAAAGCACAAAATCATCCGTGACAGACAGTGCGGATTTCGTCTCCAAAGATTCACTGCTAATCGAATTTTATGGCGAATCCCAGATAACTCTTGATATTTTAAAAGCCTTTGACCAAGTTTGGCACTCCTCAAAAAACTACCTTCTTGCAATCTTCCTCCAAAACTATGTACCGGTATCGGTAGCATTCCCTCTAATCGGCCCATATCTGTCGTGGTGGACGGTCACTCATCTAGCTTCTATCCTGTCAATGCTGGTGAATCCCAAGGTTAAGTTCTGGCACCAATCCTATTTCTTCTTCACATTAATGACCTGCTCTCTTTAATTACCAATCCCATCCTCAGTTATGCTGACGATAGTACTCTTCACTCCAACATTTATTTTTCCAGACAAGTCTCCAATCAAAAACTGGATAATAGACGCAGATCTATATACATATTCCTTTTTCAAGATCTTCAATTAATCTTAGACTAAGTTGCCAAGAACCTTGTTCAGCCTCCAAAACCCAGTGTTGCTCCCTGTCACGCAAAAAAAATCCGACAATACTTACCCCATCCACATAAATAGACCAGCCCTACAGGACAATAAAACGTTCAATCTTGTTGGCATCGCTTTCGAACATCATCTCAGCAGGCACAAACCATTACTTCCATAGTCACATCAGTAGCTGAAAAGATCGGTTTTCTCCTTCGAGCCAGAAAATGCTTCTCACCTTTTAACTTACACATTCACTATGTTTCCCAAATAAGATCCAACCTAGAGTACTGTGTCCACATCTGGGGAGCGGCATGACCTTTGACACAACGTCCCTGATTCTATCCAAAAGAGAGCCATTCGACTCATCAATGACTCAGTCCTCACAAGAAATTCCCTTCTCTCGCACATCGCCGCGCTGTTATCCCTTTTCTACAGATACTTCCACGGATTTTGCTCTGAAGAACTAGCCGCTATAATTCCCCCCTTGACTATTGTCTTGACTAATGTCTAACAGAACAACTAGAGGCACATTACATATGCATCTATTTACTGTCCAGCTACAGAAACCTAGAACATCCCACTTATCTCGCTCTTTCATACCTAGGCTCTCCAGATTATGGAACAAATTGCCTTCAAATGTTTTCCTTCCCCGCCTAACCTTTAATGCTTTAATTTTCGTGTCAATAGATTATTACATCTCCCTTCTATTCAGACACCCACGCTACGTTAGTACTTAGGCTTCTACGCGCATTCTACGCAGTTCTTATGAGGCCATTGCGGTTGGCAGATAAACAACAGAATTGGTTGATAAATGGCAGTTACTCCATTGTTTAACTGTCGAGCGCAACCGTAATCAGAGGATACACAAAAACAATGCATGTGTAACATAAGTAGAATAGAATGCCTAATCGCCCCGAGAGCCGTATTATGATTATTTATGTTATACGGTTACTAAAACGATTATTCCGTGAAACACGTGAACATAAGCTCAAGGTGAAGTAATTGTATGTCATCTTCAAGACTTTCAAGTAAATGAACTTTAACGGATATGTTATTTGTACTTGTAGTAATCATAACAACATATATGTATACATTTCAGCAAAAACTCATCTTGGATAACTTTTCTCCTTTTTTGAAGAATAGAGGTGCTCTAGTACTTATATTGTCACAATAATGTTTAGTTTCAAACACGAAGTACGAAATTAAAGCAGGGTGCGGAAAGTTGCGACTTTATATTAATATAATTTATTTAGAAATTCCTACTATTACTCTCAAAAAGTCCAACTTTGTTAAAGCATAAAATTAAAATTAAATTAATTGAATTAAAATTTAAAAAAAATACAAATTGAGGACGGATTATCCTAACTCACCCTAAGAAAAACCTACCTATAAAATTTTTTACGATAAACCGTCAAAAACTTTTTAAAATATTGAAATTCAAATTATAACTTTAACACACTTTTCTTTGCCAACATCAACTGAAGTTTATGTAAATTGCAATACTTTGCAAAATGGATATCTCTGGAACGATTTCCTTTTTGCTTGGTTTAAAACATAACTTAAAATGTTACGCTACTTTTTCTTGTGCAGAAATAGTGTTACCTTATTTAACATCTTATTGCAGTTTAAAACTACAAATAAGTAAAGAATAATAAATAATATGCATGTATTTTTATGGCATACATCGTTTAGGGAAGTCATTACAAACCCAAAACTATTCTTTTGAAGAAAATTAGGTACTTGGACTATTTCCTTCAAAAAATATTAACCAATGAAAATGATACATTTGGCAATTTTAAACCAATAGGAAACGAATTACAGCGATAATTTGCACTATATATCGGTATTTGCTCTTTATCATTGATCGATTTTTGAGAAGTTTAAGGGTATAGTAAATCCTATTATAATTAAACAAGCATTTGAAGTAAAAGACCTTTAATAGATAACTAAAACTTATTTTTTGAAGATCAGAAAATTTACAATAATTGCTAAAGGAACAGTTAACAAATTTAATTTTAATTGCTTCTGCTGATTTGTGGGTCTCACTGGCAATTTTCTTGACCACAATATGTTGTTCTTTAGAAGTAACTGCTGAGTGCTGTGATGAAGATCCATAGCGCATTTTTCTAGTATTAATTGGCGATGTTCGGGTCTACCTGCAAGTACGGCTTTAGAGAATCACTGTTTTAATGGCCAGTAATTTTTGTGATTTGATGCTAATTCTGCACTTCAACGGTTAAGGTGATGTGTGATTTGACTTTTTTCGTGTCCATTCTTACAGCTTGCTCAGCATATTTTGTCCAGTGAGATATTTCGTTGCGTCCAATGGGGCAGTTTTTAAAAAATCCCATGTAAGAATTTTTATTCCATGAAGGGTTGATTGTTAGCTACAAATGACTCGTTTTTACATTTTTGTCTCACTCTTCCATAAGCATTCTAAATAATCTGAAACAATAGAAACTCATGTCTTGATTTAAAAGTTTTAAAAAATAGCTGTATTTTATAAATGCCGGGGCATCGCTTAGGATTTCTGATATTTTTAATCAGCTATTTGTTACCTGCCAATCACTGTCCTCCCCCTTGATTTGTTTTTCAAATACTGGGTTCATGGGCGCCCATAGGGATGGGGCAAGGGGAGGGGGGCAGTTTCAAATTCGACGTCTGTAAATGGCTGAAATAAAATATTAAATTCTTCATAGTATTTTAGCTAGAGCATTTTGGCTATGATATTCCAAAGAGTCTTAATTACGGCTTCTTTGTAATCCGTTCCGCCTGTTGTTGTGATAGGGAATATGTATATAACCCAAACAAGTCCGAAATATGTTTTTATATTCTCTACATAAATTAAATGTTTATGGTGGTTGCTGTTATCCGTTTATTTTGATCTGTATTAACAAAAAAAAAAAGGATTTTATACTGCAAATTATCGCGCGAATTTCGAAACTTGTAAAACGTGATCCCATTGGCTATGTCGTCAAAACTGAACTTATGACTCATCATGAGTACATGGCGAACTCCAATGTTGTAGAGTCATGGACAACTCAATAAAAATGGCATTTAATGCGTAACTCATCCAATGAAATATCCCTGCACTTAAAGTAGGACCTTATTCATGTATACTTCAAGCCGAAATCGGTCCAGGAGCCTTTCAATTTTGCAACAAAAATTGGCATTTCTGCGAAATTTTGACATATCATATTATTAATTTCGAGTAAATACACTGCAATTTTTTGTTTTCATTGGCAATCAAATTGTAGATGTCCCCGATGCAAATAAACCTATTTATTTATATCTTTAACGAAAAAATAAGCGATTTAAATTAGTAGGAGGTATTCCTAGATAGTTAACGGATAAAATAAACCCACAAAGAATCACTTAATAAGGTAAATAGTGTGGCATAATGTCGATTAAAAATAAGATTTGTCGGCAAAAATCCTATTTTTACCCCTTAAATACGCTCCTGGCTGACCCATTTGGTATTTATTTTAAAGAGTGATTATCTCTTTATAAGGTAGTGTTGAAAAATTGGGAAAAAATTATATAGGAAAAAATACAGAGTGATTCAAATGTACCGATGTCGAGGGCAAAAAAAGTAAAAAATCGAAATTTGATCGGCGAGTGCTCCCTTCGTATATAGAATGACGAAACTGAAAAATATGGATATTATATACTTCGACGAGCTCTTTAGGATGACATATATGAGATTTTAATTCGAACCATTTTGACCCCACAAAAAATTAAAAACCGTGAAATATTTGGGTCAAAAATCTAAATTTCCAGTTTTTTCCAAATATTTACATTTTCCATTTTAGGATTAGCTAAATGTATTGCAAAAAGAAAAGTATTTTAGATTTTAAAGTTTCACTTATGAATCCGTTTTTCGATCTGGAATTTTGTTTTCGAGTTATTAGGTACCAATGAGGGGCCTGGAAATGCCATTTTTTGACCTAAAAAAATTCAACAGAATTACTTACCATTTTCTGATCCTCGTCAGTTTCAGTAGAGTTCTGAAGCTCCGGATCCCCTACAACCTCCGAAAATTTACATCGATTTAATTCACTTTTGCGACCTGTACCCGATTTCAACGGAAATCTCGGAAACTTCAACTTTGACGTTTAGTAGCTCCGAAACGAATCACTCTGTATAACTGATTTTTTTACCGAAGCTAGTTGAACTATTCCTCTATCAACCCAAAAAATTCGATTTCTCTCCCTCTTACTGTTTCCGAGAAAATCAAACCTGTTCGACTTTGGGTTAAGCTTTACGTTAACATCTAGAATGACACTTATTTTTGCTGATCTCCTGACGTCATTTTTCATTAAGGACAAATGGCTGCTTTTTAAATTGTAATAAATTATACCGAAAAGTAAACATTTTTTGTAGTTACATATCCTAGTAATTTTATTCAAAATATTGTTTTTTGGGTTTGTAATAACTTCCTTAAACGATTTATGCAATAAAAAAAATCTGTGCATATTTCGTATTGAAGCTAATTTTGCGATAGAAGTATTTTTACAAAATATTTCTAACTTCCAGCAGTATTTTCGGGTTCTAAATTTTTAATATGTTCATCTATGTATATCAGTAGAATTTGAAAAAGTTTCACAATGTTGCTGTTCATTTACACAAAATCTTGACACAAATGAAACTGACGTGTTGATAATAAAAACAATGTCATAGTAACCCAGTGCATTTATTTTGCAAAACTTGACTTTTTAGAATATATAATTTTGACACTAAAGCTCAAGAAATGTCAAATTTTTGCATGATAATAAAATATTATATTGTAATGTTTTTTTAGGAAATAGTCAGCCTATGCCCCTCTTGTATTAGCAAAATGCCTAATTTTTTAAAAAGTCGCTCTAGCGCATACGCGCTTTCGTGCTTGTAAAAAATTTATCGGCAATTTGCCACGCACTCGAGTTATTACCTGTGATAATTTAATTCAAAATTTTGTTTTACTTCTCTGTATAATTTATTAAAATTTAAAAAGCAACTATGTATTTGCCCTCAGTGCCACGTGATGTCAGGCGGTAAGCAAAAATAAGTGTTAATCTACGACTTTAACACGTTCGCTGCCAGTCAGTCAGTTCGCTTTGGGTCAGATGGGTCCCATAATGCAATAATAACTAACGTTACATCTGCGTTAGGGTAAGACTGTGTAATGTAGATCCTTTTAATATTTTCTTGGAAAAGGCATTTAAAAAAAACACGGTACGAGTCATCTCGTAGTTGGCACCTGCAAACAAAATTTATCTCCACCAAGTACGAGATAACTCGGTACAGTTCGCGTCACGTACAGACAAAACTAAGCAGAGTTTGCACAAAAAATAAAAACCGTCGTGAAACTGGTTACTTTTGCCCAGTTTGTGAAAAAAACCGGCCCTATATGTCAAGAATTGATTTAGTTGTTCATTAAAATAAATTTTTTCTTATTTTTGTATATTTTTCTAATTTAAATAATGTTTTTAAAGTTTATTTTGAGTCTGTGTTCCCTTAAAAGTTAATTTGTATGTTAGCATTATTATGTTTATGATACATTACAGATTTAAACTTTTTTTCCTATTCTAGTTTTTTTGTTAATAAAGACCAAAATAAATTGATGAAATCAAACACCATAATTTGGGTTATTTGGGTTATAATATTCCCTATTATATCTTTTAATCGAAAAAAAGAAATCCAGTAAACAATGCTGTCCGTCCTTAGCTAAAAAGTATTATAAAAAGTTACGCCTCAGAAACGCTTGGGATGATATTTAAATAGAATTTTCCAATCACAGCATTAGGAGGCAAAAAGGTCAGGAATTACAAACTGGCAGAAGGCCGATTGGTAGGGACAAAGCTTTTGTGTTTTATTGGATACAAATATGCAAAGAGGGTTACAAAGGTTACACATTAACATACAGTTTTTGCAGGAAAATGGAATATCTAAAAAAATTATTTGAGATAAAAATGTACCAAAAAAATGTTGTCCGTGATTTATGAGCCTGGCAGCGTAAAGGTCTGAAAAATCTCCAGATGTGAGTTTTTAAGAATACAATACTTCATCTCGTGAGAGAAGTAGAACTTATTGAAAACGCGTGGTTCCGTTGAAGGAGTTTTGACATCATATGTATATTACGACAGCCTAGAACTTCGTATTAGCAGCCAGTATTAGCAAAACGTCTCACAATGGTGCAGCTGTAATTTGTACATAAATTTGATTCCGTATAATATATAAAAGGAGGAAGCAACCAACATAAGCTCAAAAATTTCTGAGTAATTTAAATTCATTAAAAAACCTACTTATTTCTAAAATCAATCATTAAATTGAACAACAGAAAAAAATATGGAAAAGTTACTGCAAATAAAGTTGGTTATAAAAGGCGAACAATGGAAAATATATTTAATTTATAATAAATTTAATTTTAAAGTTCAACTCTAAAATAGTTGTAAAAGTAGTTTTATAAATGGCATTGCTTTGGTAATAAAATAATTTTATATTTACCGGCCAATTGTAGTAATTTTCATATAGAAATAAGCTTATTTTACCCTTGGTGTTGAAAGTACCTTTCCGATACAGTAATTTTGGCAAAAATATGTAAATTCTATAAGTACCGTAATATATTTTAAATATGCAATTTATTGGTAAATATAATGCAGAATCCCTTTTTAGGGGGTTTGAAAATTTGATATCTCACCCTGTCCGATGGCTTTCCAATATAGAAAATGGGAGGTCGACGAAGTTGCCTAATACCTATACCTATATCTTTATAATATATAATTGAATATATTAAACCATTTCTTTTTTCTTTAAGTAAAATACAATTTTTAAAAACTTTAAACATATTTCTATTTTATCATTACTTAAGCTATCAATAATAACACCAATTTGCATTAAACACAACCATAAAAGAAAAACAAGAAAAAAATCGCTAACATTCAAAGTTTAAGTTACATTTTTTCTAAGCAACTCTTCAGCAAAGCACCAGCACATGCAAAGCATCCATCGTTAGTAAACGTTTGTTAAGAACTGATAGCTGCTGGATAGATAAGGGGCATTCTACCAAGACCTTACCTCCATCTTACTGTAAACTATAACATGGGTGCAGGTTCATTTCGTCTTTCCGCGCAATCTTCGTAAGTTGCTTTTTGCAGACATTAAAATACATCAATATTCACTAAACACTATGTATATTTATCTACTTGCATAATTACACAACTTTTGATTTTAACAATTGCAATAAGAACATTCATTTTTACATAACTCTGTTGTTCCGAGATTTCATTTCTTTGATTGGCACCTGGCCGAAAGTTCTAACGTTTGAAATGTTGCGTAAAATGGTTAAAGGACCAAAATGGTTAATCCGGCTCTGATGGCCTGCAGAAGTATTGAGATAAAGGGGTACTGCGACCCGATAGAATTTATCAGGACTCTGCCTGGAGCAATAAGGGGGGTGCTGGGACCCGAATGACACTGAGCCGAGAGTTCTTTGAGCTCTGAAGGCTCCAAAGAAATATGTAGGGTTCTGTGACCCGACTGGTACTGGGCCAAAAGTTCTTTGAGCTCTGAGGGCTCGAAAGAAAATAAGGACGTTACTTTGCCTTTTTTGAAAGATTGCAACGACGTTACTTTGCCTTAATTGGGGGGTACTGTGACCCGACTGGCACTGGACCGAGAGTTATTTGAGATCTGATGACTCGAAAGAGAGGAATAGAACTTTACTTTACCTGGAGAAATGGGTGGCTGCCGACCCGAGATAGAGGACTTTTTCCTGCACTCACCACTCACCGATTTCTGTGTGATCGTGTCTGGTCATACACTTTACCGACTTTCTTTACGTCGCTTGACGCGACGCGACCACGACTCTTCACCACTGAGTTACTGGAATAATTGAATGTCTATGTCACTGAGACACTTTAAGAACTTTTGTCGGGTCACTTGACGACCCGACCACGACTATCTTCTGATGAGTAGTTTGGCTAACTAACTATATGAACGGCAGATGCAATGCAAGATGGAATGAAAAGTTACCACCCCCCGCAGAACCTGCCTAACAGGGTTGACCAACTAGAGCTAATTTGGCAATGACGCATACGAATTATATTTTAGCAGATATTATTTTATTCGTTAGAAAGATGAAAGGGGTGGATCGTTGATACCTCGGTACGACGACGAGGAGAGGAAAGGGTTTGGATATCTGTAACCATATTTGATGGCTTTTGTATGCATACTGAAGAATTACACGTTCAGAACGCTAAAGCAATAAAAGTTAGAGATAAGAGATTTTCTAACGGAACTAGGCTTTTGAAGTTTCGCCGACAGAGGTGCCGGTTTGGAATAGAAATAAATTGAGGGAAAGGTGTTCTATAGATATGGGAAATGGGCTTTGTGTGTAGCCGACTACTGCGAATTTAAAATAAAAGTTAAATAAACTAGAGGGGCTAGCTTCAATTTTATTATTTGCAAGGGATTTTATTCATGTTTGATTAATTATTAATATTTATTAGGAATAAAGACAGAAAAATAGAAATTAAAAGAACTGTTGGGTTTTTCCAACAGTTGCCTTTAGAAGGATAATGATATGGCGGCACTGACAATAACCGATAATGGAATAGTAGCATAGATTTACACTAAATTGTAAAAGATGGGTAGGATTACAAGCATTTTGTATATTTGAGAATATTATATGTACATTTAAAAATTGTACTGTTAATGGAAAATCGCATACTGAAATGAACCTAGTTTTTAATTTTACAATATTTTGTAAATTCCAGAGATTTTTCCAATAATTTGTACCTGAATCTACATTGCCAATGTAACTCTAAAAGTTATTTTTATACCACCACATACCGGTATTTGAAGTACAGTAAGTGAAAATTTTTTCGATACTTGTACTTAAAATTATATGTACCTCGCACAAAGTACTTGTATTTGATACATGATTTGGAATCAAAAAGTATTAATAATTATTACTTCAGTTACTGCACAGTATGTCAAATACCCCCACAAATACTTCAAGTATTTGGCGGTATTTAAAGTAATTTAAATAATCATAAAAGTCCTTCAAGTAAATTGGAAATAAATATTAAAGTATCCCCAGAAGTACTTGAAGTATTTTCGCTATTTTAATTACTCTTTAGCTAGGTACTTCAAATAATCCCATTGTATTTGAAGTACTTTACTTGCTTAATTTCAAATAATTTTATAATATATTTCTCTTAAAAATACTAAATTTTTTTACCAAAATTTAACCACCTTATAAAGAGCTAAATTCAATTAATAGTCTGCTCAGTTAAATTGTTTATAACTAATTAACCGAAGTTTTAAAACTTGACTAGAATTGGTAATAAAATTCTGTTTAGGTACCGTTTTATAACCATGGATTTTTAAAATTTATTGGTCTACAAAGTTTTAGAGCGTTGTTGCTTCGAATACAAAGTTATCAGGAACATGTTAAAACTTTTATGATCCAAAAGTCTAGGAGCTGTGTGTAGAGAACATAAAAAACGCGTCCTAAGCCTTTTCTTTGCTGGTAAATTTTATGATTGGCATAACTGCTATCGGGCAAACTAAACCGATATTTTAAAGTGCCTCTCCAAGTAACATTTTAAATATCCTTAAGTAATATAGGGTGGTTCAGAAGTCCCGCATAAAATTGGGTTCTCATTTTATTGTAATATTTTTAGCCATCTCCTCTCAACCCACTTACCCCAGCCACGTCAACATTTTTTTTCAAATGACAACTTATGTCAAATGGGGATTCGTTAGGAGCCTCGTTGAATTGTTCTTTCAAATGTATTTTTTAAAAATTCTATACAAATTTATAAAGGGCACATCTAGTAGTTTGTATCTAAAACCAACAAGAATGTGTAAAACTTTTATTTATGCACTTTTTTATTCTTAATTTCTTTGGCTAGTTAGACAAAATTCCAATAAATTTAGTACTTACTTTGCTGATTGAGTTTTAAAGGGATTCTGTGTGTTTTTAATAAAAATGGTGTTTTGCAGGGGCGGATTTAGAATTTTGTCTAAGGGGGGGGGGGGGGGGGGGTGGCGCAACGTCATCTCGAACTGCACAAAAGTAAAAACAAAAAAAAAACGGACAAGTTCGAGTGCGACATTATTTTTTATTGTTTAGAGTTCTAAGAAATGTAACAATTTCATAATGGACGAAATATCTAAACTTGTTCTTGTGAAAACAGAATGGTTTGTCAACTTAACTTACCAAAATTCTAGCGTTTTTTTATTTATACCTTCTATTCATTTGGATTGATATAGGAAAAGTTTCCAAAAATATATTTTTGGAAGTACGTTTTTCCGAAAATAGATTTTCGAATACAGTTATGAAATGTACACTATTTCATAATGGACAAGATATCTAAACGTGTTCTTGCGAAACCTGCACGATTTGTCATCCTAACTTACCAAAATTCTAGCATTTTTTTATTTATACCTTCAGTCCATTTGGATTGATATATGAAAATTTTTCGAAAACATTTTCGAATACAGTTATTCGAAAACTAGGATTGTTTTCAAAACTTTTTTTTCGGAAACCAACTTTTCGAATTACACTACATTTTCTCGAAAACGGTTTAATAAATTTTGTCCTTTATATAACGCCGCGGGCAAATGTCCTTATTTTGTCGCCGTTTTATCAAATGTTTAAGGTTATAATGCTATTAAAAACAGTGTAGATATAGTTTGTTGTAAATTTGCTTAAATGACAAGGATTTTTGTCCAACTTTCCTTCATAGTATAAGTATACATGATTATTGTTATGGTTAAGTTTTTTAAATCTATGTTAATTTTGATTTCTTTTTCCTTATCCTATAATTGGTTAACTTGTTGAATAGTGAAAACTAAATAAATAAGGTCTTTGGCAGCTTTTTTATATTTATGATCTAAACTATTTAAATGGCGAGTGCACATTTGTCTCTTTCAACAGAGAAGTTTTTATTACATTCTGAACATACCATATGAGCAATTGTACTTTAAATTTATAAAATTCGTAATAAATTTTTTACACTAACACTATACACTATACAGCCATATTCGCTCAATGCTGATAACCGCAACTAACAAAAAAAAAACAATATAATACGCTGCCGTCAAAAACTGTTTACTTAAACTTACAGAAATTTTAATCGACATCTGTTAAAGCTGTGAAGAAAGCCGGTTTTTCCCTATTTATGCATGAAAAAATTTATGTTTCTGAACAATAAACACATCATCCTTAATAAGAACCCTAACACAATTAATGGCCAGATCAATTAGAGAAGGAAAAGTACCTGTGGATTGGAAAAAATCAATCATTATTTCAATTTTTAAAAAGGGCGATAAATTCGATCCAAAAAATTATCGTCAAGTAAGTTTAACGTCCGTACAATGCAAAATCATGGAAAAGCTAATAGCAGAAGAACTCACCAACTTTTTGTTACACAATAATGCCATCCCTCAGTGCCAACATGGATTCCTTCCTGGACGTTCGACATCCTCTAAGCATCTGCTCTTCTCTAATCTTAATTCATGGACTTCCTCTTCAGACAAAAAAGAACCAGTCGATATATTGTACCTAGACTTCAAAAGTGCATTCGATCTAGTCCCCCATGATAAATTGGTACTAAAATTGGAATACCATGGCATCGGCGGAAACCTCTTAATCTGGATCAAAGACTTATTAACAGACAGAACAAGTGTCGTGAGAATCGACGGCGTGACAGCCTACCGTTTCAAGGTCACCTCAGGCGTCCCCCAAGGATCTGTTCTGGCTCCGATCTTGTTCAATCTATATACTTGCGACCTACCGAACGGACTGAACTCTGCAATATCTATGTTTGCAGACGACACAAAAATAACCAAGAACCCTTCCATATGCTAAAATCCATAATCCATAATAGTAAAAATCGAACAGTGGTGCACCAAATGGAATTTACAACTTAACCAAAGTAAGTGTACTGTTCTTCATGTCGGCTTCAATAACCCAGTTAAGCCCTACACACTTAACGGAATAGCGATTACACCAGTGGAATACCAAAAAGTCTTAGGTGTGACTATAGCCAAAGACCTCAAATGGGCAGTTCACATAGGAAATATTATTAAAAAAACAATCTGTTTACTTAAACTCTTACACTCGCTTGAGCAAAGGAGACTCCGGGGTGATGCCACAGAAACTTTCAAGATAATCCATGGCCACTACAAAGTAGAAGTAAACTTCTTTACTTTAAACGCAGATGGGAGACTAAGAGGTCATAACTACAAATTAGTAAAAGAAAGCTTTAAAAAACTTTGCCGTCAGCACTTTTTGTGCAACAGAATCAATAGAGAATGGAATAACCTGCCCAATGACTGTGTTACTGCAGACTCAACCCATGACTTCAAAAACCGTTACGACATATACAAAATCCTATACCTTTAAAAGCAAAAACTTAATTTAAACAGTGATAAACTAACAGTTAGAACGGCAGTGCCGCCTAAACTGGGCTAATAATAATAATAATATATACTGCGCTTTGCGTTGACCTGTTTTTGTTTATTTTATTTGCCCAAATACCCGACACAGCACGATAGTAGAAGTAAACCGAAAGTGGTACGCCTTAGTAACCATATAGAAAATAATACCCAAGTCGATATTTGCCAATATGTTTGAGGTAGATAAAATTTTAGATACGCCACTGTAGTCTTTATCTTAGGGTGTAGTACACCAATTTGAGGACATTATCTACTAATTTAATTAAATGAACTAACTTAATATTGCCTCAAGGTTGGGTTATAACAGTAATAATAAAATTGAATGTAACTATGATCACCGAGACATCGTTTAACTCTTAACGTTAAGAGGCTTTACCTTAGCCAATCTATGACAACATTACTTTAAAACAACCTACGCTCTTGTGTAGTTGGATGAGCAATATTATTTACGTTAAGCCGTTAACCGTAACCACTATCTGGGTGGAATATTGTAAATTGTCTTTAATATTTAACAATAAAGCCCAACAATAGGCAATATGGCGGCTGTTTTTAGCCATTTCTTTTGACTTTTATTAACAAATTTTAGATTTTCTTTTACAAATTTTCATGCAAAATTCCAAACTTGCAAAACGTGATCCTATTGGTTATGACGTAACACGGTATGTAAATAAAAGTGATAATTTGGTTGACGTGCTGTAAATTCCAGTGTTAATTGATTTTGTTTATTATCTCCCGAAGATTAGGAGATTTCATGGATTAGAAACATTATATTTGATCGAAAAGATTAATCAACAATGACCTCAAGGACAATCCAATAATTTGCAAGCTAACAAACCTATTCTATTTTCTCAATTGCCGAGAGTTGATTCATTTATGATATGATGACTGCTTATTTTTCTATAAATATTGACTTTATCTATATCTCAGAAATTAAAGGATTAAAGGCTTAAAGGGATTTATGGTTTAATTAATGTTAACTGTTATTGTCTCTAAACTTTCGATAGGATTTATTAAAATTAAAAAGTAGAAATGGATAATAAATATAGGAAATAGAACAACCGTAAATTATGAGGAATATAAGGCAATGAACAAAAGGCAAAGTGATGGTGAAGCAAGCAAAAGAATGGTCCTGGACAGAATTCGGTGAAAAAATGGAACCAACAATTGTTTTACGGAATTCTCAAAACATACAGAAAAGGAAATCAATATAACATCAAACACATAAAAGCGAAAGACGGAAAAATAATAGCTGAAGAGGAAAATATGAAAATATGGAAGGAACACTTTGAGGAGATCCTAAATCCAGATAAGAACCAAACGAAATGTTTGAGGAAGGCATTCAGTACAAGAGAAGTGAGGTGGAAGAAATTAGTAACTAAGAAGTTGAGCAAGCAATAAACTTACTAAAACTAGGTAATGCTGTCGGTCACGATGGGATTACATCGGAAATACTGAAAAATTTAGGAATCAAAGGAACAGAAATATTGACGCTTTTACTTAATAAAATTTATACTGAACCACGAATACCGGAGAAATGGGAATTGGGGATATTACTAAGCTAGGCGATAATAGAGACTGTTCAAACTATAGAGGCATTACAATATTGAGTATAGTGCTAAAGGTATATGAAAGGATACTTGAAAAAAGATTAAATAAATAAAAAAATAATTAAAACGAGTGGTGGGAATATTATATGTAGCTTTTCTATGCATAGAAAAAGCATTTGAGAGTGTTCCCAGGCAGCAACTATAAACTAAGACAAGAATAAACCAGGGTTTAATAGGTGCTATAAAAACTATATACAAAACACGATGAAACACACAGAAATATGGAACAAATACATATCTGTGAATGCGCCTTTGCCGACGACTTAGTTGTGCACGCAAAAAATAAGGAAGATCTACAAAAGAATTTGGACATATGGAAAAGGAACCTTCAGTATAGAAATTTAAAAATCAACATGACAAAACAAAAGTAATGTTAACAGGACAGGAAAACAAAAAAGTGGTAATACAGTTAAATGAAAGGCAAGCACAACAAGTAGATTCATTTAAATATCTGGGAGTAATAGTACAGAAGGATGGAAGAAATAATGCGGAGATAAATGGACGAATTGAAAGTGCTCTCAAATTATATTATGCAATGAGCAATAAGAAAGGGATGTTAAAAGCAACAAAAATGGCAGAATACAAAACTATTTTCAAATCTATTCTGACATATGGGAGTGACAGCTGGGCCCTAACAAAAGAAACTAAAAGAAGATTACAAACAGTTAAAATGAAGCATCTGAGAGCGGTATTGGGGATCACTAGAAGGGACAACATTCGAAACACCCACATAAGAACGGAGCTACAAGTATAACACTTAGGAACAAGCATTATAGAAATTAGCTAAGATGGTGTGGCCACTTAACGCGTATGCACAATAAACAGCAGGCAAAAATATATGGTAAACAAGAACAATTATTGGAAAGCGACCCAGGGGAGGACTAAAAAAATCCTGGGACAATGCAGTGGCAGAAATCATAAAGAACGTGGACTGAATTGGCATGAGGTAAAGATATTGGCGAAAAATAAACGTGGAAGGACTAATTTTGTACATAATTAAGAACAGCACCTTAACACCTTAGGGTAAAATAAGGACCTGAATTATTATACCGTAAAAGGAAATGAGTAGCAAAATATGCGCACTTGAATTTGGCAATACCAACATTTAATAATATGTATGTAACATTTTTAGTTAACTTTGCACTTCTATCTGACATTTGCATATTTGCACAATACTTCTTCAACACAAGACTTCTTAAGAAATTTTATTGTTTAATCAAAAGAATTGAACACAAAATAAACTATAATCAAAGAATGAGCTCTACGCAAGCAATAAAATATTTTCTATTTACATCAAAGATGAACGCTTAGGGTTAGGTGTGATGAGTATAAATGTAAATAATATACACTCGAGGTCATGTCCCTTATTTTTAACGGGTACGTGACTAATTGTCATGAACAATTAGACTGATCACATGGCTGTCAGAGATTCAGACTAAAAAGATAAAAGGGATTAAATTTAATAATTTAGCACGAAACATCGACACGTACTATTGACAAAATTGTAATGAATTATACCGAAAAGTTAAAACATTTCTTTAATTAAACTATTTTCTTTAAAATGTTTCTTCAAAATACGATTTTTGGGTTTGTAATAACTTGCTTGTGTAATTTATGCCATAAAAATAATGTATGTATATTGTCCATTAAATAATTTCGCTTTTGTTGCAACTCTGTCGACCACAACGTGAATGTGCAGTGACTAAAATCGGATTTGCAGCACAAAGGAATTCGAAATTCGAAAAAATATGTAAATTTTGACCTCGTTAGATTTTAGGCGCCCTGGTTCACAGGAGCTTTGCTGGAAATGAGGCGCCAGAAAAATAAGGTTCTGTCGAAATGTAAACGGAAAAAAAGATATACTGATTGGATCGCATACAAGGATATGAGAAATTTTGTAACTTCTTTAATAAGAAATACAAAAAACGTGCTTACTAGGATCATGTTCATCGCGTTGAAGGCAATAGGGAGACCTGGAAAGCCTTAAACGATCTTAATATTTACGCGAAAAAATCAGTACCCATTCCTGACAATCTGTGTGCCCCCGATAATATCAACAAGTATTTTCTGCAATCCGTTGATTCCTTAAACTATCAGGCTGGTCCTGATAAAATTAAATTTTATTTTAGTAACAGGGTTTCCGAGATTATCCAGCCCTGTAAGCTGGAGGCTATCTTGGAGAGGGACGTGTCAAGCGCTATTGCTTTGTGAAAAAAAATTATATCTATATAAATGCTTAAATTTATATTAAATAACAATTTGTTTGCAAAATTTCAGTCCGGTTTTCGAAGCAGACATAGCACACTAGCTTCTCTACTAAAGATTTTCGACGATATACTTCAGGAGTTCGACAGGGGTCATTCTTCCACATTAGTGTTTTGGATTTTAGCAAAGCACACGACAAGCCATAGTCTATTGTTTTTCAGAGTCACAGTTTCACAGGAGTCAAATTGCTTAAGTTAATGGCATTCAGTCAGGGCCTGTGAATGTCTCTAAAGGAGTTCCACAAGGCTCCATACTAAATTATTTATTATTTAGATCTACCTAAATAAAATATCAGAAAATTATGAAAGTCGCCACCATTAGCTTTATTAAAAACATTTAAGCTTCGTCGCAAAGATCTCACTCTGGCACAGGTACTAGATTGTTTGCGGATTAATGTAGAGCTGGATATTTAATTATAGTTCATTAAAATTGCATTTATATCTTTAAGGTAAAAAATTTGTGCCGTATATACAAAATTATTTCACTGCCAACCGGCACTCAGGATACTGTTGAAGCTGTCCAAGTGTCCATACTTGTTTCGTGCTAAAATATGTAGTATATTACACTTTTACATGTACTCTTTACAACACAAATTGTATAAAAACTGCTAAAGTCGTTTCAAAGATGTTTTAAGAAACTAAAAAGGAATTTTAACACCCTGTATGTTTGAGTAATTTCCAACGCGAGAGCACATGCTTTTTGCCACGTTTTATAGCTAATAATAAAACCTTAGAGAATTTGGGTTCAACTCAAACTACTGGTATAATCTCCATTTGTACTAATTATTTCTACAGAAGTAAAGCTTTTACTGCTTTTAATTATCGTCTGGATGGTATCTGAACTTAAATTCTGTTTATCGACCAAGTCCTTGGTTCAACATCCAAATTTATGGGTCTATAAAGTTTAGATGCGTCGCGTCGGCGTCGTTTCTACGTAATAAGGGAAACAATCTTTAATATTAAAGGGACGTTTACAAGACTCCACTGGGAAAGCAACTGAAGTCGACAGGTTTCTTGCTCCAAGGTACTTATTTCGTGTAAACATCAACTTAATTAATCAACTTAATAAATAATTAATATTGTAGAGGAGTCATGTAAAAAGCAAGTTGTCAGGTAAGTAAATAAAACAGTCAATTAAATTGAAAACATTTATACAGGTTTGATTTTTTTGAATTGTTACAAAGCGATATCTCAAAAAAGGTTTAAAATAATTTTATGAAATTTTGGTGAGTTAATAGGAAGATAGGGGCACATATTTAAACATATTTTTGGCGTTTACCCCCTATCTCTATTTTGAGGGGGGGGGGATAACTTTGGAATTTTAAATGGGATATTGTACTTTTGTTTATAAAATTCGAATCTACATAAGAAACTACGTATGTGTACAATTTTTTTATTTGCTCTTTCGGTTACAGAATTATGATTTATTACATTATAAAGGAAGGTGGTAGAGGATTTCTTCCTCGACCGAGGTGGTACCACCCCACTCATCCTCTTAGAGGGCTGGTGAAGTCCGTACGGATGTTTCCAGCTATGGATGGGTGAGTCGGATTTCCTCAGTACACCCACGGTACATAGTACTTAGACTTCAGTCTTCGTGGTCTGTCAGAACATAAAATAAATATGTACCATTTAATCTCAACCTATTTATCGTCTGTCATGCTTGAGAAGTTGTTTGAAATGTTCCCCTTCAACTTCCAGATATTCTTTTCTCACTCTTTTTCTAAATGAATTTCATACCCGCTGTGACATTTCAGGTGTCATTAATAAGCAGGCAAACCGGATTCGGTTTTCATATCATTTAAAGTTGTAGGTGCATAATCATCACCTTGTCCTTTATAAAACCCCACAAGACAAAGTCAAGGGTGTCAAATCCGCGGACCTAGAAGGCCAGTTGAGAAATAATTGTTAAAACGTCAACATTCTAAACTGTCTTCAGTAAAAATAACGCATTTTCATGAAAACGAGTAATAATTCTGAAAGAAGTGAACTTGATTTATTTGTGAAATTTGTTTATTTTTAAATTCAATCATTTCGTTAACCATAATTCCGTAATCGAAAGAGCAAATCAATTATTTTTTTTAGATATACGTAGCTTTTCGAGTTTTATAAACAACAGTACATCATCTCATTTAAAATTCCAAAGTTACCCCCCACCCCTCAAAGTAGAGAGGGGGGATAAATGTCAAAAATATATCCACCAATCTCCTATTAACTCAGCAAAATTTCATGAAAATATTTTATACCGTTTTCGACATATCGCCTTGTAACACTTTAACAAACTCACCCTGTATATTAAACCAACAAGACTTGGATAACAGAGGTTGGTAATTCTACTGTAGTTTACAGTATCTAATTGTTTTAAATCAAAATTAGGGGAATACGTAAAGCGGCGTTGGGGATAAAACTACGCCGTCTAAACATGTAGTCGTTGTTTGTAGTCTCTGGTGATCGTGTCATGATATAAAAAGGGCTAGTCAGCGTAAAGTCCTCAGTTGCCGGCCGATCGCCTCCATGTGTTAAAAACAAAGAATAATCAGTTTAACATAGCAATATTAGTTTTTGTATTCAGGAACTGCTCAAATGTAAGCTGATTAAATAGTCAATAGCCACCACGAAATCCTTTGAGCTGTTTATTGTTTCATTTATTTTTAACACAGGAAAAACTTAGCCCTAGATTTTGCATTCCATTAAAGCCCCAGTTAAAAACTTTACGGAATATTTGTGTGGAATATTAGGAAAATATTGGCTGAAAGTGAAACCGCCCGTACCCGGGTCATTGTATCAGTTGAAATTTTCGCAAATTCTCTAAAAAATGAATATTATAAAATATAAAATCCTAATAATATGCATACGTAAACTCATCTTCTTTAAAATTGTCTAAAAACGTCAAAAAATGTAAAAGGGTCTTCCAGGTCAAATTCTTTAGATGACGTAAAAACAGATTGCCAAGCGACGTGGTCGCACCACCAAGCCATGCTAGCCTCCCCCGCCGAGGGGAAGCGCGTATACTTAAGCGCTTGACGCGACCGCAAAAAGGCATTCGTGTTCAGATTCAGACTCAGGTTCAGATGTCAGGTAGGCATTGAAAATTTCTTCCTTTTAAAGTTAAGTCGTGACGCTGCCAGTGGGGTTTCTCCTTTCAGTGATTTCTCTTTTGTGTTGTGAAACTGCCAGTAAGTCCTTTGATCTTTGTCCAAGGTCTGATTATGCCAATTTGTTTTGTATTAGTAAGCAAGATTAAGAAATTGGATTTCTTTTTATTTAGAAAATTTAAAGTTAAAATATAAAATAAGATTACCCAATATTATTTTACATAAAGTGTGACTAGAAAAGAGCGGTACCAGATTATGGTGTCAATGAACTTTTGCTTTCGAGATTAGGGTTAGTATTATAGGGCTTCTTGTTAAATACAGATGTCTTCCGGGGCATTATTTGGCATTACAAAGAATAAAAACAAAGGTGAGTGAACAGGGCAGGTATAAAAAGGGTATTTTAAGAAACTTACGTAATCTGAATTAGTAGAGATATATTAAAAAGGGTTGGGTTGGAGTAAATATGCAAGGTCGCATTTCACTAACGTATTATCAAGATTAGCTACAATAAAGTAAAGGAAGGGTCTAGGTATTGGCATGATGCTACCTGTGGAACGTTAATAGATAATAGGTATATTTAAAACGGTGAGATGGATTTTTTTAAGAAAGGGTTATAACCGATGATGGTGTGCTGACGAGGTTTTCAGTGCCTAAGTAATAAGAGAACAACACCTGCTTGAAAAGAAAAGTAACACATGCGTAGAGCAGGTGGACTCCTAACTTTTATTGTTCTTTTATATATGTTATACGTTGAAGAGTCCGATATTTTGTTTGGGTAGTGATGCTGATTGTCATCGGCTTACTACAGTTAATTAATTTAATAGTGGGGTTCCACTGCTCAGGTATTCGGCTCCTCACGGATTGTCCGACAGTGGGGTTCCACTGAAAATCTTTCCACCCTACATAGTAGCATTATGCCAGGCGTGTACGTAATTTGGAGTGATACTGAGTGTTAGAAGGTATATAAAGTTTAAATAAAAATTATTCATACACGTCACAAGGGATGCAGAGGTTCGCCTTCAGATGCACAGTAACAGTAGTTTAATATTAGGTAACTTCACAAAAATTTGACAGGTGTTTTAAATTTTCTTTCTGCAACCCGCTGTATGAATATAGTTCAGTTTCTCTGTGTTGGGATGATCATTTGGTTTTTAAAAGTATTCGAATGCAAACTATTAGATTTTCCTCTCACTAATTCAGATCATCCCTATATGAAAAATAATTTTTAAAACTTTTATTTTCGAATTATTAAAAAAATATAAAACATAAGAGTCACGTTTATTTTTTATCTGCAATCTCAGTTTCGCTAAAAACAATTACTGTTTTGTACAAATAAAGTCTTACAAAATCTTTTAATTCTCGCCTTTCTGGTTTGTAATTAAATTTCGTTTATCGACCCAGTCCTTGGCTTGACTCTTAAAATTTATGCGTCCATAAATTTTAATAGCACCGTCTTCTGCGGTATATGGAAAATTATCTTTAATATTTTGAAATTCAAACTGCGTGCAAATTTCATTCAATGAACAAACATCGATACTAATTGTTTAATTATATAAACAGTCTCTTAAGGAGCAACAAAGATTTAATACCAAAATAAACCAATTATAACAGAAAAAAAAACTTATACCTAAAACAAAGTAAGCGGCCATAATATAATATGAATAATAGGCGCGGCCCATGAGTTTTTTTACAGGTGGGACAAACTTTGTGGGCAACTAGTAATATCAATGTAACAAGCAAAATACTTACACTTTTTTTACCTAGTGCCTAGTTCTGCCAAGGAATTGCCTACAAATATACACCCCAAAAAACATAAATTACTAAAATTGCATTTGTGCTGTGGTTCTTTTAAATGACCTGCAGTTTCTTGCACTGTTAAAGCCTTTGCTAACACACAGTTCTTAAGTACTGGTACTACACTACTACAGAAAGGACACAACATAAATACTAAATAATATCCAAAAACATATTACATAGAAACAACAAAATTATTAGGAGAGCCGAAACCCGAAACACCGCTTAAACGAAATAAGTGCCCGCACGACGACGTAGGTAATTTATTAATAGTTTGTCAACCAAGAGAAACTTGGCTAATTTACTGCAAAAAATTATAAAGTATGTAAAACCCATTGAACGCAAAATATATTTCTGGCCAAGTTTTTGACACAAATACCCCTGGACCTCTCTAGCACATCCCATTCGGAAATCATAGTGGCTTAAAATAGCCAAGAATGCTATTTTCGCCTATTTTTCTCAAGAACTTGACGTGTTTTTACAGCGAGATTTATAATCAGCGGTCAAAAATGTACCGCTAATGATTTCGAAAGTTTCTAAAAGAAAATCGTGTTAAATAGTGAATTGCTGTACGTCAGCTTTATTGTAATTTAATAGTGCACCGTGGAAAAGCGTGAACTAGAAGATTAAAATTTAAACGAGTACTAAATTTTAAACCATTTTAATACATTCTGTTCGCAAAATTTTGACTAGAAGATTTTTCTTAAGAACTGATTGGGGAAACAATCCACTTTAAGCTCTTTCATAAATCAGCATTAATAAAATCATAAAAGTGTGTTTATTACGGAATAAATCTTAACGAAAACTCTTAACGATTTAACCTTTAATGAGGACTTTAATGCTTTAATTACCTTGCTTTGACTAGAGTTTAATTTCGTTTTATTGGCCATTATCTGACCTTTAAAATGCGTTCTCCTGAATCAGTTTTTGCCGGAGATACAACTTACTAAGAATAATTAAAAGCATTATATGTTTTTTTAGGTTCGATTATTTTAAAAATCAAGAGTGTTGAAGCTCGAGAAGAGAACGCTCAGATCCATTGAATTTACTTTGCTTTTTTATAAAGTTGTTTTAAAACGTTTAAATAATAATAAATGTAAGATCTTAAATATCTTAGGTGAAGTATATTATTTAGTTTTCCAGTTCTATGATAAAGCCAAGACATCTTACATATTCGGCATGTCCTTAAGGACCTTTCTATAAATCCAACCTGAAATATTGATCAATTTTTATTGATAACTTCTTTTCTTCTTGACGAACTGTAACGATTCTTTACGCAATTTATAGATTCCCTACTTTAAATTAGTTTATACTTGTTAGTCGGGACATTATTTGATAGTGTAGGTAGGTAGTACCATAGACTAAATAATACATAGGACATAGACGAACACTCGCATGTAATAAAAATGGACCAAAAAGCGGGTCTCCCTTGAGAATTTGTTTGTCCACCATTATATTTATTATACATATATGTACTATATATTTATATAATGGTGAACAAACAAATTCCTAAACCATAAACCTGTACACCCACCCAAATGTTTCAAGGGAGACCCGGTTTCGGTCCCATTTCGGTGTATTCGAGAATATTCTTTATAGTCTCTGGTAGTACTATACAAGGTGTTTGGCAAGAAATAGGTCATATCTTAACAGTGGCTTAGTTTAGATAGATTTACCCTAACTTATCTTAGTACAAAAGTTGATGATAAGAGAGATACAGGGTGTTAAAGTTAAAATTCGTAATTCGAATAAGGGAAGAAAGTAAAAATGGGAAAATTTGTTAACACTCCGAACGCACTGTATCTCGACGAAGGTTTGTTTCTTTCTCCTCTCTTTCTCTCTCTCTCTATCTCTCTCTGCCGTCGGGCTATTGCCTTCCATCGTGGTCGCGTACCGTAGTTCTGACACTATCGGGTGTGAATAGGTACGAGGGACGGTAAAATAGTAAGAAAAGCAGGAAATGGGAAGGGCAGGTCGAGAAGGTATAATTTTAAAAGCATGAACAATTAGTAAATTTATGAAAATTACTAAATTATCTTTAGAAAATTAATTCATTTGTGAAGTAAATTTCAGAAAAGGATAATAATTAACTATATAAACACACACAAATTAATATTTACAGCGTAATCGAGAATCTCTTCTAAATAATTTACCATTTTTCCAGTTCCGGTTCCGGACCTATTCCGATATAACCGAAAGATTGTGCTGATTTAAGACAACCTAACACTAATTTATTGGAACAAAAATACCTAAAGAATTTAAAATTTTGGGCAGTTGTTTTAAATCATTTCCCCATGCCAAAAAATTAAAGGAAATTAATTTTCAACTCGTGTTTCTGTTCAAACTTTTAGAAATATTTTTATCAACAAAGTTTTAAATTATTCCACAAAATGGAAGGAAAATATTAAAGAAAATCAGCCGCCAAGTTTCTCTTAAGATGTGTTTCGGAACTAAAACAGCTTCTTGAGCAAAATTTTGGCATCCATGAAGATTCCAATTTTATCCAAAACTTTTGGAAGTAAAAAAGTTTGGAATTTTTACAGTTTATTTTAGATGTATTAGAAAGTCAGGAGCTAATAGACGAAATATAAACTTGTCCCAATAAAAAAAAGTTGCTCTGATAGCCTTATCTGCAATTATAAAAGTACTTGTTTAAAATATTGCAAATTTCTTTAAAGACATTAAACATGGGAGGTTCATAAACTATTGAACAAAAGTAAAGCATTTTTATTTAAATTTCACTTATTTTTTATTATAAGCTTGTCTGTTATTTAATTTTAATTAAATACTTTAAAAAGTCGAATATAAATGCGACAAAAGTAAATCAACAAATTGTATTTAACAATATTTTATTTTAGAGGATACAACAAACAAAACGTACATCATTATAGCAGCCAGAAACATTGTATTAATAATTATTAATAAAGCATCCATTATGACATAATTTAATGACAAAAGTCGCGGCATTGAGGCAATTTTTGAATTAGAGAGTCAGGAAGATTTTCCAAAACCTCATTGATTTTCTCCGCCAACAATTGTTTATTTGGAAAAAATTGTATGCGAATGTGACCTTCTACTTCTTTTTCACATACTTTTGATGGGGTTTAGGTCTGGGGGTTGTGCAGGCCACTGCAAAACTAAAACATTATTCTCCTCAAATCATTTTTAAACAAGTGCTTTGGATTTCCCAAAACGATTCTGCATCTAGAATTATAATATTACACTTTATTATTGGTACCATGGATCGATTTATATACTATGATATAATCTCATGCAGAGTAAAAAATGCCGTTGCGGTTTACTTTTCAGCAGGATAATGATCTAAAACACTCTTCGCGACTTATTTAAGGATGTTTTCAGGTCAATTTTGCAGTAGCCGGTACAATCCCCAGACCTAAACCCTATCGAAAATCTATGGGAAGAAGTATAACGTCGTATTCGCATACAATTGTTTCCAATTAAATAATCGTTAATGAACAAAATCAATGATGTTTGGAGAAGTCTTCCCGAAACTGTAATTCAAAATTCGATTGCGTCACTGTCGTGACGTTATCAGCAAATTATAGGTAGTAATGGATATTATATTAATTATATTATTAACAATGTTTCTGGCTGCTATAATTTTTCAGTGTTTTATGTTCTGCTTGGTATCCTTTAAAATAAAATATTTTTGAACGAAAGTTGCTGCTTTACTTTTGTCACATTTATTTCTGATTTCTTTAATTTTTATTATTATTATTCGTACCTGTAAATGGTGTTCAAAATTTACCACATATATCAAGGATAATTTATGTTATTAATATTAATAAAATGTCCTTGATCTTGATATTTAAATAAGAGAACTTATTATTATTTTTTGGCTTTAGACAAAAGCTGTTTGATATATGTATGCGTCTCAATAATAAAGTAATAAGCTTTAAGCAAAGATCATATTTTAAATTCTAAAGTTAGATCAGGTGTCCTTGCAACAGCCGTACAGCACGGGGTTTCTTAAAAAAAAGAAGTTTACTTAAATTAACACCGATTTGAATGAGCTTTTAAAATAATACTGCGATTTATTTTGCTCTAGTTTAATATGTGCCTTAGTCAAAAAATATAAAAAAAATCTAAATGCGGGGGTCACTTCGAATTTTCTCTAGCTAGCCCATGACTTTAAATCTGAATATAACTTCCAATTTCAAACAACTTTTCCTTATACCATTTTGCAATATTTTTTAATAAAGTTACTTTACTCTTGATTGACATTCATATTTTTTGGCCTACCCTGTATTTTAGCAAGTGCAGCAAATATATTTTTCTATAACCGAGCGAAAAGTACAAATTTGCGCTTTCAAAAGAAAGCGCAAAGTTGGACATTTTCGAGGAACAAGCGTTTGTTTTACTTTGTCGCTCGCCGAGCGACAAAGTTACTTTCCCAACACTAAGGGTGAACCCTAAAATGATTTTATAACCGTATATCACATGATAAAAGCTCTGATAAAGAAAACTTACCTCTAGTTGCGAGGGAACCATAAAAAAGAATAAATCCATAGTGAACTTCTAAAGTGCCATCTAAAGCCAAAATTCTACATTCCAATCACCCATTATCCTTACTATTATTTACAGATAACTGAAAGAAATGAAGCAAATTCTTAGCATGATAAAATAAACCATTGTCAAAACAATACAGCAACAGTTGTTTTTCCAGACTGAACTTCTTTTTTAAGAAATAACATAAAATACATATACATAATCCAAAACTTTCAAAAATATGCCTAAGAAAGCCTCTTTGAAGCATGTTTCGTCTGTTTGTTTCTTCAACACATCCGAAATGAAAAAGTCCTTTTACCTCCTTCCAGCTACATTTATAACCGCCTATAAAAAAACTTCATTTTTTCATTCAAGACGTCAAAAAATCTTAAGTCGTGGTCAACCTACCATCAAACGGATAACGAAGAAACATGATGCCTTAATAGTAGAGTTAATTTATTCTCTAAAAGCTTTTTCAGCGAGATGGCAAACTGACGGAATAACAGAATAGCGAACTGTCAAAACCAGCTGTTGACAATGAAATTAGAGATCGTGATACACTATGGTGCAATTCTTTAGAAAGTAGAGTATTATTTAATTTGTTACAAAGATATAGACTAAAGAAGATATTAAGGACTTTAATGAATAAATTTATGTAAATAAAAATCATGATCATTTTTTTCCTATGGAAAACAAACGTAAAATAAAAATGGTATAACGGTATAGCAAATGTTAAGATAAAAAAGGCAAATTGCAAACCTGACCAAACTCAAAAAATGTGACCTTTGCAGGTTTGTTTAGGTTTGCTCAGGTTTTTAAAATGATTGTAAACCAACTTTATGCTAGAGGCAAACCCAACCCAACCCAATGCATTGAACTTGGCCAGTAGACCATAAATACTGTTTGCCACTAGCCTTATAAATAAGCTGCTAATCCACTGGATTCGCCAACCTTTACTAATTTTCGAAAACTAATTATGTTTTCGAACAAACTTCTTTCAAAAAAGGTATATTCGAACCTTTCGCAAAAGATGTACCTTTGAAATAGTTATTTGTTGACAATTTTTTTAAAGTAAGTCAGGAATCATGGTTAGATATTTTATATTTATAAGTTTAATACAAAGGATCGGTATACCTCTTGCTCACTCAACGTGCTCGCAACTGAGAAGATCGCTCTGGAAACCTAAAAAGATCTCTTTGTATTTAGCTTCGCCTCATATTTTTTTTTACAAAAGTATTAAAATCTTATGCCAGCTATTAGTATAATATTCGATTTTAAGAATCGATACTCCTCAAATTTCCAGGTAGATCCAACAAACACGCAATCCTGTCGCTTGCCAGATTTACTGAATAGAATATGTAAATTGTCGCATTCCCGCTTCACCTTCGAGAACCGGGTTTCTTTGCTAATGTTCAATGAACAATATACTATACACCATTTCCTCACTGATATAAACTTCCAGTCCTTAATCCATATTGATATATCGCATTGCTTTGGCACAATTTCATTTAGTTTAATCCAATTTATTTACCCTATATTAAGCTTCCATTCCATTGCCCCCTAAAAAGAAAAGAGATTTTATTCATCAACTTTTTCTATTGCACCAAGTAAAATAAATCTTTAAAATATAAAAAATGATTAATGATTTTTAGTTAAGGCGTTTAATATAAGTGGTTTCCAGCTGGCGAGAGTTAAATTAAACTGAAGTTTCCATTTGTCAGTTTCTTTGAAGATAAATCTTAATGAGAGTTTAGGAACAATCACAACCTGAACAATTTATAAAATTCTTAGGGAAGCAAAATGAATGCAAAAGAAAACATATTTACTTCTGATAAAACAAGGATAAAGTAATCCAAAACAAGTCTAAATTTAATTATCAGTCTTACCATCTTAAGCCATTATAAAAGCTTAGTATGCTTCTAATTAGGTACGTTCCTAATCAAATTACAAGCTTCCATTTGGGATAACTTTGCCCATTCTTTTAATCAGCTTGGATGAGCTGTTGTGTATTTCCTACAGAATTCTTTCGAGCTCTAATCCTTCTCTTAAGGATGTTCCAAGAATGTTCTGTTGGATTAGGGTCCGGTAAGTAGGCATATCACAGCAAACGGTCAGATTTTTTATTCAAAAAGTCCGTGGTATGGAATGGTGCGTTATCATGCATTAATATAAATTAATTTTCTATTACACCTCTCCACAAGCCACGACCAGTGTAAGTTTATTGTATAGAAATTAACATGTTTTTTTCTCCCATAACAGTAGCTTTTTTATATTTTGGAACAGGCATGGCAGTTTAAAGTCTAAGTTTCCTTCCTTAAATTCCTAAAACTCGATATCGCGAAACGTATTGATTAAATCTGAAAAAATCAGATTTTGCCAATATTCAATTCTCCGGCGCGTAGGAGACCAATTCACCCGATTAATTTTATTTTTTCTGGGTAATTGTATAGGGAACTCTGATTTTTCTTGTAATAAATAATCCACGGACTCGAATTCTAGCTCTTATTGTTTTAACTAACGCTCGTATTTACCAAAAAAAGTCTTTTATTTCTGAATGAGTTACGTTTAAATATCTGCTATCTATTTGGGCTATAAAACAATCCTGTTGCTTGACATTTGCTTTACGTACGTGAAATTGGAAATAAAACAAAAAAGAAATTCAAATGTGGCAGCACGAATAAAGTCACAGTTCTATTGAACAACAAATTAATTTACTTTACTACTAAAAAAATTTTCAAGCCTCGTGTTGCCCAAAAGAAAAATTACTTAATTATAAATGTACAACGTGCATGTACACGTCTTTGGTACAACTACTGATAAATAATATTAATTAATAATTGCAGCTGTTAAGTAAATAATAGCCCTAATAGCCCTTACTTCCAGATTTGTTACAAATCACAAAACATAACATTTCATATGTTTTATATAATATTGTTTTATATAAGTTAATTAAGCTTAGATAAAACATTATTGCTAAATTGCATTGCTTTTTAATACATTTTGATTTATAAGTGGGGAATCATAACCTACCAAATTGTGCAAAATCAGTAAAGCAATTTATTTGAAATCATAGAACTATAAGTTGTGTTAAAAGGTTTTTCTGCGAGCGTGCGCAAAGTAGGTATTTTCCGCATGCAATTTGGATATGCAAAGTTGTACTTTTCCGTACTAGTGTGGAATAGTAGAAGCTCATTTCTTTTCAAACATTGTTTTAAACTTTCATACATACCTATAATAAATAAATAAGCTACATCTAGATAATAGCAAAAGTAACCGGAAAAATATAACTTTGCGCACAAGCTTACCACAATTTGTCACAACTTATGTACTATTACTGTAGAAACTGTTTTTATGTCATTTATTTTCTCAGTTAATTTCAATCTTTAAAATACCACTGCCCTAGAAACAAAACAAAAGCAATATCTACATAATTGTTTCTAATATAGATATTGGCTTGATTTGATTAATAAAACCGGATCTTAAAAGCGAAATTTTAAAACAATTACCAAATCACCCTGCGAAAATTTTCTGCTATTTAAAAAAATTGTGTAAGTAGACCTCGCTCTTTTATATACAAAAGGCTACCTGCACTCTTTTATCTCCACTGTCAGAAACTGTTTACTTTACTTATTATCTTATTTTTGAGAATCCTGCTATTATTGGTATTAATGCCGGCATCAAGAGCATCTTGATACATTTTTATTGATCGCACATTGTCAGCATCTTTTTCTTAGCTCAACAAAACAAACTTAATTTAAAACCTATGTATATCTCGAGTGGAATAAAGTTTAACCGCACGCTGAACAAAAGCGAAAGTCCCTTGAAAGTTGATCCGACCTACCCTCTAAGTCTAAACGAATGAATACGTAATTTGCTAATTTTGGAATTTGGTTACAGCACCTGAATTCCTAACGAGGTTAGGTAAGTATGCCATCGGCTGCGTTAGACACTCCTTTAAGAAATTACGCAGTGTCTTAAGTTACCCTATTTAAAAGCCCTAAACTAACATTATTTATGCATTTGGACAATCCCATCGTGAAGACTGAAGTACAGTCGCCATGATGTTATTAAAGTTTTTGCATTCCGAACTTTTTTCATAAATACCTTAATATAGAAAAGTGGTTATACTGAAGCTGCGTATATTAATGCGTGTACAATATTTTGCTAACCACTGGACCAAGCCTCTTAGAGATGATGATGAATTACTTTAGAATAAATATTAATATTAGAAATATAAACATAACAAATAACAACACTGCAATGTCAAGTAATTTACATAATATATAGAAATAGCTAAAACAATAACCACCGAAAAATATAGAAAATGGACATCAAAATCTTGTTACTCCAAATTCAAGAAGTTTCGAATAAGCAGAGATTTTTTAAAATATGGCCTTAAATTTATAATGGCATAAGGTCGTAAATAAGCTCTGTAGGCCTGCAAATTATTCGTACGAGAAACGAAGAGGACAAATGTAAAACAGCAGAACAAAATGGCGGCAGGATCAGTTGTGTGATATATTGTTTTGACATAGAGGGTAAGGGCGAGAATGAAACAAAAGGAAAAGGGTAGGATTATAATTGTCGGTTCTCGTACTGATAAACTATTAGGATTGGAATTAGCAGGGCAAAAAGATAGTTACCAGTTAAGCTGGTATTACACCAACAATTTCTCCGCAAATTAATAATTCACGAAGTGGCTGCGTGAAGTAAATTGACAAATGTAATACTAAAATTTGGATGTCCAATAAATCCATGAAGAACCTCGTGAAGTTGTTCACGAATTAGGACCTGCTGTAGTTTTCCGTCAATTTTTACGTTCAGTAGTGCCAACTTAAAATAAATTCAAAAAAGTGAAGTAATGGCATTTGATTTGTTTTTTCATTACATGGAGACTATATAGTTCGCTTGGTTTATTGATTACTTGTGCACAATTTTTGTAGTTCGTTAATTGCGGTTCCGTTTTTAGTAAAAATGTGTTCTGTTCAAAAAGCAAAGGTTTATTTTGTAAACAAATGGAAATTATATAACCTCAAAATGTCAAAATTATTCCTGGGTTGGCAAGGATGACATCTAACAGTGAAGTAATCAAAAAACTTCATAATGTAAAAAGATTTGCAAATTAATTCATGAATTTATTTGCGAAGAAATTGTTGGTATAATACCCGCTATGTAACATCATATTTATATCCTTAGGCAATGTAGAGTTCAAACGTGCCACATTAATTTAACATTACCGCCGGTATACTTATTCTTCTTGAGTGCTTATTCACACTTGCGAAAATCGAATTAATGTGGGAAATAAACAAGATAAATAACAATGAATAATATTAAATTTACTTCAGAACATATTTGGAAAAGTAGGTATCAAAACAATGTTTTTCTCCAGTTAAATAAAATAATTTATTTTTGCCTCATAATTGGCCATTTGATATCCCGCAAAATTCATGGTTAAAGTGTTATAAAGGTTAATCAAAATCAAATCCTCGGACAAAAATCTTATCTGGCTTTTATTGTACTGATCAACATTTGTCCACTTCGTCCAGAAAAATTATTACATAGAGAATTATTTCTACAATCAATTGATACCAACAAAACAGGTTTTGGCCTTTTATGTATCATAAACGAAGAAGATAAACCAATAGATATTTTGAGAATATTTAAAGTGCAGACCCTGTCGCCCCGTGCTTTATATATCCAGTGCCGGCTCTAGCAGTTTTTCCACCCCGGACAAAAATGTAAAATGCCGCCCCCGCATAATAAAAGTTATTAAAAGAGATAATTAGTTAACAAATTTCAGCCAACATGGCAGCCCCTAAAATTTGCCACCCCGGACAGGGGTCCGGTTTGTCCGCCCCTAGGGTTTGATAGCTGCACGTATTGGGTACAATGTTTTTTTCAACTAGGGTGAGGAAAATTACCTAGTTTTGATGCTTTTTAAATATTTTATATCAGTATAGACGTCAAAGTGGAAATACAATTCAAAATTCATATTTAAATTATTGTCATGTGATATTAACATTGAGTACCTTGACCATAACGTGGATGGATTGCAAGTTTTTTAATGCCGGAATAGTATACTAGAATTACCTCGTCTTTCTTGAAATTGTTTATTTTCTTGGCTCACCATTTACTAAATGTTTTCAGTTCCTTGGCATAACGATATTTCGATTTTTCTGGTAACACTTCGACGTTCACATTCTTGGCTTCTTCGAGAATGTCTTCAGGTACTCCATCAATCATATTATCTTCAAGTTCTTTCTCGATATCCATTTTCTACTCAAAAGTTTGACAGAAGTCGCATAACCTTTGTATTTTAACTTTGAGGTCTATACTGACAATCAACAAATAGGTAAATAACAGAAACTGAATTGCATAGCAACGATATAAGGAGTATTATTTTGTTTAGTATTCTATTTTCTTTAAAATGACATGTTCGTTTTTACAATATCTGTCAAAACAAAAAAGATATGGCAAAAATAAAATTCCGGGTTTCAGGTAACGTACCCTCTGGTGGCACAGTAAAGAAACATTTTTGTAACAGAATGATGTAAGTCACTAAGCTTAGTTGCTGTACCAAATATCAAACAATATGAAAAAAAATTAAATTTGATAATCTCTAAATTATAACTACCTTTATTTTACCACATATCACCTGTCCAAGTATCCTTACGCATTTTCGGAACACCCTGTATATAGGACGTTATTAAAATTATAAAATTCAGGTTTAGTTAAAGAGCCCATTTAGGTGCTTATTTATGAAAGAATTAAAAACAAAAATTAGTTTTAGCAAAAGAGTAAAGCTTGCTTGATTATAGAATGCCATATTCTTGACAGCTTCGTTTTCAAAACAAAGAATCAAGGGAGCGCTTTACGACACTGATGGTTTACCGCACGCTACTGCAAGTTTATCCAGTTTTCTCACCACATATCTTCCCTTTTTCTTTATAACATGTTCAAATTTAGTGTTGGTAAGCCTCTGGGAAACCACACAAAACCAGATCTCAAAACAGAAGTTCATTTTCGTTGAAAGGCTAATATGGTTAACTAAATCCTCGCCGGCAATTTTGGGTCATTATTATTAAAAGGGTGTGTGGATGTGGTTTAAATAACCTCTGCAATTTGCGTGCTAAATCTTATATTGATTTTCTAATAATACCAAAATGAATAGCGTATGATAAACAGCTATTGTTCTGTTATACATGCCGTAATTATAGTTTCTGTTTGAATATTTTATTAAAACATTATTTTTATGTAGTCAATTCAAATTTTAAATTTGTGGGTAATTTATTTATTTTCAAATATTAAAACCATTGCATTGTAACAAATCAAATGTACTATATGAAAATTATAGATATATTCGAGTATGAACACTGAACCCCTATTAAAATTGGTTAATATTTCTTATTATCATTATTTTCGCCAGAAGATAAACTAACACTATTCAATAATCCCTAAAGTATTTTATTAATCTTATTTATACAAAGTGTTTTAAAAAATACCGAACAAATTTTAACGGAGTTCTTCATCGCTGTATTTCTTTTATAAGCAAATTGTCTGTGTTTCTTCGCCTTCTCTACCCGTTGGGTTAGTTGTTTGGAAGGGTGTTACTAATGCAAGATTCCCTAATAATAAATAAGCCGACAAGCCTACCCTTATGTCTAAACGAATTTGTTTATGAGACGAAAGATGTAACTTTTTAAAATTCTAGTTTTCAAAATAAAATTTGAAGTGCTTAAAGTTAATTACTGTATTTCGGTAGGTACATGTTAAGTCGTATACGCAGTAATATTCATAGTTAGTTTCTAACTTGATATGTACATAATCGTGTTTTATTTAGTTTGATATTGAATCATAACTCGATAATATTTCATGTGTTTCTTTGTAAAATTATTTTACCTTGTTTTTCTAATGACTTTATCCGGATTTACAAAGAAATTAAAAATGCTTTTGATCGTAAGATAACACGGTTTTGATCCCGTGTTTAATTGATTTTTTTTATGATATAGTTGTGACTATAATAAGGAATATGCACATATTTTTTTTATTGCATAAATCATTTAACACGTTCACTACCGCCGTGCTAAAACTGACCCCTTGTGAGAAACCGAGTACCATAACTTATGAACCTTTGAGAATTTTTGAGTGAAACTTGTAGCTACTGAATTAGTTTGATGTTCTGAATAAGATTCCGCCATTTTGTTTTAAGGCCATTTAAGTGGCCGTTGGTCTGAGACTAGTCACAGATATTCTGATAGACCGGCGACCACTTTAGTGGCCTTAAAGAAATTAAATAAAACAATGTCACATATTTCAAATAATATGCGTGTTACATCAAAAATAGCAAAATGCATACCAAAAAAATCATAAATCTAACACATTTTTTAAAAGTGTAACATATTAATCAGAATTGATATTGAGATGCCATTCCCTGAAACATGGCACAACACATAATCCAGGCTGATCTTTACATTCAGGACAATGATACTTCGAACGTTTCCGTATATTTTGTTTAGAGCACCACCTGCATCTCTTCATGTTATTCTTCTCTCCGGTATTCTCAGCTGGAAAGTGGTGTGACTGAAAAATTGCGACTTGTTGGCGTAAAGGTTTTGGTTTCAAAATATCGATCAAAACTTCATCACGAAACTGCAAAAGACTTTTTTGAATGACAATTTTTTTTATAAACGAAAGAGGCATTCCACATGCAAATATCAATCAGGTGAAAAAATATTTTCCGATACCATTTGACCGTTTTTCTAGGGCTTGAATAATAAGACATCATCTGGTCGGCCCTGTCTACTCCCGACATATGAGCATTATAATCTAAAACGCATTTTGGCTTAAATTTTTCAGCGCCTCTTTTTGGGGTAATTTTTTACATTTCATGTTTATGACAAGTGCTTATCATTCTGACATCTCTCTTGTCCTTCCATTTAGTTACAATAACCTTTCCTTTGCGTTTCCAAATTGCTTCTCCTGTTTTTAATTTTGTGTTTAAAAATTTTTTTGGATTTCCTCTTCTATTGGGTCGTAAAGTACCGACCATTCCAGTATCTTTAGAGAGCAAGTATTCGGCAAGAGAGACACTTGTATAGAAATTGTCTATATATAGTATATGCCCTTTTCCAAGATAATCTTCCAATAGTTGTTTCACAACCGCTGATGCATGTGACTGGTTCTCATCGACCAAAGTTCCCTTTCCTACATAAACAATTATGTTTAGAATGAATCCGTTATCAGTGGTTAACTCGTAAAGTTTTATTCCATACTTATGTCTTTTATTTGGAATATATTGGCGGAAACTTAGTCGCCCCCGCCATAATATCATCGCTTCATCAATACTTAAATGTTTGCCTGGGGAATAGATAGATTTTATATTCTCAATTATTTTTTCCAAGATTGGGCGAATTTTAAAAAGACGATCATTATTATTAGGAATAGAGTGATCCACAAATCGTAACATTCTCAGGATATTTGTAAATCTATTGCGTGACATTACTTGTCCAAAAATTGGGTGATAGTATAATGGATGCTTGCTCCACTGCTTTGCTAAAGTTGGAAAGCGAATATTACCACTCAGACAGCATAAACCTATAAACTTTTTCATTTCTTCCAGAGTTGTGTCTTGCCATTTGGTTCTCTTGCTATTTCTAGTTGAAACAGGCTGATTATCAAACACATCTTTAGCTCGTCGGTTTGTTTCACGAGCAATTCTCTCAATTATACTATCATCAAAAAACAATTGGAAGTATTTGAGTGGACTGGCATCTTTTGGAATGTTTATATTGATGGATTCTTGTGGCGTAAAAGGAAAAATTTTTGGATCCTCCTCCACGTCGTCCCATTCATCGTCGGAGTCATTTATGGGCCGTGGGGATTGTGTTCTTGAAGGACTTTGACTACTGGGCTGATTGTCATCTAGATCGCTATTCAAATCGCTGTCGCTTGAATCTTCAAAATCACTTTTATTTGGGGCAAAATCTTTATCAGCAATGGAATCATCGCTCGAATACGGGTCTTCATCACTACTTTCAGCTGCATCTGACAGAATTGCCAACTCTTCTAATTCAGATTGTGTTAACGGACGTTTTGAGTCTACGTTTTTTCTCTTTTTCGACCCGCTAAAAAAACATAACCTCAAAAAAAATTACAACAACAGAATAAATTAATGTATACCTTGCTATCTCGGGAAAATCCATTTTCTGTGGAAGCACTGATTAGTAAAAACTACTTAGACACACTACTAAATCAATAAAACCTACTATTTTGCATTGAAAACTACCCAAATATGCATAGGAAATACACGTGTGCTACTGTAAACAAAGCAAAATGAAATGAACCAGAGGCCACTTAACTGGCCGGTGCGTGCGACTCCGACCTGCTCATAGACCGAAAACAGCATCACGACACCACTTGCGTTCCGGCTACATTTAATATAGCACAGAAGTAAGTTTGAATGAACGACCAGTATAGTGGCCGCGGTTCATGATGGGCGAGCCAAACGGCCACTATAGTGGCCGTCGGTAGTTAACGTGTTAAGGAAGTCATTACAACCCCAAAAATGCTATTTTGAAGAAAGTTACTGGGATAATTTAGCTAAAAAAATTTTTTACTTTTCGGAATAATTTATTACAGTTTCAAAAGCAGCCATTTGCTCACTCAAAAAAGTTACGTCACGCAGTGTTATGGGCAATCTACACTGAACGTGTTGGCGACTCAAATTAAGGTGACTTAAAAGGGGATACGGCAACACCGCCATAGTCGATACCTTCTACGCCCCTACCGGTCACATCTGTAACTGTAGTTGGCGTTTCGTCTTTATTTATTTAAAAAAATTTTAGACAGTTGAATTAAATAATAATTTTATTATTAGTTTAGACAATAATATTGTAGCTAAATAATTGTCTTTGGCAATAGTTTGGTATGAATCTGAACTATTACAACATTTTTAAAGTCAAGTTTTATAACCTGATTACCAGGATTACCTCAAGGACTGTCTTTATTCATCCAAGGTTATGTTATGGTTATGAGAAAGGTTATGCGTATGAGCATAAACAGATTGTCATTTGGATATACTTAATAACTATAATAAGATTTAAATAAAACCTAAGAAAGTGCAAAATAAAGCGTTTAAATAAATTTTAAGAGTTTTGCCTGATGTATTTTATGTAGCAAGTGTACCTAAAAACATCATCATGTATTTCATCAAAAAATCTATACGGTTGTAAAAAAAGCTTAAGCATCCATTGAAACATTTATGTGAATTTACTGGTTTATGGTTTAGGAATTTGATTGTTCACCATCATATATCTATATAGTACATATAAACGCATGGATATATAATTGTGGACAAACAAATTTCTAAGCCATAAACCAGTAAACCCTCAAAATGTCTCAATGGATGCCCGCTTTTTGGTCAATTTTTGTTACACGCCAGTGTTCGTCTATGTATTATTTAGTCTATGATACTATTGTGTTGTGTAAAGTGTGCATATAATTAAAATATATGTTTATAGAATAATTAGTAATTACTTACCAATTTCTTCTATTTACATAGTGATACATTGCATGTCTGCGTTACATTTTTAAAAACTAAATACCGCTTTCCACAAACGATTCCACAAAAATAAACAAGGTTAGGGGTTAGGTAGGCAACTAGGCAAACGATGATGACTAAAGCTTTGCAAACGGGGGTAAATTCAGAGACGGCTCTAACCTATTGCGAAATAAAAGCAGGATTCGATGTGCAAATAAAATACAAATATTTATATTTGCTCACATTGTGTTATTTAAAAGTGCGAGATAAGAAAATACCATACAGGGTGTCTGAAAAGTCTTAGCATGGGCAAATATCTTTACTATTAATAAAGATACAGACACCAAATTTTAGTTGTATCTTATTGGTTAATAAATCTACTTTTTTATGTAATTTGACTTTTTCAACCCCCTTGGGGGTTACGCTAGGGAGTTGAGGTCAAAAATTTTGAATGCAAACCTATGCCGGGTGGCCTCTTCTTTTAAAAGTCATTAAACCGCAACATTTTACCGCAACTCCCGTATTTTAATGCATTTTTACATGGCAATCCTATAAAAATTATAAATCGTAAATCGTATAATCAGGCGGGGCACAAGTCGACCATTAGTCGACCTCTTGTGCCATACAGTACCTACCAGTCTGCGCTGCTATTTTTTGTTTTTTGACATCTGCGCAGTAGACCCAAATGCGTACCACCCAATCAAACTAAGAGGGCTAGACATGCGCACGAAATTTCAGGAGATGTACTTTGGTGTCTACATTGAAACCTACCCACTTTCAAGAATATATCTCCAATAGTAGAACTACAACTACGTATTTAACATATTGTACGATTTTATGACGTCTTACTTTTTTGAATATATCTATGTGACATTGTGACCAACCGTGCCAGCCTTACTAATCAGTTATATTACGCACTGACATATTTCCGGCATGGCCGCTTCTTCTTATTTATTCAAGCATTAGCCTTACCATAGTTATTGAGACTTTTGCGTCCTGTGAGAAATTCAAAATATTGTATGTCTCACGGAACCCTCTATGCGCGAGTCGAACTTGCACTCAACCGTTTTTTTTTTATTTCACACAATCACGGCAACGCTCATCAATTAAATTATTTCTGTCAAATACCGTATGTACTTATTTTCGGCATCGACGCCTCTGGTAACAGACCAACAGTGACTGCCTTACTAATTACGTTAAAAGTTAAAAGTTGTTTACACTGGCCACCATGAACTTCTTGGCAGTAATAAAGTCCGTTTTGGAACTCTGCCAAGAAGTAACATCTGAGAAAAGACCTTTAAAATGAGGTACCACACGGCATAGGGTTACATTTAAAATTTTTGACCTCAACTCCCTAGCGTAATCCCCCAAGGGGATTGTAAAAGTCAAATTACATAAAAAAGTAGATTTATTAAACAATAAGATAAAACTAAAATTTGGTGTCTCTATCTTAATTAATAGTAAAGATATTTGCCCATGCTAAGACTTTTCAGACACCCTGTATGGGATTTTCGTATTTCGCACTTTCAAATAACACAATGTGGGTAAATAAATATTTGTATTTTATTTTCACATCGAATCCTAATTTTATTTCCAACTAGGTTAGAGCCGTCTCTGGATTTACCCCCGTTTGCAAAGCTTTAATGATGACAGGGTCGGTTTGGTTTTTCACGTGTCATTTTTTTAGCCACTGGCGTGTTCGTATGACAAAATCGGATTGATCCGGATCAGTTCACGAACTTTAAGGGAATGGCAGTGCAAAGAGATAAAATAGCATTGAAGTGACGTAAAGTGATCCTGATTGATCCAATTATTGTCAATCGAACACGCAGCTGTTTGCAGCGGTGGCAACGTTGCTTCTTCAGTGTGACGGTCGCTTTATCTGGTTTGGTTGGGTTTGATAAGTTTGATTTTGTTGTTTGTCTTCGATTATATCGTATTTTGTTAATAATCCTTTTTATTAAACAGTAGAAAATGTTAAAAAACTAACCTACAGATATTATATAATGCCAGTGTAAAAGAATTCTCCAGCTAATGACTTGGAAAACTTCATTTTCTCGTGTCCAAAAGATCCGGTGCGGGAAGAAAGTATACGTACTGCAAAATTAATCAAAAATTTTACATAAAGCGGTATCTATAAAGGTCAGTATCGCCAAATTCAAGTAAGCATATGTGACTGTAAATTTATTTTCATAGTATAATAAATAATAAGTATTGGTAACGAAATTCTGAAGGCAAAAAAGGAACCCTCTCTAAAGGGCATCAACTTCCAGCAAATTATCCGATTTTCTTTGCACGCACTCCGTTTTGGTCATTTCTAAACAATTTTTTTAATCAAATAAAAGGTTTTCTATCAACTAAATGTACTAATCTTCGGGAAACAATCAAGAAAATGAATTAATACTGAAATTTACATTACACTAGGCATTATAAAACGTTTACGTCATAAAAAAAAGTGACGTCACAAACAAAAGAAGTACGTTTTACAAGTTCCGAAATTCGCGCGAAAATTTGCAGTTTTAAATCTTTTTTTTTGCTAATAAAACCCAAAATAAATGGAAATCAACAACCGCCATAATCATTTAATTTATATAGAGAATACAATAAAAAATATTTCGGGTTGATTTGAATTTCATGCATATTCCCTATTATATAATCAACTGCAAAACAGGAACACTAGCTTGAAAGAAATATAGAAAGTGAATTTTTTGGTCTTCACTACGAAGTTTGTGCAATTGAAATCGAAGTGTGTAAACATAATCTATAAGTGTGTGCCTTGAGATTTTGCCGCTAATACAGCCTGACGAAGCGTCGACTCCTACAGGGTCGTGGATTTGGTCACCGTATCGGGAATATTGTTGTACGTATTTGTAAAATATTATTTTGAAAATATTATTAAAATGCCATCAACACTAGTTTGTGTGTTGTCCGAGGGCCTATGTTTCTCACCTTATGGTAAAATGCGGAATTTGTACAGAAAAACCTACACTTCTCCAAAAAATTAAAGAGTTAAAGTTTTAAATGCTTATAACTTTTTTGGGACGACGGTATTTTAAAGAAATTTGATGTAGGCATTACTGGAATATTTATTTTCAGGAACTGTTATAAAAACGTCATATCACGATAAAAACAGTGAGATAATTTAACAATATGTTGAAAGGAACCGACAAGTAAACTGAAAATTCGCATGAACAATTTTGAAGTAACAATAAAAGAAACAACAATCCCTAAAAAATTTAAACAATAAGTAAATCTAATATCGCGTAAACCCTCCCCCAGCTTGAACTACGGCAGCGCATCTGCGGGGCATACTGCGAATTAGCTTTCGTATGTTTTCCTGGCGAATGCGAAGCCATTCTTCAATAAGATAAGGGCTTGTGCAAGTTCTAGCGTATCTGTTGGGTGTATGCGCTTACGAATACGTCGCCCAACTTGGTCCCATAAATGCTCTATCGGATTATGGTCCGGACTGAGAGCTGGCCATTCCATAGTGGTTATGTTATTTTGGCTAAGATATTCATTAACCACTCTAGCCGTATGGGGTTAAGCGTTGTCCTGCATGAAAATGAAATTTTCCCCCACGGCATGTGCTTAAGGCCGCATTTGTTCTTCAAGGACTTTATTAATGTACCTCTCTGCCGTAAGAGCGCCATTTCTAATGACAAGAAGTTCAATACAACCTTTTATCCAAATGCCTCCTACGACCATGACTGAACCGCCGCCAATAGCGAATCGTTCATTAACACGTGCTGGTAAAAACCGCTCGTTTGGCCTTTTCCACACCCTAATTCTTCCATCATTCACCCATAATATCACCCTGCTCCAGTGCCTCAATTGCCAATTTAAATATTCACGTTCGAAGATCATCCTTCTTTGTTGATGATTTCTCGTCAACTTTGACTTCTTTGTAGGTCGCCTACATTTCAAATTGTCTTCCCGAAGTCGGTTTCTAGCAGTTTGGTCGCTCGCCTGAACTGCTTTGGCTCGGAAACGTCCCATTTGAATGCTAGAAGCGGTTTGGCTACGGTTACGAAGGGCCTGAAGTCTTAGAAATCGGTCGTCTAGGGGGGTCGTTTCTCTGTGGCGACCCTGTCCTGGTCTTCTGGTGACAAGATCAGTCTCCAAGTACCTTTACCACAGCCTCTCTACTACTGATTGAGTTACCTTAAACTGTTCAGCAACATATCGCTGTTTTCTACCTTCTTGTATTAAAGCAACTACTCTTACCACTTCTACTGTCATAATGACCTAATGGAATCGAGAGAGTTGCCAATAAGGAATTCTTATGTGCTTGTATATTTATTGCGATACATAACGAATTTTGCAGTTTTGCAGTTGTAATAATCTGTTGTGATTACTTTACGATTGCACAAGTAATCGGGAATTGATTATAAATCTTACTTGTAATAACCTATAAGTAATTGATAACTTTTTAACCAAACAATTGTAATCAGGACTCGATTCCTTTTTTTATAATCATTTCTGCTTTGTCGACAGTGTACCTACTACAGATTATAATATAAGTGATAGATAAATAGCTTCAACCAATACTAACTGTTCATTTCAAATAAGCTGTGATCAAGAACCGTTCAAATAAATAATGCTGTTCGCATCACTGATTCATTATTAGGCTGAAAAAATCGAAAGCATTTATTAATCTGATACTGGCCAGAAATATTGGCGACAAATTTGATTTTTCACATTGTCCACTGGCAGTGTAAAAAGTAAATTTACTGTAACTAATTCTCCAGTCTTCTGTATTCTTTTCATCGTCGATAAAGAATGGGTGGATAAAAAAGAGGCCTTACGAAATTTAAGCAACACCAAAACAATTGAAGGTGCGAAATGTATTGGAAAATTAAATTAAACCACACCAAACACAATTAGGTAGAAAACCATAGAAAAGCAATCAGTCGAATGATCAAGCTCTTGGGGTATTGGGGAATGAAATTACCCTATTAAAAAATGTATATCCAATATTTTATTTAAGAATAATGGCATTTTTTTATATTCAATAAAAATATACTTTAAAGGTGTAAAGTGGGACAATAAAATAAAAGAAAACTGCTAATTTTGACTGATAACCTATCACAAGAAAGACCTTGAGGGATATCTTCGTCATTTTAATAATGTGTGCTAAATAATCTAATATTTGAAGTTATCTCTCTTCAGAAACGGTGGTGTGAGAAAAATTATATAGTGTTTAGCTAATATCTTAAATTAGGTTCAGTAATGTGTTGCTAACTTAGAAATGATATCTCTTGCGAAACTTTTAGCAGAGGTTGTATGAAGAAAATATTTATTATTGCTTTAGTTCCGCCTATATAATAAAGAAGAAAAGAATGGTTAAGTTAGGTCGAAAGGAATCTCGCATTAATTTAATCTGTGAATTCTTTTACTATTGTTAAAATTTTTAGAATCTGCGCAAATAGTCCAATCCACGAAACAGAAAAAGTTGTGCCCTTGCACGAAATGAAATGGTGTAAATCAATATATACGGATTAAAAATTTCGCTTTCCTACACACAGGTGTTTTGTCCTTTAACATTCTTTTAAAATTTTGTTATTAGAATTGCTTTATAGAGCATATAAAAACATCCTTCGACGATACCGTTTAAGCGTGATGACGTATCTCGCCTAAAATGATGAAAAATCAGAAAATACCCTTTTGTTCAAAATTGTTACCGTGACTTCTTATGAACAAATAAACAATTGTAGTGCCAACCCAGTCATTTCAAGATGTATGCAGAATTAAAAGTATTTCTCTAGTTATTCTCTGTTCTTTCTGCACTAGTAAGAAATTAAAAAGATAATATGAAAAATTAAACAACCGTTATTTCAATATCACCTATCATATGGTTCCACAGACAATGATTTTTAAAATTATTTATAGGCTACAGATGCAAATGCTACAGATGCTACAGGCTACTCAAATTAAGAACGTGGCGTCCTCTTCAGGCAATTTGCTATTATAATGGGGAATATTTTTGTTTCGTCTTTGTCTTCATTATGGTGCATCTTTGTCAATTTTGTCATCTAGTGACCCCTTCTTTCCCGTTAAAAATCAGCTGATTGCAACTGATTTCCTTAATTTGAGTCGCCAATTGAAGCAAATTTTAGATCTACTCCCATTTATATTAATTTCTGACTACAAAATACGAGGATGGTTCAAATATAACCCGAATTATTATTATAACTTTTTAATAATACAAAATTTTTAAACCACAACTTTCATTTTCGACGAAATCCCCTCCTAAGTAGATGAAGTTTTGCCATTTTTTTCGGAACTTTAGAATTGCTTTAGCATAAAAGGTTTTTGGTTACGTGCGCAGTCAGTATTGCAAGAAAATTTAAGCTTCATCATTGTGTTCAAATCTGATGCCATCTAGAGTTTCTTTAAGGGGTCGAAAGAGATAGAAATACAAGGCGACAAGTTTGGGATATATAGTGGTGGGGAAGGGTTCCAATGCATTTTTGTCAGATTTTATTTAGTCGATTGAGCAGTACGTGGCCAGGCGTTATCATGGAGGAAAAGATCTTCTCCAAAACTTAAAACATTGTTTCGCAGTTTTTTCACTTTGATATGAAAGGACGGAAGAGTCCGCGGCGACTGACATGCTGGTGTATAAAAAAAATTCAAGGGGGTCATATAAGCATAAAATTAATAAAAGACACCTAAAAAATACTCTGTAACCAGGTCTTCTCCAAAACTAAAAAAATTTTCACAGCTTTCTCCCTTGTGTATGAAAGAAGGGCACCTTCCGCGATGCCAGGTATGTTTTTTATTTTTTCAGAAACTAATAATAATGCCTAATAGCCTTCCAATTCGTCTTCTCGTAGATGCTGCTCTAGTGGCACCTTATTGACGTATCTAAAACATAATTTTAAGTTAACTAAGTCCTATGAGATGACCCTGTATTAACTTAATGCCACCGCGTAAGCTAAAACTTTGTACAATTCTAAAATTTATCAAAATTTGTGACATAAGATAACTTTTTATAATACCTTGTTGTTACTGCAAATTGTCGATAACTCTTTAAGGTTACCTGAAGATATCTTTAGGATGTCCTACTGCTTGTTGAGGTAAACGACATTAACGGAGAGTGTTCGAAACATAAAAACCAACATAAAAATGTAAATCGAGATGTAGAAGTTTGCCCCGAGGCAAACTTCTACATACTAGGACATCTTAAAGATATGGTTAAGGTTAGCGACAATTTCAAGACAACAAAAACTCATCCACAAGTATTATGAAAAGTTATCTCATGTTACTATTTTTGATAACTTTGAGGAATACACAAAGTTGTCGCTTAGGCGGCGACATTAAATTAATAAAGTATAAAGGGTCATCTTACAGAACTTAGGTTATTACAGTTGAGTCGGTCATTTGAGATACCCCATCAGTTTCAGATACGTCAAAAAGGTGCCGCTGGAGCAACAGCTACGAGAAAACAAATTGCAGGGCTATTAGATACTATTATTAGTTTTTAAGAAACAAAAAATAAACCTACCCCTGCGGAAGGGGCCCTTCTTTAATGCACATAGAAGAACATTGCGCCACAATTTTTAGTTTTGGAAAAGGCCTGATTACAATGTATTATTTTATGTATTTTTATTAATTTTTTACCTATATGACCACCTAAAATTAAAAAAAATATATATGTCAGACGCCACGGACCGTTTACTTTTTCATGTAAAATAAAAAAACTGCGAATAATCTTTAGTTTCGATGAAGACCTGCATTTAGTTTCTGTTTAAGGCTGCCTCAAGGCAAACGTCACCTACATGGCGAGAAGTGAATTACGTTCTGCATAGTTTTTGACACAAGGACGGATATTTCCGAATATTTGGGAAAACAGACACTATTATTTTTAATAGGGAATATGCATATAACCCAAATTAATCTGAAATATTTTTTTATATTCTATACATAAATTAAATGTTTATGGCGGTTGCTGTTACATATTCATTTATTTTGGTCTTTATTGACAAAAAAAAGGATTTAAAACTGCAAATTTTCGCGCGAATTTCGAAACTTGTAAAACGTGATCCCATTGGCTGTGTCGTCAAAACTAAACTTATGACTCATCATGAGTATATTGCGAATTCCAGTGATATAGAGTTATCGACAACTCAATAAAAATGGTATTTAATGCGTAACTCATCCACTGAAATATCCCTGCACTTAAAGTAGAAGGTTCCTAAAATCCCATTCATGTATACTTCAAGCCGAAATCGGTCCAGGAACCTTTCACTTTTGCAACAAAAATTGGCATTTCTGCGAAATTTTGACATATCATCTTAATAATTTCGAGTAAATAAACTGCAATTCTTTATTTTCGTGGCAATCTTCGAAAATTCAAAAATTTTCAAATTTTAGATGTCCCCGATGCAAATAAACCTATTTATTTATAACTTTGCCGAAAAAATAAGCGATTAAATTAGTGGGAGGTATTCCTAGATAATTAATGGATAAAATAAACCCAAAAAGAATCACTAAATAGGGTAAATAGTGTGGAATAATGTCGGTTAAAAATAGGATTTGTCGGAAAAAATCAAAAAAATCCTAATTGTACCCCTTAAATACGCTCCTGGATGACCCTTTCGGTATTCATTTTACAGTCTGATTATCCCTTTATAAGATAGTTTTGAAAAATTGGGAAAAAATAGATAGGAAATAATTCAGATTCAAATGTACCGATGTCGAGGGCAAAAAAAAAATAAATATAATATTCCTATAGAGAATGAAGAAACTAAAAAATATGGATAACACATCTTCGACGAGCTCTTTCCGATGACGTATATGGGATTTTAATTTGAATAATTTTGACCCCACAAAAAATTAAAAACCGTGAAATATTTGGGTCAAAAATCTAAATTTCCAGATTTTTCCAAATATTTCCATTTTCCAGTGATTTTAGGTTTAGGTAAATGTATTGCAAAAAAGTATTTGAGATTTTAAAGTTTCACGTATGAGTCCGTTTTTCGATCTGACGTTTTGTTTTCGAGTTATTAGGTATCAAAGAGGGGTCTGGAAACGCCATTTTTAGACCCAAAAAAATTCAAAAGAGCTACTTGCCATTTTCTGATCCTCACCAGTTTCAGTGTAGTTCTGAAGCTCCGGGTCCCCGACAATCTCCGAAAATAATATAATAGCTCCGAACCGAAACATCCTGTAACTGAATTTTTTACCGAAGCTAGTTGAACTATTCCTCTATCAACCCAAAAAATTCTATTTCTCTCCCTCTGGCTGTTTCCGAGAAAAAAACACCTGTTCGACTTTGGGTTAAGCTTTACGTTAACCTGTAGATTTTTGCTGATCTGCTGACGTCACTTTTCACTAAGGACAAATGGCTGCATTTTAAATAGTAATAAATTATACCGAAAAGTAAACAATTTTTGTAGCTAAATTATCCTAGTAATTTTCTTCAAAATATTTTTTTTGGGTTTGTAGTGACTTCCTTAAACGATTTATGCAATAAAAAAAATTTGTGCATATTCCTTATTCAAATTATCCTATCCCTAATTATATTAAGATACAACGTTTTAAGAAAATATGAAACAGTTAAAATAAAATTCGACCTTTCAGCTCATTACCATCTACATTTATTATTTATGATAACCTTTTATGGAGTCGTAATTCTTGTTACAGGATGAAGCTGGGTTTTTTACCCACGGATCGTAAAGCACTCCGTAGGGACGGCCTAGTGCTGTTCAGTAAACTAATTCGCACAAAAAACGTAGAAGGTTTACAAGAAACACAACCAGAAAGATCGGACGACAGGAAGCAAAAACTTACCGTAAGTAGGATCCTCTCAGATTCTTTGTTAAGATAAGTAATTTTTATAAAAATAAAATCGCTTGGATTTTCTTAGGAACTTCTAAAACAATTAAAAATAAAAGGAACTAAACAAAATTTCAATTAATTTAGGGTTAACCTGATTAGTATACGAGAATATTAATACTGGCTATATATTGGTGATTATACAAATACAATCATTTTATGTAAATATCAGACAGTTTTATTGGTTCTTTTTTAATGACCAGCGTCGTCTTGCGTTTACTTTACAGGTATTTATGCATAATTTTTTTATTAAATTTTGAAAATTGGAGGACTGTGATTTACCACCAGAATTGCAAATTTAAATTTACTTCATTTTAGGCAGCATCAAGTAAAGTTCCTAAATGTGAATAAATAATAAAGAGTTATAGGAACCTTGAAATGGAGTACCATTCCACATAAAAATAGTTCGAGAAGGTACCAAATTTTTGCAATGTCAACCACCAACATTCGTTCACAAAAGTAGTCGCAATGACTTAAAAGTAAAAATTTACTGAGAGCCTGAAGTTGAGGACTTATGAAAATTTATAAAACATTTTATCAAATATTAGACTAAGCTTCAACATAACCACCGTTTCTCTCCATACAATGTATTCTCCGTCGTGAAAATTCCGCCACTGTATTTCTAACCATCTGAGGCGAAATTTCTTGGACACATTCTCTTCAAATGGTCTATGTTCTCGAAAGGTCTGTGGACATAGACTTTTTCTTTTAAGAATCCCCATAAGAAAAAATCTGGGGGAGTTATATCTGGGGACCTTGGTGACCAAGCAAATTCTGACCTTCATCCAATCCACCCCTGTGGAACTGTCCGGTTTAAAAATCCTGTCACTCTTGCTGAACTCTAACCTGGAGCACCGTCATATTGAAACCAAAGTGTGTTTCTTATATACAGTAGTAGTCGATGAAAAAATCCAAATAATTCCATGTTCAAAAAGTTCAAGTAAATTTCACCGGTAATATTTCCTCGAAAAATATACGGTCCTACAATTTTGCTCTTAAAAACACCACAACAACCGTTTGTCTTAACAGAATACTGGTCACGACACTCAATAACAAAGTGGGGATTGTCATCACTCCACCACCTACAGTTTTGGAAACATACCACGCCTTTGAGGTGAACGTGGCCTCATCTGAAAATAAGAATTTTCTTGCAAAAAATGGGTCACCTTCTACCTCACCTTAAAACCAAGAGCAGAACAAAAATCGTGAATCAAGATCTCTAGGCTGCAGTTTGTGAAGAAATTTTGGTTTGTTTGAGTTTTAAGTTTTTTGACACATAAATGTTATTTATTATTACATGTTATAGTGTTTAAAGATCTGATTATCGATTACTTTTTACTTAAAATTATCCTATCGCTAACTACAAGATAACCCGTGGTTAACCCTTTATGTCATGCTTGATTAATTTGCTTATTATGTATTTCTTAAAAAGAACATGTAACTGTAAACAGTTTTTATCTCCAAAATAAAAACACCTGGTACCTCAGTTTTTTTTGGAATTTTACGAAAAAATTCATACAGCAAGAGCTAAATGGGCCTCCGGTTATCAGATGTAAATACCCGAGGACACCGCAGCTCCGATTCGAGACCAAACCTACATTGTTTTCAACTTGTGGAAATACCACAATCCCGTACTCAATATAACACAAGCCTTCAACCCTCAACCCAACTGCGGCCTAAGTAAGAGGGATTTTGTACCGAAATATTTCTAAACAAATGCTACGGTTTATGTTTTTACCTTATAGACTGACAAAAATTAGAGAGAAAATATGCCAAATATTCCTTAACTTCAATAAAGGAAACACAACAGATTTTAAAATATCGTTAAGGTAAATGCAATGTGGACTCTTCTTGATGTTATATTATTTACTCTGTATTGAATTTGGATATTTGTAAATTTTGAGGAGCTGTCTAGGCATTAATTAGATATTTAACAAAAATTAAGGAACATAACTTAATTAATAATTTGCAATTATTAACATTTTCATTTAAATATTAAACAAATTGTTGATCTTGGTTTGTTTTTAAATAACTTTTTTCTGACAGGCTCATTTTTGTAAAAGATTTAGTTTAGTTTATGCGGAAAAAGCCATGTTATTGATAATATAGTCATATATGCAGGGTTACAGGGAGCTTTTTAAAGTGTTACAAGGTGATATTTCGAAAACGGTTTAAGATATTTTCATGAAATCTTGGTTAGTTGATAGGGAAATATGAACATATTTAGACATATTTTTTACATTTACCCCCTCTCTTTATTTTGAAGGGTCGGGGGTAACTTTGGAATTTTAAATCTGGTGATGTACTTTTGTATATTATAAAATTCGAATCTACTTACGTAGAATACTACGTACTTTTCGGTTATTTTCCGAATCATGTTTTAACAAAATTTGATGGAATTTAAAAAATAAAACAAATTTATCACTAAATTAAGGATACTTGTGTCAGAATTATTATTTGTTTCCATGAAAATGCGTAATTTTACTTAGTTCAGTTGAAAATTTTGACGTTTTAACGATTATTTCTTAGTTTATTGCTAGGTCTTCGGATTTGATCCAGTGAAAAAGTATTTACAGGTTGACGGGAGATATTTCGAACAACTTCTCAAACATGACAGATGATAAATAAGTTGAAATTAAATGGTAAATAATTTATTTATATATTCTTTAATTCTAATAATTAATAATAATTCTGGAACCGTATTGTTACTCATTCAGCTATTTTTTACCAAAGAAGATGTTGAATTGATTCAGTAAATTAATGTGGATATGAAGTAAAAAAAAGACTTTTTAGTTGTATGTATTTGCAATGAGTTTCACAATCCGTCACTAGGGCGCAGATTCAACTATTACTTCATTCGCATTTTTGCGTATTTCTCTTGACACTTAAATTTGTAATGCCCGAAACCAAGAAATAAATGTCGCTTTTTATGTTTTTGCGGCCCGTAGGGCTTGTTTTTATTTCCTGTTCCACATCGAAGTAGAATAAAACAAAACGAACATCGCACCCACACGTCAATATATCCCTTAGATAAAATGGTTTTCCGCTCACCTATTTATCGCCAACATTTATCTTAGCAAAATAAATTGCAGTAGAACTTACAGTAGGCGTTAATGCTATTAGCAGAGTAGAGAAATGGGGGAGTAGCGACACTCAGCAAAAATCGTTTGAAGTTTCTGCATCAAAGCAAAACGCCGATGCACACTGCGTTCTCCGGGCAGCGTATTACGGGGACGTTCGATAAGTATTAGTCGAAAAAATATTTGGTCGGTTATTTGATACATACAAATTTAAAAGGCGGTACGTAACTCTTTAGTATTTCGATTCATTAGTATTAATGGCTTTATTAGACACTTATTCCGAGGGCTTATATATTAGATTACAAGTCCGTACACCAAATTTTATGTTTTGAACTAAAATATCTGTTGAATTATGGAAGCTGCACTAAAAACCACCCCTGCCTCTTTTCGACACGGACATATCTACAATATCAAATAAATACGACTTACAACATAATCGAGTAAATTTACCCCCTTTTTAACCCCCCTGCCCCTAGCCTACATGAAATAAAAATAATATTTAAAATGGTTGAATATAAAAGCTAGGTACACCTATCAACTTAAAGAGTACAAAGACTGAATAAGTGTAGCCCCCTTTACCACAATCCTTTATTTATTATTATTTATTTATTGAGGGAAAATACACAGGGACATACAAGGATATCAAAATAAAGTCTTGCCAGATTTTGGTTAAACCAAAATGAAAATATAAATATATACACACACTGACGCTTATTTTAAGGTGTTGTAGACATAAAATAGCAAATATCTGTATCCAGTTATTTTAATACCTCCGTTTTCGCCTTGTTGTAAGCAGAATATGTATATCAAATACGTATTCTTATACATTATTTCTATAAATCCCATTCTCTAAATTTCGTTTCTTTAGCACAAATAGTTTTAAGATACTGCCATTATGCTCATATATACTAAAAATCGACGAGACACGACTGAAATACCTACTTTAAATTTTAATTCTATGTATCAATCTGTATATATTTCCAAAATTTATTTAATCCCGAGGTATGGGCAATCAGCTAAGAAAAAAAAATACAATTACAGTTGACAAGTCGCCTTCTTAGCTTAAGTAATATAAAATATAATAAGTAAATGAAAATGAAAACTCTTATGTAATATACAGAACACTGAACAAATATAAAATCAATCTTACCTGACAGGGTCTTTGGGACATCTAAAAAAGGACACTCCCTCGCCTTCTTTATTCATATAATTTTCTACGTGGCAATAACACACCATCGCGATCTCGACTGTATTCAATCAGACTAATTTTCTGACTGTCTCCGCAAAGACGCCACGAGTTGCCAGCAACCGGATAAAACTAGTTTAGCGAAGAGTCGGCAAAAACAGGAATAAGTGGCGAGTGTCGCTACCGTCTAATAATTCTACCGTGCTATTAGATTTGGGGTTTTTAATTGAACTGGTTAGAATAGGAAAAACAAAATAAACTAATAAAATCCTTTTTTTTTCAAACTTTTTTGGCAAAAACAGTGCTCCTGAAGAACCGCTGAAAAGATCACATTGTTTTACCTACAATAACACCGCTATCTTTTTTCGTTCCGATTCACTAGGAATGTTTAAGATTTAGTACTTTTTAAATTAAGATCCTATAGTTGATCAGTTAGGTTTTGACAGGTTTTTTTTCCGGTCATTGTTAACAAGTTGTCATTAAAAACATGAAATATTCTGATATTTCAGCGATTTGCTTAGTTTTTCAATGATTTTCATCTTGGATCGGGTTACTGGAATGAATTTAGTTCTATTATTGTCAAAAGTACGTACTAAAGTTGCCATTTTCTTTATAAATTTGCAAAAAAAACATAGGTGTCTTTTATTTCTTATTCTTACACTCGCCAGTTTAAAACTTTTGGTTATCAAATTAAACTGCACTAGCGTTGGCAAATATTTTCGATAACCTAAGACCTAAAAACAATTATTGATTGACCGCTGGTATGGCAGAAAATTAAAAGAAAAATATGGCAATAACTAGGTATTTCTTTCAAAAAATATTAACCAATAAAAATTATGCATTTGGCAATTTTGAATCAATAGGAAACGAATTAGAGCGATAATTTGCACTAGTACAAATTATCGATAATTTGTACTAGTACAAATTATCGATAATTTGCTGATTATCGTGGGTCTTTTTTGAGAAGTTTAAGCGTATAGAATCCTGTAGTTAAGCTAAAATTTAAAGTAAAATATCTTTATTAGGTAACTACAACTTATTTTTTTAAAATCAGAAAATTTACAATTTCTAAAGGAACAGCTAACAAATTTAATTTTAGGGGTTGGGTCTGCTAATTTGTCGGTCTCACTGACAACTTTCTTGAGAAATAAATACTGCTAAGCATCATCCTGCTGTTATGAAGATCCACAGCGCATTTTTTCTAGGATTAATTGGTGATGTTCGGGTCTACCTAGCTGCAAGTACGGCTTTAGAATACTGATGTTTGAATGGCCAGTAATTTTTGTGATTGTATACTCTCCGCCACCAGATTTGGCCAAAGCGAATACTGCACTACAATGGTTGGAGTGACTGGTGATCTTTACTTTTTTTGCGTCTATTCCTACAGTTTGCGCAGCATATTTTGTCCAGTGAGATATTTCGTTAAGTCCAATGGGGCAGTTTTTAAATAATCTCACTGAGGAATCTTTATCCCATGAATGGTTGCTTGATAGGAACAAACGGTCCATAAGCATTCTAAATAATCTGGAACAATAGAAATTCATGCCTTAGGTTAAAAGTTTAAAAAATAGCAGTATTTTATAAATACCTCACGGGGTATCGCTTCGGATTTTGGGTATTTTTAATCAACCATCTGCCAATGACTGTCTTCCTCCTCGATTTGTTTTTCCAAATACTGGGTTGAAGATAAGATGCCCCAAATATTTCTCCTTGTTGCTTTCCTGTTCCTTAAAAAAGTAATTATGCAGTTGCTAGCCTCGCCTCCACGCCATGCTAGTTCGTACGAAGCTATTAAGAAAAACATCTTTTGTAGACATTTAGGTATGTTTTCATCAGATAAATAGATAATTTTTTTTTCATGTTCCGCTAGGGTAAAAGTGCCAGCACTTAGTTGTCTTTTTTCGTGAATACGCTGGAGCTGATTTCTCTTGGCACGTCGGACTTTAGCACATTTAAATTCGACGTCTCTAATTGGATCAAATAAAATATTAAATTCTTCGTAGTATTTTACCTGGAGCATTTTGGCTATAGTATTCCAAAGAGTCTTAATTATAGCTTCTTTGTAATCTGCTCCGTGTGTTTTTTTATATTAAATCCAAAACCTTTCATAATTAAGGCTAATTGTACGATAGAAGTATTTTTCTCTAAAATGTACCCCCTTTCTTTACAGAATATTTTAAACTGCTTCCAGCACGATGCCTTGAATTTCTTCGTATTTTTGGGTTCTAAATTTTTAGTATGTTCATCTATATCAGTAGAATTTAAAAACCGAAGTTTCGTAATATTGCTATTCATTTTTACAAAATCTTGGCACAAATAAACCTGACATGTTGATAATTATAATAAAAACAATGTTATAGTATCCCAGTACATTTATTTTTCAAAACCGACTTGTACTAACTTGACTTTTTAGAATATACATATACTGTTGACACTAAAAATCAATTAAACGTAAAATTTTTACATGATAATAAAATATTATTCTGAAATATTTTTTTTTAGGAAATAGTCAGCCTAATACCCCTCTTGCGTTAGAAAATTGCCTAATTTTTTAAAAAACACTCTAGGGCATACGCGCTCTTGTGCTTCTAAAAACATTATTTGAAATTTGCCATGCACGGGTTGGGTGCATGACAATTGCATTGTCAAACTATGAGGCTAGTTGGCGAGATATCGAAAAAAATGATTCATATTATACCTATTTAAAATTTAATTTTTTTTTATTGAAATAGATTAACAGCTCTCAAAACTCGCTTTTTTACAAAATTTAGAAATATTATTTATATTTTTCTACATTTAAATCGATTTATTTCGAAAACTACTTTTCCATTAAATAATTGGGTGCCACCACGCTTTATTTCCAAGAGCTTTATTGGAATTTTAAGAACCCTGAAATCAGTTTATGCTTAAAAATGTCTGGTTTTATTAATTCTGATTGAATATTAACGGTTTTTTTAAAATAGTTAATTTGGTAAGTGTTGCTTCTGTAATAAAATATATCACTTTTTAATTTGGTTTTAAATATCTGTTTGATAAAGATATTTTAAATAGTTACTCTTAAGATTTGACCAAGATCAATCAAATCAATAAAATGGGGCTTTCAGGCAAAACATACTTGCAGGGATCTTAAAATTTCAATATGACGTTTAAGAAGAAATGAAGCTTGACCACACCCAGTTGTGCAATGGAATTAGAAAGAAAACAAAAATTATTACCAACTATCGCGTAAGTATGCGAGTTTGAAAGCTATTAACTTATTTAAATAAAAAAAATTAAGTTTATAAAACATTGTTTTATATTCTTTATTTTTAAATTGATTATTTTTTTTCTAATCTCAGCAGTTACTTGACAAACACTAAAATCGATTTTTAGGTTATCGGATAAGCAGCGACGATTCCCAGAAAAAGTTTTCTCGATATCATAATAATAACAATGTTTCCCATATTTGGCCAATTTTTTGCCAATAACCGTATAATAACTGTATAAAATTTCGTAAACACCTCCATTAAATGTCGTTATGCCTTTTAAATCACTTAGGCCGTTTTACTCCAATCAAGGGTAAAACAGGATTAAGAATATTATCCGATTTTTATGCCATATTAAACTTTACTTTCATTTTAATGATTTTTAGGAATTAAATATATGAAATAAACGTAAAAGCGTAGACATTTTTTTATTTTTTAAGTCTCAAATAAAGAATACCTAATTTCACAAATATTATTGCAAATTTTAAAAGAAGGGTAAAAATAAAACTAGTAAGCTCTAGTTCTCTCAATATAATTTTTAAATAGGATTTTTCTTCTGACAACAACGGACTATTATAAGTCTATCATGAGACTAAAGTGACCCATTTAATCCCGCGGACCGAGGGCAACAGCCACTCAAGGGACTAGGTCACTTTAGTCCCGCGGTATTATATACCATTTTTGCACTTTCGGGAAAATTATTACTAAAATTGTATAACCTATAGATATTAATTTAAAAACACCTCTCAGTTTTACAATTTAATTTGACATAAATCAGTTGATTAATTATTTTATTAGTGCGTTTTGAAATAAAGAAAAGCTCCTTAGCTACGGTAAAAATAAATAAGTTTTCAGTGTCAATCAATTTCGTGATCATAGTTTTCGAAATGGAAGATTTAGGCTTAAAAGAAGCAGCTAAATAGGCGCTAGATGGTATTTTGCCGACAAAATTAAGGAAAATAGACGAAACGCAGTATCAGATATTTATAAAATGGTGCTGTGAACGAAAAGTGTAAAATTTCAGCGAAGATGCTTTGCTTTTTTTCACAAATATCCAGGACTCTTTTGTCTTCAACACTTTGGGGCTATTATTCCATGCTGAAGACTTTGCTCAATATTAAAAATAATGTCGGTATCAGCATATTTCACAACTGCCCTGCTGAAAAGAAAAAATTAAAAGTAAAGCGAAAAAAGCAAAGGCACTAACAGGAGACCAGGTTAGCAAAAAGCTTAAAAGAAGCAGCTAAATTGGCGCTAGATGGTATTTTGCCGACAAAATTAAGGAAAATAGACGAAACGCAGTATCAGATATTTATAAAATGGTGCTGTGAACGAAAAGTGTAAAATTTCAGCGAAGATGCTTTACTTTTTTTCACAAATATCCAGGACTCTTTTGTCTTCAACACTTTGGGGCTATTATTCCATGCTGAAGACTTTGCTCAATATTAAAAATAATGTCGGTATCAGCATATTTCACAACTGCCCTGCTGAAAAGAAAAAATTAAAAGTAAAGCGAAAAAAGCAAAGGCACTAACAGGAGACCAGGTTAGCAAATTTTTATCGGAAGCTCCACACATTCAGTTTTTAATGACAAAGGTCAGTGTTTCTAGTAATTTATAAGTTTTACTGGCGTCGCAGGAACCTGTAGAGGTAATGAGTAAGTTGACCGTGGATGATGTTACTGATTTGGGTCACTTAATTCGGATCAATATTAAAAATACCAAAAACAAGATAGAGTGGAATTTTATTTTTAAAAAGTCAGATAAAAATACAAGGAGACCAATCAATTTTACTGAACTGTGCCGGAAGTATATGGCTCTAAGAAAGGCTGAGACCCTTCGTTCAAGATTTTTGGTTCGTTATTAAAACAATTAATATACTACGCATTCAGTCGATAGAAATATATTTGGAAAACTGCCCCAAAAAGTAGCAGCATTCTTAAATCTACCCAATTGATCGATATCTACTGGACACTGCTTTCGACGGACATCCGCCTCTTTATGAGCTGACTCTTTTGCATCTGTGGATGTTTTCAAAAAAGCATGGAGGATGGAAATCAGCAGCCGTCGCCGAGGGGTACGTTGAAAATTCCAAAAATAATTTTAAAAAAATATAGCCGACAAAATATTTGATCGCGGTGACATGGAAGCATCATAAATTCCCGGACCTTTTGGCAACACTTCCACACAAGCTTTTAGGCTGGTTTCTGAAGCTGTCGCATGTACTTCTACATCAAGTTAGGACGTACAGCATACTGTCGATGAAATAAATCGATTATTTAATATTGTAAATAATTGTACTAATGTAAACATCCATTTAAATATAAACAAGTAAATAAAATTTTGTCAAATATGACGTTTTTTAATTGTGCGTTGTTAGGATACACTCTAGTCCCTAGTCCCTAGGGATTAAACACATCAGTTTAGTCCATGTTTGGAGGGACTAAAGAACATGCTTTAGTCCCGAAAGCAAAAGTTCTTTTAATTTTTTAAAATTTAGAAGTTTTTATTGCGCGGTCAACAAGGGCTGAGCAAACCTTCGAGCTCGCCAATTAGTTTTTTTTTGTCAAATTGATAAAGCTTACCGTTAATTCTATCATTGTTCGTGCTTCCTTTCGCTCTATTAATAGCGCACGATGTTGCGTAAATATAAAGTTTTTTACCAGGAACATCTTTTAAGATGTCGTATTAATAATTTTTTCTTTCAAACCTTAGTTCACGACAACTAAGATAGACTTACCCTTGACCAGTTTCTTTTGTATTTTGTTTAGTAAATGGAATTTACCTAAAATGGATCTACATTTCCGAAAGGTCAGCCTACAATAGGTTTTCCTAGTCCTAAAAAATGACGCAAATAAATAAAAAAGAAAAAACAAAGTGTAGGTCCGAGTAGGCTATTTACGCGTCAGTGCCTTTGCCGTATATTTTATTGTATTTCGATGCGAAAAATAAATAAAAGACTCTTGTGTGTGAAACCATAAAATTCAATAGCCTTGTGTTTTTCATCGTTGCCTTTTTAGTACGACAGACTACACAATAAAAAACAATTTAGAGATGTATTGTTTATTGCGGTTTCCCTTGTACAGAAAATTAAAATTAGTGAGGCGAAATATATGGTTATTAAATCAAGAAAAAGGAGCAAAAAGATCTTTGTTTTATTAACTGAGTTTTCTAGTAGTATTTTATTTCTATTTTTTCCATATCTTCTTCCCATTAGCTACTTTTACCACTACTCTTTATCACTTGTGTGGATAATTTATTTGGATAATATAGCTGCTTTCTGTGCTTTCGGGCTGTCCAGTGTCCATGGTGGATGATAATGATGTTATTTAGGCTCTTTCTCAGTTAAAATCGAATGCTGTGGGTGATGATCAACTAACGCTGCAAATGCTCAAACTTTGTTGTCCACTAGCTTTACGACTGCTCACACGTATTTTTAACACGTCTGTAAAAGACTGTAAATTTCCTTCTACTTGGCGGCTACAGTGGCGGCTCGTGAAATATTAAACTGGGTGTCCAACTCGGTGGTTATACAAGAACAATACGAAGAGAAATATTGCAAAAAATGCATACCAGTTTAAGCTTATCTATGTAAAAAGTCCATTCTCCTGTTCTTCATTTTTGCAAAAACTTCAATTACGCGATTAAAATTTAAAATCTGGTACCTACTGCATTTTAATAAAAATAACCTATTATTCTATCAGCTGACTACTGATATGACTCAGGTGCATTGTGTGCAGAACACACCAGAACGCTGAAATTTGCATCATTTTGATACGACGATGTTTTGTCTCACGCGCCGGACCCCTCTTTCTCCAACACACGGTCTTTGCCGATACTCTCGGCGTTCAGTTCTGATATTGAACACACTAGAGCTCGTATTAATGTTAATGTTAGACGGTGAAAGAAAAGAGCTTGACTGCTATAAAAATACAAAAATCTATTGTACAGTAGTAAAAGTCAATGTAAAATTTGAAATTATAATAAAAGAAATAAAACAAATTACGGTTAATGGGTAATAGTAAAATAGCATAGTTATAAGGTATAGAAAACCATCTTTTTGCGTAGACTTTTATGCTGCTCACTGCACAATTGATCCTACGCAGAAACCGCCACTGGTATGTAGCCCCAAGGATTATTCTGAAATGCGCCCAATTAGCCTCTTGTGTGTATTGTCAAAGTTTTTTGAAAAAAGTACTTATAAACAGATTGCGTTAATTACCTTAATGAAAATTCGCTATTTTTAAGGGCAATCGGGTTTTCGAAAAGGATTCAGTACGGCAACGAGTCTGTTGAAAATACTGGATGATATCCTTGGAACTATGGACCGATATGAAACTTCAAGGAAGACACAATAGATTTATTGGCGGGGAGGTGTCGGAGCGTTGTTGTTAATCGCAGGGTGTCGCAGAATTTGGCCCTGGACAGATGTGTCCCACAAGGGGCAATTCTGGGGCCATTGCTATTTGTAATTTTCACCATGGACATGCATACACATGCGAGTGGTTGTAGCGGGAATCAATATGCAGACGATAGACAAATTTTTACTAGTTTTAATATTTTGGATGCCTAAAATGCTGAAAAGCGTATCAATCGCTGTTTGGAATCTATATACCAACATTCCACTACTAACGGTTTAAAAATTAATCCTAAAAGTCTGCTAATATGTTTTTTGGTAAGGATAGTAATTAGACTGCAGTCCAATATAAGTATTGCACAAGTTAAAATTCAAGCTGTGACCGAGTATACGACTTTAGGTATAGCATTTGACTGTAGGTTAGGTTTAAATGTCAGGTTTCGAGGGTCACGGAGCGAGCTTACTGTTCTGGGGGAAATTTGTATAAAAATCAGCATATTCTTAACTTAAATTTGAGAAGACAATTGTGCGAGTCTTTGATATTGTCCTATTGTTACTACTGCAACTTTGTATATGGTCCTTGCCTCGATGTTGATGCTGCATATAGATTGCAAAAAATTCAGAATTCTTGTATACGGTTTATTCTTGGGTTGAGAGACAGAGATCATGTAAGTCATAAGTTAAAAGAACTTAGGTGGCTAAATAATAAAGATCGAGAAAAACTTTATTTGGGATGCTTTCTGCATAGATTGCTGAAAGTTGACTCTCCTGAATATTTGCGTAAAAGACCAGTTTCCAGAAATACATTGCATCAACGGAATACTAGATAGTGATCGTTTTAAGTTGCCCAAGCATCGCACAAGTTTATTTAAAAGGTCCTTCAGCTCTATGTACATCTGTCGAGCTTGTCAATGAAATTCCTGTTAATATGTTGGATTGTTGTCGGATTTCTTTTAAGACTACTTATAGAGATTTACTGTTTTTGAATTACTACTTTACTAAAGTTTTTTTTTGTTTGCTTCTGTTCTTAGTTTCCTGCTAAAGTTTACTGTATTACTAATAAACCGACCTCCCATGCTGATTCCAGTTCAATTTGATTAAGATTTTTCCTTGAATACAGCTCTGGAATTGTAAAAGCATATAACGTTGCTTTTTTGTTATTCTGACCTTTCCTGTAGTTTTAGGTAAGATTTTGTGTATGTTTTTACTTTTTTATTATTTTTTTACTACTTTTTTATTATCTTTTCTACATTTGCTACTACGTACTATTTGGCTTGCTGCCACTGGATTATGTTTGTATTTTTTTGCATGCTCAGTTAATAAAAGCTTTGCTGTATCTTGCTGAGTTAAAAAAAGCCTATTATTATTATTATTATTATTATTAGTATTGATTTTATTATTATTATTATTATTATTATTATTATTATTTTTATTATTATTATTACTATTATTATTATTATTATTATTATTATTTCTTACTGCTATCTCTCTCACCAAAATTAATATCACCTTCAACAAATTAACCCCACACAGCATTCGCTGGTTAGCAGCATCTACAGTAAATTTTATACTGGGATTCTAAAAACCTTACCTACTTCTGTTAAGGTTCAGTCATTTCCAATGTAAAAAAATTAAATGTTCACTCTAACCCCATGTTAAGCAAGCAAGGAATCACCCAGGAAAATAAGTAATTCCGTTTTATTGGCACCACATAACAAGTATAATATTATCTGCCACAAATACCATTACTTAAACAGTCAGCTACTCAAAAGTTTGGATTTTCTTGTCGCGTTTGAAAATATTTCTCCTCTTCTGGTGTGTAAACCCGCTATAAAAGACCTAACCTAGAATATTGTTGCCACATCTGAAAAGCAGGTTTGCTGATGGCTTTCTTTAAATAACCGGACATTAAGCATCCTTAGTCATATTCAAAAGTACCCCGCCATTAAACTAATTTCTATAAGAAAACTTCTATTTCACTCTGAAACTCTACTTTGAAAAACCATCCTGTGTTATGTGCAACAAGAAGCCCGTCAGCGGCCCACTTTTAAAAGTCTAGACATTTCTCCGTCTCCAGACTGTGAAGTCTCTTGCCTGGAACCATCAGTTCTTTAAATTTCGTCTAAATAGATTTCGCTTACACCAACTGTATACTATTTTTGTGGCTCTTCCAAGTCGTTCTAAGTTTATAAACATTATGGAATCCCTATTTTTATCGCTCTTACTTAATTTGATCTACTACCAAATAAGTTTTAATCTTTAAACAAAAATTATGTAATTAGTAACCTTAGAAATTCAATTTAATATTACCAATTATATTTCGCGAAATTCTAATAAACACCACTTCTAGTTCGTTATGAAAGATTAGTATTTACTTGGTTTAAGGTACAACGGTTATCTGCTGTTATTATCACATATTTGATTACGATACACATCTCCTTGGTTAAATTTCCATATTGTTACAATATAGTTGATTACGGCAACCACTCCTTAGTTAACTTTTAAATGTATATTTAAATTATTATATTTCACGAAATTCTAATAAACACGACTTCTAGTTCGTTATGAAAGATTAGTATTTACTTTGTTAAAGGTACAACGGTTATTTGCTGTTATTCACACATATTTGATTACGATACACATCTCCTTAGTTAAATTTCCATTTTGTTACAATATATTTGATTACGATCGCCATTCCTTAGTTAACTTTTAAACTTGTATTTAAAATATTTAATTGAGGTTTATTAAAAAGATGGTCCAAAAACAGTGAAAACATATTTTTCCTTTTACACTTCAATTTGTTTTATGTTTATGTCGCAATACGAGTTTTTCTTTGCGTCCGTATTTCAAAACTTTTATATGTAAGCTTTAAAAGAGAAGCAACAACTTTTACTGTTGGTTACGGTAGATTTTGAAATATAAGGTTAACTAATATTTAATGATTCAACTCTACGTAAGCAAGTTTTCTTTCCTTTCTATAAGAAATAGTCGAAGTAAGAAAATATCAAATACCCACCGTCCAAGCTGAAAGTACATAGAACAATATTTAATTTTTATTTCAAAATTAATGAGTCGTGATACAGTTTTTACTCGTATATTGAATACACAACAGCAAATATATGTTAAACGTATCAGAAAATGTCTACACTAGTTACATCAATAAGCAACTAGACTTGCGCGTAGTTTTGCAAAGACGATACTAACCATTTTACTGTCATAACCAATAATTTTCTCGAAGGTCTATGAACTTTTCTTTTGGGAATTCTGGTTCATGATGCGTATTTTACAACAGATTTATCGGTAAAAAATAGTGGAACAGAAGTTTTTTCCAGTGCGACTTTCTCAAAGCAGTTTTTAGCCTAACTTCCAGTTGGCGAAATATTCAGAAAATATATATTTCGTTATTTGGTGCAGAGCATTTGATATCCAATTAGGATTAATTTGATATAAGTAAAAACTTAAAAGTGACATTATGCTGGTATTGTAGAAAGATAAAATATATTTAATTTTAGGTTATCAATTTCAATTCCAGAAATCAGTTTGTTAAATATCCTGTTACGTCTCGTATATCCTGTTGCCTGGATAAGAAATGCCGTGTACTATCCAATTTTCGTTAATCAATCACCGTAAGTGTCATTCGTGCAATATAATTATTCCGTTTTCAGTTTCAAGTTAATTCTACGCTATAAACAGGAACTTTGAGAGTATAAAATTATACAATTTTGATTTATATAGTTTGGGTTTTTGTAAAATATTTGTTTTCAAATGTATATGTAACCCAGTTTTTATTGCTGAATTTCTGCTACCTCTTTTGTAAAAGGGACGTAGTAGCACTTTGCAGCTTTTATTAATTAACCTAGTTAAAATAGCAAAATTGGGTGAAAACTATCTAATCCTTAGAGTTCCCAGAAGAAAGAGAACCTTTTTTTCTGAAAACCGAACCTTGAGCTGGAAAAAAGAACTACACTACTCAAAACAAATAACGCATATTTTGAAAACCCTGTACAAAGTATTTTATTCATAAAATAGGTAAACTAAGATTTTAGTACTAAAAACATATATTTTTTTGTTCAAATTTCAGCAGATATGAGTTTTTATGTGATTCGATATAATTTTTCATAATGTTTTTCTGTATAACTGTAAAATGCGATAGCTATTACTTATCAATGGTACAACTATTTGATTAGTTGATCATAAAGTTTTTCAAGAAATTATTAATTTGTTGAAATTAGAGATTTGAACAATAACTATAGACGTCTGAGTAGACATTTAACAAATAATGAGGCACAAACGGCTGTCACTCTGTCTACCGAGAGATAAAATCAAGTCCGAATTGCCCAGATTTTAAATGTTACCCAATCGTCCGTAAGTAAAGTGTTAAGATGTTACAGGGAGACTGAGACCTTCTCAAGACGTCCTGGCCAAGGACGGCCTAGGACCACAACTGCAGCACAGGATCGATTTTTTGCGGTTGTAAACGTTAGGAATTTACAAAATGTGCTTAGAAGAACTTACCAGGTTATAATCAGTGATCAAACGGTTAGAAATAAGTTGAGAGAACATGAATTAGGCCCAAAACGAGCAGCAACGGGACCACGACTCACCAGGCATCGTCGCTTAAACAGATTAGCCTTCGCCAGAGAACACCTGAACAGGAGGGGTACGGTCTTGATCACCGACGAGTCCAGATTTAATCCCTCAATAAAATGATCTTCGCGGATAGAAAACCTGGATCCCGATTTGTACATGGCCACATTAGTCAGTTAGATGGAGGAGGCATTATGGTTTGGGGAGGAATAAAGTTTTGTTGTACAACACGTTACTTTGAATAGCGAGAGGCGCATTACGGATATCCTTCAGGAGTAGTCCTTTTGCCCCATTTGTTGGCGATAATGCTATATTAATGCCTGAAAATCGCATCGTCGCTTAAACAGATTAGCCTTCGCCAGAGAACACCTGAACAGGAGGGGTACGGTCTTGATCACCGACGAGTCCAGATTTAATCCCTCAATAAAATGATCTTCGCGGATATAAAACCTGGATCCCGATTTGTACATGGCCACATTAGTCAGTTAGATGGAGGAGGCATTATGGTTTGGGGAGGAATAAAGTTTTGTTGTACAACACGTTACTTTGAATAGCGAGAGGCGCATTACGGATATCCTTCAGGAGTAGTCCTTTTGCCCCATTTGTTGGCGATAATGCTATATTAATGCCTGAAAATGCCCGTCCACACACAGCACGCATTGTGAGGAGGTTCTTGCAGAACACCGATATTGATATCATGGTTTGGCCAGCAAGGTCACTCGACCTCAATCCAATTGAGCCCATGTGGGATACACTTGGAAGAGCCGTTAGAGGTATATTAAATCCACCGGAAACGTTGGGACAATTATCTCAAGCTCTTATAATGGAATGCAATAAAATTTCCGAACAGTATGGCCAAAATTTAATTTTAAGCATAGGAAGACGTTGCAGGGCAGGTATAAAGGCTAGAGGGGTAATACTCAATATTATTTATGTGTGTGCAGTTTAAAAACTTGTTGTAGATGTAGCCGAGAAGAAATATCAGTTTTGTTCTTTGGTATTATTGCAAACAAAATACTAAAAATTAAAAGTTGCCTTATCACATTTTGTATAAATTCGGCAACACTTCGTAAAATTTCTTGATATATATCCATATCCTTTAAAAAATATTTAAATCAAAATTATTTTTATTTGCTGATTAAATATGCCATAATTGTTTTGAGTAGTGTACATTTGCTTACAATATGGCACATGAGTTTTTGTTTATTGCATACATCATTCAAGAAAATCATTAAAAATCCCAGAAATATTATTTGAATAATTTGATTTAAAAAATGCTTTCAGTGCAATTTATTTTAATTTCTAAAAACCGCTATTTTGGCCCTCCGTTAAGTGACGTTAGATAATATGTTAAACACGCGTCCCAGGTTCCCAAGTTCTTAATTTCATTATTTTTTTATCTGTTTGCACATCTTGATAGTTGTCATGATAATAATTATTTTGCTGTGGTGTTTAAAGTTTAAAGATTCGACTGGAAATTATGTTTCTTTCGCCTACTGATGCAGCAAGAGCAGTGGCTTTAGTAAATGATGGAAGGTCGCAGTATGCTGCTAGAGTACTGTGAAGTACAAGATCTAGCGTTCAAAGAGCCTTGTAATGGTTTAATGAAACCGGCAATAGAGTATAGAATCTGGCAGAAAACGATGTACAATTGCCAAGATGATCGTTTTTTCACTCTAAATGTGTTACGCGATAGAAATACCACTGCTCTTATGGCAAGAAGTCGTTTGGAAGAGGTACGACATATAAACATAAATGAAATAACTGTTCAGAGACGATTAAAGGAGGTAGGTTTACGTGCTAGACAATCCGCAACTGGTCCAGAGTTGACTAGAAATTATAGGATCCAATTTGCTCGGGAACATCAAAATTGAGGCTTCGAGAGATGGAGTAAAATTGTATTTTCCGACGACTCAAGGTTTGGCCTTAGGTGGGGGCTCTGTAATGGTATGGGGTGGCATAAACATGGAAGCTCGAACTGACTTGGCAATGGTTGATGACCATGGCAACTGATCGATTTATTCGTGGCATTTTAGCACCATACATTATTCCTTTTGCACCCTTTATAGGAAACACCTTGATGTTGATGCAAGATAATGCTCGTCCTCACTTTGCAAGAGTTGTTACCGAATACTTAGACAACGTGAAGTACCAGAAATTGACTGGCCACCACGTAACCCAGCAGCCCAGATCTTAATCCCATAGAGCATATCTGGGACGTATTGGACAGAAAGATTCGAAGCCGAGTTCCGGCTCCTAGTAACCTGGAAGAATTAAAAGAAGCAGTTCCCCAGGAATGGGATCAAATCGATCAAAATCAGATTCGACACAGATTCGACACCTCTTTCAAGGAATGCCAATGTGTATGGGGGTAGTTATTCGCGCAAGGAGGGGGAATACCCGCTATTGATGTTTTTAGTGATTAGTATTATTTTGTTCTTTATCTTATGACTATTGCTCTTTTTTTCTAAAAATTGAAAAAGTGTAGTGTTTCCTTTAAAAATTCATATCTCTTGCAGGGAGAAAGATATCGAGATGAATAAAGAATTAATGTTACAAATAAATCAGACTCCGCAGAAACCATATTCCGTGTAGTTAAGATTGCAAAATTACTCTAGAGGGTCTTACAAACTTAAGTAAAAAACCATTGGATGGATAAGGCTCTATTTAAACCCTACCTCCACCTTAATGTAAAATATTTCCTTAGGAGGCTGGTTCAGCTCCATCCGAATGCGCAATCTCTGGCAGCTGCGACTTGTTGGAAGTAAAAGACTTCTATTTCACTAAACAATGTGGGTTTATTTTATTTCTTGGTTAAAAGTATGCACAAATATTAATCTTTACACTAGCAAAGGAATAACGTGTGTTGTTGATATTCTGTTATTACGAGATGTTATTATTATGCATTTATACTGATTTTCCTTGTTTTATAAAATAAAATACAGGACTATGCCTGAGAAAAAAAGGGGAGTTTTTCCCGCACTGAATTATAGGACTATGCCTAAGAAAAGGGGGACTTTTTCCCGCACTGATTACACCTAATTTGTGTACGTTTTGGTCATACACTTGACCGACTTTTATTGTGTGCCCGGGGCACAACAGGCTTAGTTTTAGTTCTCTAGTCAACTGAACTCGTCTTCCCGACGAGAACAAAGTTAAACTGAAATGTACCACCCTTCGGAGACTATCCTCCACGAGTCCGGCCAATTAACGTCGCTCTGGCGATGACGTAAATCTTTTCTGACCATTAAACATTAGGAAGAGGTCGAACTAGATGCGCGGTACGGCCAAGAGACAAAGGGGTTGATACTTGTTGCCATGATTACTGGCCATCTTTGCATTTACCAGAAATTTATTTTTAGCACGTTACAGTAATAAAACTAAGAGGTAAGAAATCTTCAAAGGAAACTAAGCCTTTGAAGTTTGCCGATAACGTGCCAGTGTTTTAGAGGAACTAAATTAAAGGAAAGATTTTCTATTGATATTTTGACCGCATTGGTATTTGTGTTTTGCCGATATCTGAATGTTTTTATGCAAGTTAAATTTACCAAGGAGGCAAGTTTGAGCTTGCTTATTTGAAGGGGATTATTTAGAATACAAATAGAGTTATAGAAATTAAACGAACGGTTGGACTTCCCCAACAACCATATATTTTTATTTTCCTGTACATTTCAACATGTATTCTCTTTTTTAGAAAATTGAACAAAACTAATTAAAATCAATTCATTTATCTACCTATACAAATTAGAAAAATAATCATTTAAATCGGACTACGGAAAAAAAGTTATCATGCATCAAATTGGAACAAAATTTTGGATGGATCGAATTTTATGTCGGTGAGTGTAGTATTTCTCGTTTTGATTTTTAACGATTTTTATGAGAATTATCTCAATAATAACGTAATATAGGGTAAGTCATAATTATTTATGTTGCCAGTATAACATAGCCTGTTTCGTTCTGTTTAGAATTTCAACCGATTTTACGAGTGGTCCATATTTTCCCGTATTAGGTAAAGAAACTGCTATTAAATAGAAATCGATTTTTGGTAAAATGCGTCTTTGGAATTAAAAATACTTACGAATATTTTCGGTTTTCACTACAACTGTTAAAATAAATGAAATATCACGATAATATTTAAGTTTGGCAATGCCGCGGCTGGATCTTTTGTTTTCCCTTTATAATGTTAGAGCCTATGACGTCAGGCTTTTCGGAAGCATCGGATAGGGACTGGTAAGTGGGCATTTTTTAAAATAAAAAATGTGCGACTTGAGGGGAAAACTATTGGGATGTCTGCAGACTACCCCAGGAGTCATCCATTCTAATATATGCAGTTATTTCATAACACCCTGTATATCATGGAACGTCTCAACCAGTAGGATCATGTTTTGCAAGTTTAGAATTTTGTGGAAAAATGTGTTAAATATTTTAAATTCTTAATAAAAACCACAATAATAAAATAAAAACCGCCATAAATATTTCATTTATGTTGAAAATACAAATACATATTCCAGATTTATTTGGATTACATCCATATCAAAGTGTTTTAAAGCTGACTAAACATGAAGTAAACAAGACGTGAAGTGACCATGTACCGTATTCTTTCCTATAACTTTGAACGTTCTTAATTTATTCAGTTGACGAATCGTAAATTTAAATGACATTCGCTGTAGGCGTATGAAAAAATAAGCAATATAAAACTTTTTTCTCAAGGGATATTAAGAAAGTCACGTAAATTATTTATTTTAAAAAGACGATGTACCTTATTTATTAAATTTACACAGGAAATAAATTGGGTTAAAAAGGGATAACGGGAACAAGCCAGGAACAGTAAACACAGAAAAAAATTAACATTGTTAAAAATATATTGGTGCTTTCAAAATTTGATTGGAAACGTGAAGGTAAATAAATAAATAAATAAATAGGCCTTTATTTGAGCTATACATACAAATACAAAATTCCCAACTTGGTGGCAAGGTCTAGCATTGCTATTCTATCTAACCACCCAATTCTACCTAACCACCACAAAGGTAAATACGAAATAATTGTTATTGTTGAGACGTGTTCTGGAAATACTTTCTTACCGACAAGTACATTTATTTTTTTGGGTTTTAAGTATCTCTTTAATACCCTATAACGCCACATTTTATTTACTACCTTTGGCTGTCTTTATCTTTGCCTATAGTATATGCACCACATTCATTATGCATTTAGAAAGTAGAGAAAATACTTTTTCTACGAATGTTAATAAAAACCTTTATTGTATGTTCAATAGTAATTTCGGAACATGGTGCATTGTGTTTTACACATTTTCATTGTGCTTCAATCACCATGGTGATTGAACTACAAAGTTCCCATTGTGCACGGGTATTTTTTACAAAGGTGGCGTTGACCGGTGCCGCGTCAAAATCTTTATAATTTCATTGACATTTTTTGACATCTTAAAAAGAAAAATATTACTAATCCCATTTTATTAACAGTAACATTCGTAGAAAAAGTATAGTGTAAAACTCGCATGGAATGACCATTTCCTACTCGTATGATTTGCAGCACTCGCCTGCGGCATCGTGCTGCAAACGTCATACTCATAGGAAATGCATGTCATTCCATGCTCGTTGTACAATATACTATTATATGTTTTTGCTACTTGTTGGCCTCGCCTTCTCTTTGCAAATACCGCCTTTACTTGTGCTACCATACTGTTCATGTTGCGCATGCTTCGTGTGTCCCTTTTTTGTCATACTATCTACGAGACAACAGTCTTCAATATATTCTATTTTAACTGCTGACAATCTATATTAATTTAGTCTTTGTATTTCTTTTTATCTTGCACGCTAGCGTTACTTTCGCCTTTTGATTCCGTGTATCTTGTAAATTCTTTCCATATTCTGTTAGAAGGGCTATAATAAATTTATAGCCATATATTTATATATTATATATTTTCTCACCTTCTCCTATCCTGATTTCTACTTTAGATTTCTTCTTATTTATAGCTTCTTCTAGACTGGAGTAGGCAGTAAACTCCCTTAAGTGTTTTGCTCTTTCTTTATTCCCTTTATTGTCGTGGTTATTACCATACTCTTTTCATAATAAATGTGAATCATCATTCCATTTTTTTAAATTTTAAGATATCTTTGTTCGATCGTGGCCTGTGATGTGTATATAGATCTTTTTAGAATTCCTAAGCACACAATAATAATTTTAAATTTTCAAATTAAACAGTATACAAAGAATTTTAGATTTTCTTGCTAAGGCAGAAAAGCCAACAATACATAAATAATGGAATATTTTTAACTCTGAACCTTGTGCGCTTTCGCTATAGCGATTCCTGGGCCATTACTCTGTATCAAGGCTTATGCCCGAAGTGACTCAGGACCAGAACATGTTTAAACTACAATCAAAATTAATCCTCAAAATAATTCTTAATTTCCCTACCAGTTTCCTGATTTCCCTGCAAGCGCAGAAAGACCAAAAAATAAATAAATAGTGGACTGATTTTGATCCTGATCCAGGTGCTCTTCAGCTGCAGCCATTTTTGGGCTCTTACCATTCTGGCTGGGCACAGAAGACTAAAGAAGATTCCTTTAAATCAGATCGGAGATAAATCTAGGCAAATCTGCGAAACCACCTTTTTTTGGAATACTAATTAACACTCTTGAGTCTCTGATCCTTATTTTTTTCCTTCCTCATTGATTCAACGTATCAGTCTTTTCTCTAATGTATTTCATATATTTTGCTGATATTTCCTCCTTATTATCTTTCATATTCGATACTCCTTTTAAAGTGGCTGATCCTCAATATTTCCCTCCTTTCAGATATCAGTCTATACAGCCAACTTTTACCCTTTCTTTAATGTACCTGATATAATTCGCTAGTATTTCCTGTTCTTTCGTGTTCCACACTCTTTTGAAAGCTTCTAATCCTATTTTTTTCCTTTTTCATTAATTCAACATATCGTAATAGTCCGTAAAGCTGTTGTTTTACCTTTTTAGTGTTCCGTGAAACGGAACACTTATGGAATCACTGCGGTGTCCGCCTGTCCGTCCGTCAGTAGCAGGCGATTTTCTCTGAAACTATACGACGTACAAATTTGTAATTTAGCACAGAGATAGAGTGTGGTGGCCCAATAATGGACTTATAGAAAGTTGAATTTTGATTCAGAATGTTAATTTCAGGGGATAAATTGGGAAACGGAAAACAAATTTTAAGGACATCGTTTAGGGTGCCTAATGAAAGCTTATTGAAGCACGAATTCAACAATCTATATTTATGATGAATTTTATATTAAGTGTTTTTAACATTTTCTGTGAAAAACTGTTAGAAATTGCTGTCCTCCACACTTATCACCGATAGGATCATTCAGAAAAATCTGAAAAAAATCACGAACATTGAAAAGTAGGTATAGATTGAACGAAAATTATCAGGATTGATAAATTCTGGCGCGATTGATTGTTATAAGAATGTAATTGTTTATTTTTTTATGCTCTGACAGCCCACGAGGACCGAAGTCTAAGTACTATGTACCGTGGGTGTACTGGGGAAATCCGACTCACACATCCAGAGCTGGAAATATCTGTAAGGACTTCACCAGTCCTTTTAGAGGATGTGTGGGGTGGTACCACCTCGGTCGAGGAAGAAATCCTCTACCACCTTTCTTATAACTGCTGAACCATTGGTGCGAGGGAAAAAGTTTTCGACAAAACATATTTCTCACGAATGTAAGGAACAACTTCTGTCCTTACACGTTTTTCAAAATTTTTAATTTGACTCAGTTGAAGCGCTCCCCAGCTCCGCGCATACGCGATATTGGTGACGCAGGCGGGTAGCGCGACAAATGTGCAGAGATCGGGCGGCCGAGGTTTGCTCATGTTAAGTAGGGAGCTGATACCACGGAACACTAATTATGCAAGTATAGCTTGCACTTGACTGATTTTTTTCTAGTGTACTGAGTAAGTTGTGTCCTTGTTATTATCAAGTCCTTTTAGACGCCACCTTAATACTTATCTTCTCTTCTAACCCCGTAAATTTGTAAATGTACTATTGAAAAATTCGCGATTCATTTCTAATTTTATCTGAACAGTTTAAAGTTGACAGCTTTAAATTTAAAACTAAGATAATATTTATGGTAAAAATGTTTGCCTTCCCATAATACATTTTCGGTTTGTACTGTGTTTCAATATATTAAAAGAAGTTTATTTTAACAGTTAGCTAAAGCGTTATATTTTATATGTACCTACTGATAACGTAACCTAATTTTACATCCTATACATCATTTATATCCATTTAACAATTTTCAGTCAGTCGTGGAAGTAAATAACTTTCGATATGAGCTCAAAGTTAGATTTTATATTGTTTGCTGCTCTATTGTCTGGTGGTGGTTTGCGTGGGTGGTATTATATTACTTACGCGTTTCCAAATTTTAACAAACAACAGTAATTTACTCAATATTTTCCCCCTTGAAAATTTTGTTGGGGCGTTTGTAATTTTTGGTTTTGATTGGGAGCTGAGAAAAACAACTTAGGTATATAATTACGAAAGCAAATTAAATTTTAAGAAGTTTATCTAAAAATGTCGCGGATAGGTTTACCTTTTATAACTTTAATCCACAAATTTGTTAGTTGCTAGACCAGTTTAATATACGGTAAGCCCTGTTCACTGTAGATTTGTTTAGGTTTCTAAACCAAGAAGAAACTGACATTTTCGACCAATATTTGAAATTTACGGATATTACTAACTCACATGGTTTCTTAATGATACAATTTTATGCCAAATCTGTTAATCGACCATTATCATTTTATATTTTGTAAAAGATTAGTAATTTTCACCAGACTCCCGATCCTGGAATCGGGCAAGCCCAATGTTTCCTGGCTAGAACTTACCCTTAAATCTTCTCCTAAATTTATCTGTTGCATCTACCACTCCTCATCAGACAACTCCTACAATGAGTTATTTGACTTTCTCTCGACAAAAATTGACTATCAAATCTCTGAATTTCCCTGCGCTGAAGTTATCGTCATAGACGACTTCAACGTCCATGGCAAGGAATGGATAGGATTCACAAAAATCGACCCAGAAGGCACAGCGGCAGAAAATTTCGCAATCAGCAATTCGCTCACCAATTTAATCAGATAGCCAACATACTTTTCCCACCCATAATGCAAACCCACTAGACATTTTTCTTACCACCCATCCTGAGCCATATTTAACGCCATACTATGCGCTCCCCTTAGTCGTTCAGATCACGGCCTCATAACCGTCTTTTGTCCCATACACCCCGAGTTCGTTAAAATCATGCCAGAATGCACGATCTAGCACTACAATATGGAATATTTTGTTTCATAAATCGTTTAAGGAGTCATTACAAACCCAAAAAAAAATTTTTTTCAGGAAAATAACTAGGATAATTTAACTACAAAAAATGTTTACTTTTCGGAATAATTTATTACAATTTAAAAAGCAGCCATTTGTCCTTAATGAATAATCACGTCAGGAGATAAGCAAAAATAAGTATGCAAAAATTGAGAATAAATTCTCTAACCACCTGAAAATTCCTTATACAATAAGGATTTCAACAAATTATGGTAAAACAGCTATTCTCCGGGCTATATGCCCCTCCGAGCGCTGAACTACATACCAAAATTTGCCGTATTTTCTTCCAACACAGTTAGATAATAAAATACTTGTTTTGAATGCAAGAAACTACTAGGAAGAAGGAAGCTTTTTCTTTAGTTAGGATGTCGTCACCTGCAGACCGGTTTCGAACTCGTTGGTTCTCATCAGTACAGGATAGACGAACATCCCAACCTTCCGAAAAAGTAATCCCTTAAAGCTACAACTGTCGTACTGCATAAGCAGTGAGACACAGGCAGCGCCATCCATTAGCAGTTTCGAGCATTCAGAGTAGAGTTTACCGTAAGGTAAAATTTTCAAACGTATGAATGAAAGTCTACTTGTCAGGGGTACATATAAATATGCAAAAATTGAGAATAAATTCTCTAACCACCTGAAAATTCCTTATACAATAAGGATTTCAACAAATTATGGTAAAACAGCTATTCTCCGGGCTATATGCCCCTCCGAGCGCTGAATTACATACCAAAATTTGCCGTATTTTCTTCTAACACAGTTAGATAATAAAATACTTGTTTTGAATGCAAGAAACTACTAGGAAGAAGGAAGCCTTTTCTTTAGTTAGGATGTCGTCACCTGCAGACCGGTTTCGAACTCGTTGGTTCTCATCAGTACAGGATAGACGAACATACCAACCTTCCGAAAAAGTAATCCCTTAAAGCTACAACTGTCGTACTGCATAAGCAGTGAGACACAGGCAGCGCCATCCATTAGCAGTTTCGAGCATTCAGAGTAGAGTTTACCGTAAGGTAAAATTTTCGAACGTATGAATGAAAGTCTACTTGTCAGGGGTACATATAAATATGCAAAAATTGAGAATAAATTCTCTAACCACCTGAAAATTCCTTATACAATAAGGATTTCAACAAATTATGGTAAAACAGCTATTCTCCGGCATATAGCCCGGAGAATAGCTGTTTTACCATAATTTGTTGAAATCCTTATTGTATAAGGAATTTTCAGGTGGTTAGAGAATTTATTCTCAATTTTTGCATATTTATATGTACCCCTGACAAGAGTGACAAGTAGACTTTCATTCATACGTTTAAAAATTTGATCTTACGGTAAACTCTACTCTGAATGCTCGAAACTGCTAATGGATGGCGCTGCCTGTGTCTCACTGCTTATGCAGTACGACAGTTGTAGCTTTAAGGGATTACTTTTTCGGAAGGTTGGTATGTTCGTCTATCCTGTACTGATGAGAACCAACGAGTTCGAAACCAGTCTGCAGGTGACGACATCCTAACTAAAGAAAAAGCTTCCTTCTTCCTAGTAGTTTCTTGCATTCAAAACAAGTATTTTATTATCTAACTGTGTTAGAAGAAAATACGGCAAATTTTGGTATGTAATTCAGCGCTCGGAGGGGCATATAGCCCGGAGAATAGCTGTTTTACCATAATTTGTTGAAATCCTTAATGTATAAGGAATTTTCAGGTGGTTAGAGAATTTATTCTCAATTTTTGCATATTTATATGTACCCCGACAAGTAGACTTTCATTCATACGTTTGAAAAGTTTACCTTACGGTAAACTCTACTCTGAATGCTCGAAACTGCTAATGGATGGCGCTGCCTGTGTCTCACTGCTTATGCAGTACGACAGTTGTAGCTTTAAGGGATTACTTTTTCGGAAGGTTGGTATGTTCGTCTATCCTGTAATGATGAGAACCAACGAGTTCGAAACCGGTCTGCAGGTGACGACATCCTAACTAAAGAAAAAGCTTCCTTCTTCCTAGTAGTTTCTTGCATTCAAAACAAGTATTTTATTATCTAACTGTGTTAGAAGAAAATACGGCAAATTTTGGTATGTAATTCAGCGCTCGGAGGGGCATATAGCCCGGAGAATAGCTGTTTTACCATAATTTGTTGAAATCCTTATTGTATAAGGAATTTTCAGGTGGTTAGAGAATTTATTCTCAATTTTTGCATATTTATATGTACCCCTGACAAGTAGACTTTCATTCATACGTTCAAAAATAAGTGTCAATCTACATGTTAACGTAAAACGTAGCCTAAAGTCGAACAGGTTTGTTTTTCCCCGAAACAGTCAGAGGGAGAGCAATCGAATTTTCTGGGTTAATGGGGGAATAGTTCAACTAGCTTCGATAAAAAATTCAGTTATACTCCTGTCGGAGCTATTAAATGTCAAATTCGAGTTTACCGCGATTTCCCTTGAAATCGGGTACAGGTCGCAAAAGTGAATTAAATCGATGTAAATTTTTGGAGATTGTAGAGGACCTAGAGCTTCAGAACTCCATTGAAACTGGTGAGGATCGGAAAATGGGAAGTAATTCTTTGGAATTTTTTTACGTCGAAAAATGTCATTTGCAGACCCCTTTTTAGTACTACCTAACCCAACCCAACTTGTATAATTTCGATTTTTGACCCAAATATTTCACGGTTCTTAATTTTTTGTGGGGTCAATATGATTCCAATTAAAATTCCATATACATCGTCGAAAAGAGCTCATCGAAATCCTTTATAGGAAGGGAGCAATCGCCGATTAAATTTTCTATTTTTTAACATTTTTAGCCCTCGACATCGGTACATTTGAATCACTCTGTATTGTTTTCTATCTAATTTTGTCTCAATTTTTCAACACTATATTATAAAGGGATAATCACACTTTACAATGAGTATCGAATGGCTCATCCAGGAGCGTATTTAAGGGGTAGAAACCGAATTTTCTTGATTTTTTCCGACAAATCTTATTTTTAACCGACATTATATCACATTATTTTTCTTATTTATTATTTATCTTATTTATTATTATTTAATATTTTATCAGTTAATTATCTAAGAATATCTCCCACTAATTTATATCACTTATTTTTTCATTAAAGTTATAAATAAAAGATTTATTTGCATCGAGACATTTTTTGAATTTTCAACGATTGCATTGCCATGAATGGAAAAAGATTTTCCGATGACCCTGCAACACTGGAATTTGTCATTATGAGTCATAAATTCACTTTTCGAGACACAGCCAATGGGATCACGTTTTACAAGTTTCGAAATTCGCGCGAAAATTTGCAGTAGAAAATCCTCTTTTTTTGCTAATAAAGACCAAAATAAATGGATAACAGCAACCGCCATAAACATTTAATTTATGTAGAGAATATAAAAAAAATACTTCACATTTATTTGGGTTATATGCATATTCCCAATTCTTCTAAAAAATGCACTTCATCCCCTCCATCCACTTATATTCAGCTTCCAAATTCTAAAATATCTAGAAAACACAAAATTATCCATGACACACAATACGGATTTCGTCACCAAAGATCCACAGCTGATCTTCTTAGCTTTCTCACACATAACTGGTCTCTTGAATTTCATGGCGAATCTCAAATTGTTCCTCTTGATATTCCCAAGGCCTTTGACCAAGTATGGCATACCGCACTCCTCAACAAACTACCTTCTTACGATCTTCTTTTCAAGCTATGTACCTTAATCGATAGCTTTCTCTCGAATCAGCGCACGTGGTGGACAGTCACTCATCTAACTTCAGTCCTATCAATGCTGGCGTACCCGAAGGTTCTGTCTTGACACCAACCCTATTTCTTCTTCACATTAGTGACCTGCTCTGTTGAACACCAATCCCATCCACAATTATGCTGTAGTACTCTTCACTCCCCGATTCATTTTTCCAGACAAGTCTAAGATAAAGATCTGGATTATCGACGCAGATCTATGCGCCTATCCCTTTCATAAGATTTTCAATTAATCTTAAACTGGGGTGCCAAGAACCTCGTTCGGTTCAATGCCTTCAAAACCCAGTCTTACTCCCTGTCGCGCAAAAAATCCGGAAACACTTACCCCATTCATATGGAATGCCAAGCCCTACAAAATAATGAAACGTTCGGTCTTGTTCGCATCGGTTTCGAAGATGATCTCAACTGGCACAGACTCATTACTTCAGTAGCCACAGCGGCAGCTAAAAACTTGGTTTTCTCTTTCGAATCAGAAACTACTTCTTCCCCTCTAACTTACATACTCTCTATGTTTTTCCAAATGAGACCTTCCCAAAGTACTGCTCCCACCTCTGGGAAGTGGCATCACACTCGACCCTTAACATCCTTGATTCTATCCAAAAGAGGGCCAAGAAAGCTCCCTTCATCGCCGCGCTGCGCGCTGTAGGGTATTTATCCCCTTTCTACCGGCACTTCCACGGATTTTGCTCTGAAAAACTAGCTCCTTGGCTGTTTCTAACGGAAAAAACAAGAGGCTTATTACGTATGCGTTCCTTTACTGTCTACAAACCCCTAGAGCATCCTACTTATTTCGCTTATTCATACCTAGGGTCTCCAGATTATGGAACAAATTGCCTGCAGATGTTTTCCTTTCTCCACCCAACTTCCAATCCTTTAAATCCTGTGTCGATAGACTACATTTCCCTTCTCATTAGACGGTACGTTAGTACTTAGGCTTAAAATCTACGTGGGCTATCTCAGATAAAAAAAAATAGTTTTACTTTTTTACACTGTTGCTTAGCGTCGTTGCTCCGCAGTTAGTCCTCTCGTAAAATTTGGACTTTTATACCAAGCTTACTAATCTGTCGTACTTGAAAAAGTCATTATAATATTATCTTTCTATTCTAATATATTATTGAAGGTTGCATACAAATTTCCTCTCTTATAAGATATTTATCAAGAAATTTAAATGAAGCTTTGTCGGCGAAGAAATCAATACCAGCAGATTATACTGATAAAGCTAAAGCGTTAGTAATACCGCAGTCCTTTAATTTATTTATGAATAGAACCTTGTTTTGATAAATATAATCTAAAGCCCTGCTTAGATCTCAAGCGATTGCAGCAAGCAATAAAGGATTTTAAGCCCTTAAGGAATTACTTTATTGAAAATAAAATTGGTTTATTTACCCAATGGGGGGATTTTAAATATTCATTCAGATAAATAATCTGTGCCCAGTTTTCAAACAGAAACAGTGTTACCCGGATGAACAGAACATTTTCTGATTTTATTTTGTTAATAATATGTGTTATATAATATGGAATACCACATAGGGCAAAAATAGTGAATATAAATTTTATAAAACTAAAATAACGCTTGTTTCGAAATCTTTTTTTAATTCTATCAACACCCAAATAATTCAGAAAATGCAAGAAACAACACAATATATACGAGAATATTTTAGGATGCTTTAAACTGTAAAATCTAGCAAAATTGTGAACAAACATATTTATTTAAACTTATTTAAACTAGGAAATAGGGTTCTGTCTTAAAAGATTTTTTGGTGTAGATAACTATTTTGGTTAATTTATAAATAATGGAAATGATAATGGAAAAATTTTATGATGAATTTGGGATTACTTTAAGATATTGAGTTTAAGACCTCACGTGAAAAAAAATTCAAAGCGAAAACAATTTCAGAAAGAGCCCGAAAAGAGAAAAGAAAGTTAAATCGTTTTAAAATATAACAAATTTAAAATGCTGGTAGATAACTGCAATGAAGAGACTCCGCATGGGCATATTTTTTTTATAATATTGTCTTGTGTTAGCATGGAGAGGCGGGGAGGGAAGTACATGTCATGACCTATTTTAAAGAAGAAATGGATAAGAGGGTACAAAACTGAGAGAATAGAATACAACCCGTTATTCACTAAAACCACACAAGGAGGTTCAAAGCCCTGCGCAAGTTCAAAATGGCTGATTAAAAACCGAGCAGCTTCAGATTTGTGCCCAGTACGTTTGTACTTGAAATATTAACAAAAACGTCTTTAAATTGAAAATGACCGTCAATTTTTAACAGCCAGTCCTTTTTGGGAGTCTAGCATTACATTGTTAATTATTATAATTATTGTACTTTTAGCGGAATCAAATTTTATTACTAATTTTAACTACATTTTTATTATTACTTGTGTTCACTGTAAGTTGAAATAAATTTGTTGTTCGTTATGTTATTATTGCACATTAATGTTTTATTTTAAAATAAGAAATTCGATTTTTTGGGAAAAATTCTACCGAATACCACTCGTGCATCAGAAATAACCAGATAATTCTGCATTCAAGCGAGCAAGTCAAGTCTTAAGAAACTGCATTCGCTTATTTTAATTTTTGTTTAAATCTCGAAAAAGGCCTCCTCCTTCGGAATCGGGCCCTTTCGGATTTAATCAAAAATGAAAGTAAATTCATGCAGTTTCAATACAACACGCGTTCAAGCAGAATTATCGGTAATTTTGAGGCACTTGTGGTATTACCCCCGATAATTCCCCCCTTGACTGTTCTTGACAGAACAACAAAAGGCGCGTTACGTATGCATCCCTTTACTATCCAGCTGATAAAGCATAGAACATTCCACTTCTCTCACTCATTCATACCTAGGGTCTCCTGATTGTGGAACAAATTGCCTGCAGATGTTTTCCCCTTCCCTTCCAACCTCTAGTGCTTTAAATCCCTTGTCAGTAGTTTACATTTTCCTCACGGTACGTTAGTACAGTTAAAATCTACCTGGGCTGCCTCAAATAAACAAAAGGGAGGGACGTCATTTCACTTCAGTATTGCAGTTTTAAATTTTTATTGTTGTTTTGTAGATATATCATACTTGGAGGTCTTAAGAATTCATAAATTTGTCTATTAATGGCCTAAAAACATTTTTTAAGTTTCTTTTCAACATAAAAAGGATAAATTTATATTTCTTTGCCAATATCAGGGGAAAGCAAATACCCGAAAGGTATAATAATCGCTTTATAACTTGAATTATCCCTTTTATCTGTAAAATGCTCTGCATTGCAGGAATGTTCACTTTTATGTTTTGAATTTCAGAGGATAACATCCCATTAATCAAAAACTTTTGACAAGCCCTTTGTCACGTATTTGCCGTAGTATATTTTTTTCAAAATAATAATTTGTTTATTCTATACAATGCATGCCCGTCTGTACCGTTATTTTTGTAGTCTATATTTTGGAAAAGTTGGCTTGATTTAAGGCAGAATCAGTTGAGTTGTATATTTTATCTGTTCCGATTCTGAATATTGCTATGGTTTTGTTAGTTAACTTTTTTGCTCTACAGGGCGATTAAAGTGTTACAAGGCTATATCTCGAAAACGGTCTAAAATATTTTCATTAAATTTTGATAATTAGGAGATAGGAGGGCATATTTAAACATATTTTTGGCATTTACTCCCTATCTCCATTTTGAGAGGTCGGGGCAACTTTGGAATTTTAAATGGGATGATGTAGTTTTGCTCATATAATTCGAATCTACGTTACAAACTACGTATATGTGCAACCTTTTTTTTTTGATTTGCTCTTTCGGTTAGGGAATTATGATTTATTAGGTTAAAAAGTAAAAAAAAAATTTTAATTCCAACTTATTTACACAGAACAACACTATCGTATATTGAATTGGATACCCATTCACTCAATGGCACACTCTATTCCGTATTGCACAATACAAATTCGGTTTATTTCAATGATTAGTTTATATTTATATTATTATTGTTTCAATTGCAATCTGCAATTCATATAAAATAGACTAACCAAGAGAGATTTACAAATAAAAAAACACACTGATTACTGCAAAGCTTTTTAGATTTGTTTTACTTGCCATAAAACACTGAAATAAGTTGCTCCAGTCTCCAGTCTTGCAAAAGATGTATTATTTTTGGCGTAACATCTATTCAACGAACAAAGAAAAATTCTAACCTCTCCAAGGGTGTCCGCGAGCAATAGAAATACTATTTCAGCCAACAATAGGGCCCATTGAATTAATATTTTCTATTATATCTCCAATAACATCTATGTTTTAAAGGAGTGTTTATTTTAATTCAAATGATATAGGAAGTATTGACTTAATTTTTACATTTTTTATTTAAACCGTGCGTAGTTCTTGTTCGTATATTGTAATTTGAATCACACCGCCCACAAATAGCTATTTTTCGCCCAATTATATTTAAGCATTCCGATCAAATAAACTGCTGGCCACTCGAACTTACACATAGAGATTTTTAGGCAAAATTTAAAGTTCAATATTTTCAACAGGAATGCAAATTTTGGAACGCGTCTTGCAGATTTTAAGAGCTAGTTTTTTTCGGATTAAGCTGGATGACGTATATTTGTTGTAGGACCATAGGTTTATTATATACGGGGTAATCAATGAAGTCATGCAAAAAATCAAAAAGTTTGTATGAGTGAAATTTCCGCAAAAAATCTTTTTGGTCGTTGCAATATGGTTCGTTACTAAGGTAACATCAATATCTCTAGACGTTTTTGTCACCTTTTGGATCAAGGCCCTTAGGTCTTGTACACATTACTAAACATAAAATTTGGGTGGCAAAATTTTTAAAATGCTATAACTTGACATTGGATTGACGGTTCTTGATGATTTTTACGGATTTGAAATCCTTATTTCACGTAGATTTTCTATAATCTAAGCATTTTATTTGGGGGTTGAAATTTACACATTATACCGGGTGGATAATAGACAAAAACGTAGGGAACGACGCGCTCTAAGGTTTGGCATTATTTGTTTTTGTAAAAATAAATTCTCACCTCAAGTGGTTTTTCTTTAATGTCCTTGCTTCAAGACTTTCACCCCGGTTTATTGTCTCAAAGAGTCATTCAGTTTTATAGAGTTCTTTGTCTACTCCCATGCCCATATTTATGATCGGCTGTAATTTCTACGCGACGCATCAATTTCAAAGTAGGCATTGGAAAAATAAATTTGTTGCTATGGAATTAAAAACTGATAACATTATTTTAGAAATAATCTGACACATTTCAATGTTATAATTTTCTAAATTTTAATTAATATGAGGTGTTTAACCACGGCAGAAAGGGAAAATTGCATTCGACTTCTCAACGAAGGAATGTTAAAAAAGCAAATTGCACGCATTTACAATGTCAGCCGAAAGACAATTTATAATTTGAACCGTCGCGTCGCATCGAAACTACTGATAATCATAATTATGGCCATGGGGGTGGACATACAAAAAAAATAAACCAAAGAACCGAAAGAATTTTAATGAGAGAAACTATGCAGAATAGAACAAAGAACTCTAGAACACTAAATGACTCTTTAAGGCAACAAACTGGGATGAGAGTTTCAGACAGAACAGTGAGAAGAACATTAAATAAAAACAACTTGAGGTGGGAATTTATTTTTACAAAAACAACATAATGCCAAACATTTTAAATTCTAGAGCCCGTCGCGGATCGAAATCTGTGGGGTTATTACAACACCATAGAGCGAATAGGCGGGCATGGGCAAATCGGCATGCGAATTGGGGTAATGCAGAGTGGAGCCATTGTTTATTTTCTGACGAAACAAGATTTAATTTGATTCACTCCGATGGCCGAATGTTAGTTTGGAGAAGGCCAAATGAGCGGTATTTGGAGGAAAATATGGCCCCTCAAGAGGCATTTGGCGGCGGAGGTGTTACAGTGTGGGGAGGTATCATAAGAAATGGTAAAACCGAGCTATTCATTACCAACCAAACCGTTAACGCTACTGTTTATTAGGAGGAAATTTTGGAACCTATTGTTGTTCCTTTTGCTCCAAATTACGGCCCAGAATTTCTATTGGTGGAAGACAACGCTCGATCTCACAGAGCGCGAAGGATCACAGAGATTTTGCAGGCACAGAACATCAATAGGATGGACTGGCCTGCAAAGTCTCCGGATCTTAATGTCATCGAACACGTTTGGTCTTATTTAAAACTTAAAGTAAGATCGCCTGATGTACTCCCTGAAACCTTAAAACCACTTAGTGAGGCTATTCGTGAAGAATGGGGGAATATTCCACAAGATTTTATAAATAATCTTGTGGATACTCTACCAAATCGATGTCGGGAAGTAATACGTCGAGCAGGAGGACCAACAAAATATTAGTTTCTCTTTTTTTTATTAATGTACCTACTTAATTTCAGATAAATTATTACCAAAGATTAGGTATTTAAAGATAGGACACTTGGCAATTTTCCATTGATATTTGCCGGTTTTTTTAGGGATTGCAGGAACCTTTAAAGTAGGTTTAGAATTAGAAATTTTGTAAGAATTGACTTTTGGCCGTTGTTAACCAATCTTGTATATTGTAGAATATAATGTAATAAACTTGTTCTTGTCGCTACGTTTTTGTCTATTATCGACCCGGTATAATGTGTAAATTTCAACCTGTATATTTCAACCCCCAAATAAAATGCTTAGATTATAGAAAATCTACGTGAAATAAGGATTCCAAATCCGTAAAAATCATCAAGAACCGTCAATCCAATGTCAAGTTATAGCATTTTAAAAATTTTGCTACCCAAATTTTATGTTTAGTAGTGTGTACAAGACCTAAGGGCCTTGATCCAAAAAGTGACGAAAGCGTCTAGAGATATTGATGTTACCTTAGTAACGAACCATATTGCAACGACCAAAAAATTTTTTTGCGGAAATTTCACTCATACAAACTTTTTGATTTTTTGCATGACTTCATTGATCACCCCGTATATAATAAACCTATTGTCCTACGATAAATATACGTCATGCAGCTTAATCCGAAAAAATCTAGCTCTTAAAATCTGCAAGACGCGTTCAAAAATTTGCATTCCTGTTGAAAATATTGAGCTTTAAATTGTGCCTAAAAATCTCTATGTGTAAGTTCGAGTGGCCAGCAGTTTAGTTTAATATTTTGGCTCTAACAATTCTACACTCCAAGGAATGTTACAAATTTATTGGATTCCAATAGTATTTTTGTAATAGTAAGTCTGTATTTACAGGAATATTTGTTTTGATTATTTCAATGATGTTTTGTTGGGACAATATTATCTTTAATATAACTAATGTGACAGTGGTCAAAAACAGTACTATTATTGAAAAATCTCACAGCAGCTTTTTCTTGTTTATCGTCTGTCATACTTAAAAAGTTATTCGCAATGGTCCCCATCAACTTTCAAAAACTTTCTCACTCTTTTTCTAAATTAATTTCGTACCCACTGTAACATTTCAGGTGTCACTAATAAGCACGTAGCGAATTCGGTCTTTGTACCGAAGATATTACCTAAAGCTGTAGGTGCAGTCGCAATCACTTTGTTCCTTATAAAACTCCAAAAGAAAAAGTCAAGGGGTGAAATCTGGGGACCTAGCAGGCCAGTTAAGCGGACCTGCTCATCCATTCCAGTTCTTTTTAAATATTCAACTCAAATCCAAATCTTAATCTTAAACCCTTTTTAGTGAATCCGTACGATAATTTTTTTTGTAATTTTGACATATAAAGTGTCACTTTTCAAAACCGATGACAGTTTTGAAACATCTTACTTTTCGTAACTAGTTACGATAGAGAGAACTAAAGCGGATGAGAATTTCATCAAACATTTTAACTATTTAACCATTTTCGGGGTTATTGAGGTCAGAAAATCTAATTTTGTCTAACCGATGTTAACAAAATTAACGGGGGGGGGACACATTTTTAAATATCAGGCGATAAGGTTAAGAGAAAAAAAAGAAATAAATATTTTTTTTTTTTCAAAAAAATACACCGACTTCACAGAGAAAAAGCACTAAAAAGTAAGAAATAATATTTCTACATATTTATAACTGTGGTTTACGGTAAACTTAATTTTGTTTAAAGTTAGGCAACTTGTGCACCGAAGTTGTGAACTTTGAAGTCGGCGCAATTTCACAGTATATGAATCCGTGATGGTAATTCATAAACAATTAATAACAAGTTGCGCTTACCTTAAACGCCAGAACTTTTGTGTACAAATTACTAAAAGTCGAGCGCAATTAGGCTGACCATCAAGCTCAGTAATAAATAACTACAAATATTACGCCTTATTAACAATTTGTTAATGTATTATCAGTAATGGTTCTTATAATACTATAAAATTGCGCCGACTTCAAAGTTCAGGACTTCGGTGTACAATTTACCTAACTTAATACAAATATACAATTAAATACAAAATTAAGTTTACCATCAACCACACTTATAAATGCGTAAAAATATTATTTCATACTTTTAGTGCCCTTTCTTTTGTGAATTCGGTTCAATTAAAAAAAAATATTTCAATTTAACTCTAATAAATACAATTGATTAGTATTTACAAATTTTATTAATGGAAACCGCAGATAAATATTGGTGTCGTAAAATATTTAATTGAGATATGTTAAATTTGGGTGATTATTTTCAAACATTTATTAATGTTTGTAGACATTTTGGTTAAGCTATTAAAATGACTAATTAAAATTTAAATATAAATGATATATAAATATTATTTACTTGATGTTCGATCAATTTTACTTTACATTTAAATTAAAATTAATTAAAGCTTTTCAGTTGAAATTAGGGTTTTGCAATTAACATAGGAAGCAATAAAATCTACTGAGTGATATAGAAGAAATGTATCCACTAAAAAAAAATTCAATATTGATAATTTTTTGTGAACCTATATTTTGGCGAAAAAAGGAGTGATTCGATTTTAAACTTATTTTGCATTATTTCAGGTTTTGGGATCTTTCTGGATAATTAACAATAAACGAGTTCACAGTCGTGCAAATTTTCTATGACTTAGTAATAGGTCTCTTAAAACATTTAATCAAGTAATAAATTTAACTAATGTTTAGAGTCACCTTTAACAATAACAGAAACATAATATGTGCACCGATCATATGTCTGGTTGTACTGGACGAGCTGATTAAACTGCACATCCACTAGTGATTAAGCTTTTCTGTATAAAATCCATTGCTGTTAAATTGAATACAATTTGACCGCAACACATTTTTTTAAAAAGTACTAACAACAACGTCCTGGTTCATTCTGGAGTACCCTAGGGCTCTCATCTTGGTCCTGTATTGTTCTTGATATTCGTAAACGATCTATCTTACATATTTGATCATTGCTCCTTTCTATTTTTCGCCGATGACCTATAGATTTACCTCATCATCTCGAACACGAGTGATTGCGTGTTGTTGCAGGATCAAATAATAAAGTTATTGACGTGGAGTGAGAATAATAAAATGGCACTAAACACAACCAAGTGTAAAGTTATATATTTTTCCAGAAATAGGTATCTTGTGGATCATGTTTACAATATTGATGGCTCTCTACTACCGAGGTTTCCACTGGTCAATGATCTTGGTATCATATTCGATAGGGAACTGAGATTTATTGGCCATATTGACAATGTTACAGCAAAGGATTTTAAGATGATGGGCTTTGTCATGCGACAGTGCTGGGATTTCAGGGGCATCGAGGTCCTTCAGTCTATATGCTACGCATTGGTACGGAGCCACCTAGAGTATTGTTGCATGATATGGGCTCCTTTATACAACACATATATTAAAAGATTAGAACGCGTACAATCGAAGTTTGTCAAGTTCTTATTGGTTAAACTAAATGTAGACAGTTCTCTATTACCGTCCCATAACCGGCTCAATATATTGGGCCTGAACACTTTGGAAACACGCAGAATGCAGCTCACCTCGGTCTTTGGCCACAAGCTGCTGAATAATCGGGTAGACTGCGCGGACCTCTTGGCCTTTATAAATTTTAGAGGCCATTTTGCCATACGAGGCAACTAGAACTATTTTCTTTAAACCCTAGTCGCAGTGATATTGGAAAAAACAGCACCATTAACCGAATGATGTCTTACTTAAACATGTTACCATATAATCGAAATCTTAACTGTTCAAAGATTCAAAGATTTCAAAGATTCAAAGATTTTATTCAAAGTTAAATATACAGTCTTGTAAGTTTGTTATAATATAGATAGGTACAATGGGACAAGTTAAAATGTGATGTAACATTTAAGAACAAGGTCGATAAATCCTATCACATTATTACCTTTGCGGATGGTGACTTGTCAACTAGACTCACGACGGAGCCTGTGTCTGACAAATCACCAACCTTACAGATTAGCAATCCGTGTATGTATGTATGTGTTTATTTAATTTTCTTCGTTACAATAATCTACAATACAAATATAAAATGCAAAATAAGATCCGGGAGGAGAATATGCAGAGCAGAAGCCGCCACGGGGAGCAAACCGGGAAAGAGGCAAGCGAGGAAGACCCACCCAACAAAACCTTCCAATAGATACTCTAAAATTTCATAATATCATTAAAAATGTGATAATTTTCAAATACAAATTTTTTTGTTAAAGTTTTATATGAATGTTGTCGATTTATATTACTACTTAATTTTTTTATTGGTGCAGCTAAAGAGTTGAAAAACTTTGGACCAAAAAAAAGGAAATTTCTTTGTAGATGAAATTTTGTAAAGAATGGAGATTGGTAATCCTCATTCGATACAGATCGGGTGTGGTATTGGTGGTCCGTGCATGTAAATAAGTGTTTAGATTTTGCAAAATAAATAAGGCAGCTATGAGCATACAGACCACGCAGATTAAGAATTTTAATTTCTGTATAAAGCAACTCCGTAGGGTATCTAATGTTTTTAAAAGACATAATTTTAAGGATTTTATTTTGACATATTTGAAGTATGTTCAGAGCACCATCTGTCGAGCCGCCCCACACAACAATGCAGTAGCGGAGTATAGATTCAACTAAAGCAAAGTAGACAGTTTTGAGAAGTTTTGGTTGCAGGATATTTCGTAACTGATAGAATTTGTAGTACAACTTTCTGATCTTTTTAGCAGTTGCCACTATATGTTCAGACCATCGAAGATGCTGGTCTATAATGATCCTTAAATATTTAATTCTCTGAACTTTTTCGACAGATGGACACTGACAACCATTATCGGGCAGGGTACACGTAGTGGAGTGAATCTTAATATTAGTTTTCATAGGTTGGCCAGAAGAAGTTATAGAAAAAGTCAAAAACTTGGTTTTAGGAATACTTAGACTAAGCAGACTAGCATTTAGCCAGTGTTGGACCGTACGGAGACCCCTCTCCGTCTCCTCATACACCTCACTCCAGTTACTCCCATGAAATAAAATTGCAGTGTCATCTGCATATGAAATGACTGTTCCCTTAATTGGTAAACCGCCAATTTCGTTTATATATATAAGAAACAAGAGCGGCCCCAGCACAGTACCTTGTGGCACACCAGTTTCCACCACTCTACCAGAACTGACCGAACCGTTAATCATGACCTTTTGTAAACGGTTATACAAGTAAAATTTTATTAAATTCAGGGCTTGACCCCTTATACCCACATCAAACAATGAGTCCAGAAGGAGCTTATGGGAGACAGTATCAAAAGCCTTTGCCAAGTCCATAAATACCGCTATGCATTTTTTATCACTATTAAGATGATTAATAATTTCTCTTGTTAGGGCAAGCGTGGCATCTTCTGTGTTCTTTTTCGCTCTGAAACCAAACTGATATTTATAAAACAAATTATTATTTTCCAGAAAAAGCATAAGTCTGTTCTTCACGCACTTCTCCCAAACTTTGGCAACATTACTTATCAAAGAAATCGGTCTGTAGTTAGTGGGTTCAGTTGGATCATCTTTTTTAAATATCGGAGTTATTAAGGTTGTTTTCCACTCACTAGGTATTTCGCCGTCAGTAAAGGTCAGATTAAATATATATTTTAGCGGGTGTAAAATAAATTTATAGACATATTTTAACGTTTCCGTCGAGATCCGGTCTTCACCTGGCGCACAATTATTTTTTAGGGAAAGAATGGTTTTAGTTATTTCTGCGTCAGTAACCGGTGTAAGAAAAAAAGTATTTTGTGGAGTTTTTTTAACTATATTATCAGGTTTATCAATAACAGGGATGGAGCTAGCCATAGTTTTACCAATATCCGCGAAAAAGTTATTAAATATTTCGGCCTTTTCAATATCATTAGTTATTTCTGTATTATCTGAATTTTTTATAATGTCGATAATCTTTTTTGGAATTACTCCATTAGTCGCTTCGTTTATTTGATACCAAATTTTTTTGTGGTCATTTTTGCACTCTAGAATTTTATTTGAGTAGTAGTCATTTTTTGTTTTACGTATAAGTTTAGTTAATTTGTTACGGTAGCTTTTGTATTTTTGGCTTAATTCATCAGAGTAATTTTTAACTAGTGACTGCTTGAGAGAATCCCGGTGTCTAATAGAATTAATTAATCCGCGGGTAATCCACGGTTTGATTTTGCTATGTTTATTATTTATAGATATAATTTTTGTTGCTTTGTCTAGGTGTTTACTTAAAGTTTCGATAAATTTTAGGTAGGATTCCTGCACATTTTTTATTGATGTGCAGTCATCCCAGTTTTCAGAAGACAGAGAATCGCACAGGGCACCGTGATCAGTTTTTTTATAAGTCTTTCTTTTTATTTCCTGCTTCTTAGGCTCAATATCCAACGAGACCCCTATCAAACAATGATCTGTCAAATCGATATGAGCAACAAACGAATTTAGTTTTTTTATGATTTTATTGTTATTAATAAAAATATGGTCAATTTGCGAGCTACTCCTGTCTGTTACTCGAGTAGGTTGATTCAAGCAACTGAACAATCCACCTTCGCTCATAGCACTCAAATATTCATTCACATTCCGATCCATATCTAAACAAGTATTTATGTTTATATCTCCTATAAAAACTTGTATTTGCGTTCTGTCCAAAGAGTTTAAATATTGTTGTAAATCTTGTAAAAATATTTGTAAGTTTGTCGATGGAGGTCTATAGCATGCCGTTAAGTTTAAAGTGACGTTATTTATTTTAAGTTTAGCATGTATAAAATTGGTTTCAGTCAGTTCTATTATTTTAACATTTGATGTTATATTTTCTTTAATGTACATTACCAGTCCATCATTCTTGTTGACAGTTGAATTATTGTAATATAATTTGTATCCATTGATCTGAAATAGTTGAAGATCATCTATATAAAATGTCTCGGACAATACCAAGACATCCGCACTCTCTAATGTAATTTCTTCCAAATACAATAAAAGTTCATCAAAGTTTTTTTTCAGACTGCGAATATTCAAATGAAATATATTAACCTTGTTGTCTCCCCCAACAAGCCCCCTCACCCGATCAACCCCATCTAAGACAGCCGGGCCACCATACTCCGCAAATCTCTCCACTTCTCCTAAAAAGTCTAACATAAAACCTATCCACTATTTACCACCTAAAACTAATAAAAGGTAACTAAGTGTAAATGTAACTAAAATGTAACTAAAAAGCATAAAATTCAAGATAGACTTGTGAAAGCAAAATATATAGAAGAAAAATAGAAAATCATACAATAATATTTCATTCCGCTCTCTTTTAGTTATTTAATAACTCCAAATCATTTACGTCTCTTATTTTAATAGTTTTGTCATCTCGTTTTATCAAAACATGCCCACTTCTTGTGAAGACTAGCTTTCGATCCACCTTTGCCGATGCCATCTTGTAGAGTTTTAAATTGGTTCTGGTTAAGTCTTCCACCAACGATATTTTTGTTCCCTTTAGTGTTTTCCGTTGCCTGAGTACTTTATTTTTTTGGAGAAGTGTTGCAAACATTACAATTATGGGACGAGTTTTCTCTCTACTTTCTCCAACACGGTAAACCCTAAGAATGTCATCCTTTCTAATCTGCAGCTTCATTTTTTCATTTACGACTTCAGATATTTTTTCTTTCAGATTTTCATTAGGACGTTCTTCTATACCATACACGCATATGTTATTCAGCTTTTCATTTTGACGAATACTCTCTATTCTGCCTTCTAATTGTTTGATAGCCAGTACCTGCTTATCAATAGTTTTTTGCATGCTGTCCATTTTTTCTTTGACTACATTTAAGATTTTAGACATAAATTCCTGAGCAGCTATTAATTCTTTTATTGTCTCTTTAATCAATGTTTTTTGGTCACTTACTGTTGATTTTGGAGGCATTTTCCAATCAGTTAAATTCTGTACACTTTGTTCTAACTGATGATGTCAATTTTATGCACAAATTCGCGTTTTAGACGTTCGAATTTATTGGTTAAAGCAGGAGCGAATGAATACACGTGTTTACACTACGACTGCTAACATATATATCAACTGCGGTAACTTTTAAAAATAAAATTAGAAATATTATTGACAATCTAACTATATAATTATATACATTCCTATTCCTGTTGTGGAATGGGGTAACGAACAATGGAAAGATATTAATGATTACTTTTTGATGTGTTGTATTGTTGGACTTGATAAGTTTGTTTTACCGCATTTGTACTTTTTACATTGTTTCCTTGTCTCTTTTTGTTTTCTTTCTTTTGTATGGGTTGTACTATTTGGAGTTTCCCAATAATGTACGCATCTGAATAAAATAAATACTATAATTTACTGTTCTTTTATATTAATAGTGAAAACATGAATCTTCTACCTTTTTCATTAATTTATCCTATTTTTGTCTTGTGCCAGTAATGCATTCAACAAGCGACATTTAACTGACAAGGCTAAATTTTAAACCGTACTGAATATGTTTTCCTTTTTGGAAATATAAATGTTAATGTTTAGAATTAGAATTGTACCTAGCCACATTGATTCTATAAAATATACAGACCAAAGGAAATTTATGCATACCGGAATAATTATTGCTTTTTGCCCTGGGTAATTTAATTAATAACTGCATTAGCATAACCAACATAAAGTCAATATTTGAAAAATATTAATATTTAACAATATTTTGACTTTGTTTATAAATTGTTAAAGTGAACGATTTCATGCATTATTTATTATGCTTTATTGGAAGCTATAAAATTTTAGCTTTAAATTGAAATGTTTATTTTATAGTAAACATGGTAAAATAAATAATAATTTAAAATGAATTGATGCATTAATAAAATATTTTTAGACCTGCCGAATTATCTAATTTTCATGAAAAAATAGTCTGCATAAAAAAAGATAGGTCAAAGCGTATTTTTTAAAAGCGCATATTTAGGGTTTGTCAGAAAGTAGGACCTCTAGAAAGGAGCAAATTTTGTAAATTTTAAATTGCAAAAATTTATTTTGTATGCATAATACACAAATTTTGTAATACAGGGTTGTCCAAAAGTAATGGAATATAGAGCTACAATGCCACAACTTGTTAAGTTTCACAGCATGAAGTGTACCGTACGTAGCGTTTTCTATCCGCTGTGGAAATTTTTACGATAATATGTCGAAAACTTTTTAGAACATTAAAGAAAATCCAAATTAAAGTTTTCATTTGAACGCCCTGTGGTCTAACGCCTATTAGTGTCAACTTTGGTTAAATTGTAGTAGTACAATCCCAGGAATCCAATGATCTCCCATGACCCATTACTTTTGAACCACAAGGATTATCCAATATTAATTAATTTAAACATCTTAATCACACAATCTAATAATTTTTTATTAAAAAGCGAAATTTAACTTAAGTGGACTTCTATACTTAACATTTGATTTGTAAGGCAAGCCAAAACCAACTTTCTATTAAATTTCTTTAAGGCACCCGTACTTTGTGAATATAATAATATGTAATAAGTTACATTTTTATTCATTTAATGTGTCATAAAGCAGTTCTTCTTTCTCCGGTTTTAAAAACGGTATGTCGTACTTTCCTAAATTGTTGGAATATTTTACTAACGGTATGTCATACTTTAATTGATTATTTCTTCACACTCTTTATTCAAAGTGTAAGCAAATTAACACAAGACATTAAGTAGTAATAGTAAAATTCCTTAAATATTTTCTCTCAATTTCATAATTTCGAAAAAGTATCTGCGCTCATAGTGCACCTAAAAATTTGTCCTAGAAAGGGCAACAAATTATTATAGTATTGTTGTTAAAATTAAACACAGTCTGCAACCTACATGAAGTCACGAATGTTTTAAATTTAGAATTCCTTTAAAAAAATTATTAATATGGAAGAAATCATTAACGGGACCACATTTGTTTAACACAAAGAGTATCAAAACGTATATTTGTTAATTTTTATTGTTTTATTTGCTTGTACGCACTTACTGTATCTTATGAGAAACCTCAAAATGGAAAAATCTGCTGACAAATTATTATATTTTCTATCTACACGTCTATTAACCAAAAACTGATTTAGTAGCAGTAAAGTGACAATTATTAATATAATTGTGAACATATTGACATTATTTTTTGTCTTTACTCAGTCGTATTGTATTTAATGTTTAATAATTCTTCTTATTGTTTCCTATGCTAGACCTTTCCTCTTATATCTGGAGTTAGCAAACCCAATTTAAAATAACCGCAACAGACGTGTAAGAACTTTGCCTAAATCTTTGTTATGGCTTAATAAAAAAGTGATTTGTGAAATGCAAGCCCTGGACAGATATTGCTATATTTAAGGTAGAAAGAGTAATAAAAAGCAGTTAAATAGTAATAAGGAACCGTTTTTATTGACAATAGTATATTAAGTATTAAGGTCAGTGAGTGTTCTTCACTGATTAAGAATGTGTTTGGAGTTCGAGATGAAGTAGAAATTTCCAAATCATTCGATACCAGTAAGACACTTACTGACCGCAGTGCTTATGTCGTTTGTTGTACGCTCAAATATTGAGTAAATCAATTGGAAATATTTTCAAAAGTATATAGTTACGTAGTTGTTTAAGCAACATATAAAGTAGTCGCTGGATTAAGTTGCTATGACACAGAGTTTATTGTTGAATGAAAACTGCTGTCACTAAAAGTTTATCACATATTTTTAGTTAAAATTTAAACTTTTTTGTAAGGAACGATATCGACATATGTCAGTACAAGAAGCTTATTGCTTTTTTAAAACGCCAAGGTGCTGGCTACAAAATTTAAAAAATCAAAAACCTTAACCAAAGTGTAAGGCCGAAAACTTTTGCTTGAAACACCAGATAAGATGAGTTTACTTAAAAAAGTAGTTTTAGTACTTGGAGTTGCCTGGGCTTGACGTCGAGGTGAGTTAGTCTAGATGACAGTCTTGACGATATTCAGGACAAATACTCAGGCATTACAGTAAACTTTCCTGATTATAAAACCAAAAGAAGTAGAATATTTACCATCAATAATGAAGAGCTGGATCATTTTTCCTTCCACAGGAAATATATACCGTTGAATTCGTGATCCAGTAAGCTTTCATTTGACACCCTACACGATGCCCTTAAAAATTTTCATTTCCCAATTTACCCCCTGAAATGAACCCTCATAATCAAAATTCAACATTTTATACTTGACGTCTATAATTGGGCACCATACTCTATCTCTGTGCTAAATCTCAAATTTTTACGTCGAACAGTTTCAGAGAAAATCGCCCGTGACAGACACACGGGCGGACACCGAAGTGGTTCCATAAGTATTCCGTTTCACGAAACACTAAAAATTAATAAAACCTACAAACTGTCGTATTTTCATAACTTAGTAAGCAAATAGTAGAATAATTTATTTCAAATATACAATACTTTTAAGAAAAACACATTATAAATAGCAATTTTAAAAGATGGGCCTTTTAAATTTCTTCCTCGGTTTGTAAACCTTTTTAAAAATTCCGACTTTAGGGTCTGTGCTGTTGTTGCCTCGTTCGGAATTTACTATCATGTTCCCGTTTTCTTGAAAATTAATATCTCTGAAGCAGAAACCTTTAGGACCGGTAACATCATCTAAAATAACAAATAAAATGATTTCAGGAAGGTAAAGTTCTAAATTGGTTTCTTTGTCTTTGTTGTAGTCATGGCTTTATACAAAAGTTACTTGCTAGAATATTTCCATAATGTAATTCAAAAGGAATTTTTGCTAGTAGTTAGTGGAATTTTAAGTAACTCAACTATTTTGAAAGCGAAATAATATAGTGGATAAAATGAGAATGAAGAACAAAGAAAGCGTTAGTGGTTTCATCCATTGAAATATATAATGCGTTTTGATTTTGCTTTGAAGTATAAAAATCCAAAGTAAAGAACAATTCTAGATCAGATAGGCTTTCGTCCTTATTGTATCTCATTGGACTGCCGCATTGGGGGAATTTGAGTTGACGCTTGACAGAGCGGGTGGAGCGAGTTTGGAGAAACGTGACGCCATACCGCGAGCATATCAAGATAACGCAACTTCAACATGTACAGCATAACCTCAGAAATTCTGTTTACTGTTATTGTCGAAGTATATTCTTGTGTCAGTTGTGTTTCAACATTGTTTATTATATATGTACTTAATATTCTTACTATACACAATGCCACCATTTTTTGTTTATGCTAAACATCGCATAATCTGTTTCACATTGCTTATATTCTAAATGGATTTTCTAAACTTCGGCTTCCAATATTCGTTTTAATATAATTTATATTCACTATTTTCCTCTATGTGGTATTCCATATTGTATACTACGTGTTACTAACGAAATAAAATTAGGGCACGTGCGCCGCTGTTTACGACGTTGTCATTTGTGCTTCATGGCTCGAGAGTTGAAGACGGCTATGGCTATGGCAATAAATCTGCAGCAACCAATAAGATTAAAGGGGATAGATTATTATCCGGGTGCGGTCTCGACACATTATGTGGCGCTTGCTGTACAAACATACAATTTTCTTTTAAAACGTATTTCTTTTGTCCACAATTTTTATATTTGTAGATTTAAACATCTCATAAGAATCAACTAGGTACATCTGCCATGAAATAATTTCACTATACTCCCTATTTAGATTACCATTTATTTTTACGGGTTACGACGGTCGTTTCCGTTAATAACTAATAAAAATAATTGTCTATTGGAGTCACGTCGCATCTTCTTAATTAAATCCCAGCGCGAAGCCTATCATTTACACCATTATGGTGCAGATCTTTGTTTCATTTATTAATGGAGAAAAGCTATTTATTTCAAGCAAGTAAATTATCTTTATTAAGTGGTTACCGAAATCATTATCGTTATAAATTTCCTGATTGAACGAAGGGCAACCTGGCTCAGAGAGTTTAAGAGCCTACATCAGTGGACCGCGTGCTCCGATTCGGGATTTCGCCACTGAAGAGCGTAAATCAATGTTAATGAGCAATCTGGCAACATGGCCATTCGGAGACGCGACGCGACCTCGCCGTCGTGAGTTGTATTAGGACAGGACTTGATTTCTTGAAGAATAATTGATTATTTTTGAGCAAGTTTATATTATGTATTTAGGATTTCAAATTATTTCACTTTTCACTGTAAATAATCGCAAACTATTAAATGTTGGACATAGGACATTCTTTGATAATAATTATTGATCTTGATTTCTTTTTATTCATTATATGTCTTATTTGTTTATTTAATCTTTTTGTCTATCATATGGGAATCGTTAAAAATTAAAGACAAATTTTCAAGAATTCGTTATTTATTTGGAAAAAATAAAAGTTGTAAAAAAATAGATATAGACAGAAATACATAAACAGATAGGTAGGTAGACTGGCAGCCATTTTTCTTTCTTTTTTGTACGTATCTATAAGGAAAAGTGCATTAATAAATGTGTAATATTATAAAATAATACTACCTAATGACATAACAGCAAACAAATGTATGGCATAATATAAGATACTTTTCCTTCACATATGTTATCTCCAATGGGTAGGGTTTTTGGCAAAAGCGGATCAACCAGTTCAGGAAACAAAATTGTCATAAAAAATCTTAATTTCGGCAACATTTTATTTTGCCAAAAGGATTCATCACGTTTTATCTAAAAAAAGAATATTCTAGAAAAAGAATATTCTCCAGTTTTTAACAGAAACTCTAATAATTAATTTAGAAAAAGAATATGAAACTTTTGTTTTTCTATTTACAATAATTTTTAAAAATAATTCTTGTACGTGGATCTCAAAATTCTAGATAGGAAACATAAATAAATTTTTAAAATGCCATTATGCCACGATTTATTAAAATTAAAAAGCAAAAGCTGAAATGAGATGAAATTAATTTTTAAAATTGCACAGATATCATGCAAAAGCGTTAAAAAATAGATAAAAACTGCATTTATTTGTACTTATTTATTTCTTTCCGATTAAAAAAGTTCTATTACCGATACTAAAATGCAGTCCCCCTTTTAGAGTATTTTGCACTTTTTATTCTTAGCGCTAAAAATGTTATTTTTTGGCTTATTAACGAGTTTTCAAGACCTTCCGGTAGTTCACACTAAAAAAGAAACACTATTTTTACCTGTTCGCCTGCATAGCAATGTTGTTAACACTGCTAGAACTATTCTGTTTAGACTTCTGAGTATTTGATCCTATTTTTTTCCTGAAAATTGTTGCTTTTATTTTACTTATAAAAACATGTTGGCAATGATGTTAGTTATAATTTTCATATTTCATAACTACAGTGAACTTCGGATATAACCAATCATCGAGGAATTTAAGGGGATCCTTAAATAATTCGTTATAGCCGGGAGGTCGTAATATCGGTGATACAGTATTTATTAGCATCAACAGTATACTTATCATGTGAAACCATATTACTACGTTAAAAATTTCAAATTTGAATGGAAAAATTTCGATTTTAATGTGAAATACCCACCAGGGATACTACTAGCTAAAATACCAAATAATCAAATTATATCTCCTACAGTGTGAAACTATACCTAGGTATCGCTATTGCAGAATTGTTTGCAACTTGTCAAAATAAAGAAATTTATTAGGTGTAATAAATATTTGGAGAATTATTATTTGTACTTTCCTGTAGAAATAAAAATTTCTTATATAATAGTAAATTTGTAGGTTACTTATAACGCTATTGTGTAACAAAAATACCCTGATTTAAAGGTTTTGGTGTTTAGAAATAATTTTGAATTCTACCTAACCTAGGTGAGTCGATTTTAGTAATTTGTACTCATCTGCTTTCTCATTGAAACATATATTAAAATAAAGATAATTTTATTGCGAACACCCTTGCGAAAAATCGGTCATGAATCACGGTTGCCAGGCTTTGAAATTTAAAAATTGGAGCAAGCGATGCGAGACAGGGAAGCATTGCGCGTACTATTCGGTGCGATAGAGGAGGACACAGCATAGCAGCTGTGTGTGACGCGACTTTCGGATGAAGGAGAGTGCGCACTGCGCATGCATGTATTTCTATTGTTTTATAATAAACTTTTTTTACATGACACTAATGTGTTCATCATTTGACATACATTTTACATACCCTAATTTTGTTCATATTAAAAATACAAATTTCATTTTTGGGTTGAAGCTTTAGTTGACAAAATCACATTTTTTGCCATAAAAAAACAATTGAATATTGATTGTGGTTTCTCCGGAGGTGAGTTTAAGTTTTTTATATTAAATGGCAACCTACCAATTTTTTTATACCATTAAATACCTTTTTAAATTCCATTTTCGGTAATATATCATAAGTGGTAGTTTGCTCTCAAAATGGCGACACTGGAGTCATTTTTCCGTTTGAGTAGATCGCCATTTTGAAGTTCCTGGTTGTTATTTTCATAAAATAACTCTGTGGTTTAGTAAAGAAGATTGTTTAACTTTTATTTTTTAAAATGATTTTGTAAAACTCTTTTAAAATAATTTGTGTATGCAAATTTATGTTTTCTTAATATGGACCACTTTTAAAGCAAATTTGCACCAATACATTAAATAGAAAGTACCAAAAGTAAAATAGCCGTCGCGTAGTACATGTTACTTATTATATTACCTAAAATTATCAAAAACACATTTTAACGGTTTTTTTCTAAAAAAAAAGTCAAATAAACAAGACAAAGTACGTTAAAAAGAACATTTATTTAAGATAAAATCGGCTATGCATTTACCTAAGTTGGCGTTAAAAAACAGCCCACTTAGGTAAATTCATAAATCTGATTTTATGTGTAATAAATAATGTTATTCTTAACGTACTTTGTCTTATTTGACATTTTTTGGAAGAAAACCGGTAAAATGTGTCTTTTTGATAATAATTATCAAAAAGACACATTTTACCGGTTTTCTTCCAAAAAATATCAAATAAGACAAAGTACGTTAAGATTAACATTATAATTTATTACACATAAAATCAGATTTATGCATTTACCTAAGTGGGCTGTTTTTTAACGCCAACTTAGGTAAATGCATAGCCGATTTTATGTTAAATAAATGTTCTTTTTAACGTACTTTGTCTTGTTTATTTGACTTTCTTTTTGGAAAAAACCGTTAAAATGTGTTTTTGATAATTTTAGGTAATTAGTAACATGTACTACGCGACGGCTATTTTACTTTTGGTCCTTTCTATTTAATATTTTGGTGAAAATTTGCTTTAAAAATGGACAATATTAGTAAAACATAAATTTGCAGATACCAATTATTTAAAAAGAGTTTTACGAAATGATGTTAAAAAATAAAAGTTAAACAGTCTTCCTCACGAAACTACAGAGTTATTTAATGAAACAACCAGGGACTTCAAAATGGCGACCTACTCAAACTGAGAAAAATGCCTCCAGTGTCGCCATTTTGAGAGCAAACTACCACTTATGATACCTATGTCACCGAAAAGGGAATTTAAAGAGCTATCTAATGGTATAAAAAAATTGGTAGGTTGCCATTGAAAATAAAATCTTAAACTCACCTCCGGAGAAACCACAATCAATATTCAATTGTTTTTTTTTATGGCAAAAAATGTGTTTTTGTCAACTAAAGCTTCAACCCAAAAATGAAATTTGGATTTTTAATATGAACGAAATTAGGGTATGTAAAATGTATGTAAAATGATGAACACATTAGTGTCATGTAAAAAAAGTTTCTCTTTCATCCGAACGTCGCGTCACGCGCAGCTGCTATGCTGTGTCCTCCTCTATCGCACCGAATAGTACGCGCAATGCTTCTCTGTCGCGCATCGCTTGCTCCAATTTTTAAATTTCAAAGCCTGGCAACCGTGATTCATGACCGATTTTCGCAGGCAACCTTATACCACCGTGTTCGCAATAAAATTATCTTTATTTTAATATAGTTTCAAAGAGAAAGCAGATGAGTACAAATTACTAAAATCGACTCACCTGTTGATAAGTACCTGGCAACCCGGTATAGGGACCGAAAACAAGTAGGCAACCTAACTTTTGCATGTTCCTTATGCTTTATACTTTCGATTAGTGTATTAAGTTCGTTTGGTAAGCAAGTGAGTGAAATATTAAACAAAAAATGAGTTACAGTATTTTTAATTAAGGATAGCCATGACCATATTTCATTAGGCAACCCATTCGCGATATATTTGTTAACATATTATGTTTGATGAAAAATACTTTTTATCCTGTAAGCAGATCGGTGAAGGACGAGCTTACTTCGGATCTTAGACTATTACGTGTTTATATCGGTTAATTTCATATAAATCATATATAACCAGTAGAACTACTTACACACTACTTACCGTTTTTTCATAGAAAGTCGTCTATTTTTGCGACTTGTGGATGAACATAATCGTTTTCTGACACATAAATTTTCGTTCTTTCTAGTCCGCCCCATGATAGCTATTTAAATACACCGAAAATCCAAATCACAATCACACGCTAATCTTAATAATAAGACTGCTCCCGGTGTCGTACGATGCTTGCTGTGTTGCCAAAATGTGTTAACTGCCGAAAAGGCTACGCGATTTTCTCCAAAATTCATTAATTACGGAATTCCAAAGTTTTACAGAAAACTAAAGGTTTAATCAAAAATTCGATCTCCGCATAAATTATAGAGAAAATCGTGAACAATGAGGGAAAGTCTTTTAAAAAAATAAATATTACAAAATAACAAAAATTTTAAAAATAATTTTTTGATTTTTCTTTTTAAATGACTTTCCCTCATTTTGCTATAAAATTATAATATATTTCCAAAATTTCGTATCATTTCGTTGGTTAGTTTTGGTGCAATTCTTTGAAACAAATTAGTATGTTTCAGCTGGTGATGAATGCTCTTAAGTAAAACACAGAGATGCCACTGTTGGAGACACCCAAGCGTTCGTTCAATTTATATGTTTCTATTTTTATTTCCAAATAAATATTAATAACCAAGCAGGTATAAAACCCTTTTCAAATAATAAAATTCAAACTCGTATCTCTTGTTTATTTAACTTGCTTAAAAATACGCAGTTATTGGTAAAACACAAAGGCCATTTCGGATAAAATATCTAAAGAAAATCTTTCCATTAATGTAGTCTTCTAAAATCGGCACTTTGTCGGCGAACTGCAAAGGATTTAGTTTCCTTAACAAATTTCTTATATTTTAGTTTTATTGCTTTATCGTCCTAAAAATACACTTCTCTTAAATGCATAAAAAAGCCAGAAACCATGGCAACAGATATCAACCCCCTTACGTCTCTTAACCGTACCGGGTATCAATCTCGGCTTCTTCCTATTTTTTAATGGTCAGAGAAGATTCACGTCATCGCTAAATTGACTCTAATTGGTCGGGCGGATCTCCGAAGGGTGGTACATTTCATTTCGACTTGGTTCCCGTCGGGAGGACAGTCAGTTAACTAGACAACTCGAAGCAAGCCTGTTGTTCCTGGGGCACGAAAACAAAAGTCGGTGTATGACCAAACGTTCACATAAGTCGGTGTGAAGTAGTGAGTGCGGGAAAAACTCCTCTCTCATTTTCTTGGGTCATAGGACCCCCGTTTCTTCAGACAAAGACCTGCTCTTGGGTCATAGAACCCCCTTAAATCCAGACAGAGTTCTGATTTCTTCTTGGGTCACAGAACCCCCTTAAATCCAGGCAAGGTCCTGATTTCTTCTGGGGTTATAAAACCAAGTTAAAACCATCTTCCCCAGTACGGAAGAACGTGATATTCTCACATCACCTACACACCATATTTCGGCCTAAGAGCCAACCAAGGATATACTAATCCTTAACTTAGCTTCGTCATAATAAGAACTTCGTTATATTAATACTACCTCGTTATAACAACTTCTGATAAAGTTTCATGCAAGAAATAAGCCAATCATTGGAGTAAAAAAAAAGTCATATATTGCAAAAAAGACTAGTAGAAAACCACCCATGCCATCATTTAAAAGATAATCCGTACATGTATTCTGAAGTATTTTCGACTAGCCACTCTCATTAATTAATTTGTTATTAACAATTTAGTGCAAAAAAAGCTTTTTTTTTGTTTTTTGTTTATAAAACGAAAACTATTCGAAGAATTTCAATTCCGTAAATGGAAAAGTTGTAGAGAATTAAATTACGAAGAAAATGAGAGGTGGAGCGATCCGATCGGTTGATTAGAACCGAAGAAAATCCGGAAAAAGCGGAAAATTCAGCTTTATTTTCAAAAATTAATAACTTTTTCATTTATGAAGATTAAGAGCTGAAATTTGGCACAGAAGTAGATAATTATATCAACTTTAAGTGTGCGCAGGGCACTATTAGTTTTTGTGCAAGTGCAATTTTAATTTTTTTATGCATTTTTTTGCCGGGAGCCTGCTTGCATTAAAAATAGTCCTATTTTAATTCTAATACCGGTTTTCAAAACTAGAAGTAAAATACCATAAATCGTATATCCCAAGTTTTCATTAAAATACAGCGAAATGGATGAAACATGCACTTGAACATCGGTGTAAATGGCCTTGGGCGCGCGAGCGAGCGAGTGGTGGGGGAAGGAGGGGAAGCGTACATATTATGTAGACATACAGGCGACGTGCGAAGCGTCGCATCTTTTCACTGGATTTTCTCAGCGACTACTGCACCTTTTTGGAAGATTCTTTGTTTGATTTAGGGGATATTGAATACGAGGAATTTGATCCTCTATTCAGATTCCACGAATAATTAAAGATAAAGCTGCTATTCCACCTTCTTGAGTAACATTCTTATATTTCTATTCTATAAATAAACGAGCAGGAAGGTTGTTAATTTAAACACATAAATATATATTTTTTTTTCCGTTACGGGAAAAACGTTTGACATTTTATCTCTGTTGACAGGTAACAAAATGTCACTTTGTATGAAATTACTTTTTTCCCCGGGAAAAAAGTGAGTACTTTTTTCCCGGATATATATATACACATAAGTAGAGGTAGATATTTAAATTTAGAATATTTTATTATACAAAAGTTACATTTCCTTTCAGACATGTTTTAACTGTATGTTATTCAAAATAGCTACTAAACTACCACTAAGTTTGCAATTTTTATCAAATCACAGAATTAAAATGACAGATGTTTGAGTACTCTATAGGTTTCCTTAGCAACGCAGGTCTAATTGTCGCTATAAGTGCAACAGCCTACCAGTTTAAACATTCAAATTTCGCATCGATAATTTTCTGACTTTAATATATTGTAATAATAGGTTTGTTCCTCGGTTTTTTTCAATATTAAATCGTCATTTTTCCCGTCGCAGAAAAACATAGTGTATTATACACGGGAAAAATATTAGATTTTAGCTCTCGGTTTTTTGTCTCCCTCCGCTTCGCGTCGAGAGACAACACAACCTCGAGCTACAATTTAATACTTTTTTCCCTTGTATAATAAATAACTATTTTTTTTTCACAAAAGTGTTTTATTAATATGATTAAAAATGGATGATAAACAACATGAACATATTATTGCGCCGAATACATTAGTTATAAAATTCGCCTTCTTTTCGGAAGGTCCGCATAGTTTATTTCATTTTCTTCGATCTGCTCGCTATCTATTAAACTATCAAAGTCAGAATCGTCGTCGGATGCAGATTGATCAATCTCAATCAGATCGAAAAATACAACTCACAGCTCCGAACGCTCTGTAACATCTAACCGTTGGCGCCGCTTTCTCTTCTATTCATTGGAATCCCAAGGCAACAGCTGTACCCATACCACCGAACCATAGAAGAGAGAGGGAGGGGGCGCATTAGACAGTTACACAGCTATTCAAAATTTAAGCGTGCTATAGCTATATATATATATATATATATATATATATATATATATATATATATATATATATATATATATATATATATATATATATATATATATATATATATGTCTCGTGTCTTCTAATCCTTAGACCACTCCGAAATCCGGTATGGTAGCTTTATCTTGAATTATTCGTGGAATCTGAACAGAGAATCAGAGTCCTCGTATTCAGTAACCCCAAAATCAAAACAAGGCTCTTCCAAAAAGCTGCAGTAGTCGCTGAGAAAAGCCAGTGAAAAGATGCGACCCTCCGCACGGCCCGCCTATATGTCTATACATGTACGCTTCCCCTCCTTCCCTCGCCACTCGCTCGCAAGCGCGCCAAAGGCCATTTACACCGATGTTCAAGTGCATGTTTCATCCATTTCGCCTAATTTTAATGAAAACTTGGGATATACGATTTATAGTATTTTACTTCTAGTTTTGAAAACAGGTATTAGAATTAAAATAGGACCATTTTTAACGCAAGCAGGCTCCCGGCAAAAAAATGCATAAAAAAATTGAAATTGCACTTGCGCAAAAACTAATGGTCCGACAGCACCTGCTTTGCGCACACTTAAAGTTGATATAATTATCTACTTCTGTGCCAAATTTCAGCTCTCAATCTTCATAAATGGAAAAGTTATGAATTTTTCAAAATTAAGCTCAATCTTCCGATTTTTCCGGATGTTCTTTGGTTCTAATCAACCGATCGGATCGCTCCACCTCGTATTTTCTTCGTAATTTAATTCTCTACAACTTTTCCATTTACAGAATTGAAATTCTTCGAGTAGGTATCGTTTTATAACCAAAAAAACAAAAAAAAAACGTTTTTTTGCACTAAAATGTTAATAACAAATTAATTAATGAGAGTTGCGAGTCGAAAACCCATCAGAATATATCTACGGAGTGTCGTTCAAATGATGGCACGGGTGGCTTTCTACTAGTTTTTTTTTCACACAAAAAGCTCTAATGATTGGCCTAAAATAAAATCTCGCAGTGTTATGAAAATTGAACTTTCGTACAATTGTCAGAATCCAGAGATGTGTTATATAAATATGTAAATAAATGTAAATATACAAAGTGTTTAGTGAAATTGATGTATTTTACTGTCTACAAGTCGCAGCTGCCAGAGATTGCACATTCAGATTAAAATGAACCAGCAACCTATAGAAATAGTTTACAGCAAGGTGGAGGTAAGGTTTTGATAGCGCCTTATCCATCCAGCCACCAAGAATAAGTGAAGCATAGTATGTGTACGAGGATGAGATAAAAAGTTTACAGCCTGACTCAGAGAGGGCACAGTTGACCGCAATATTGAGACGTGCTTACGTAGCGTACGCTATAGAAAATGTATGGTGCAGTTTTACTTTCTGTAAATACTGAAAAAACTAGAGATCCGTTCTTTAATAAAATATTTACATTTTAAACTCCTCAGATTGGCATGATGCTACTTTAGGTGAGTCAGCTCCTTCATTTTCAACAGTTAAACGTTGGGTTCCAAATTTTTAATGTTGTAATAACAAGCACTGAAGATGTCTCAGATTCTGGAACGCCAAAAACGGAAACTTTTGAGGAAATGGTACAAGACGTTCATAAAATCGTTTTGAAATGATTGTCGGCTAAAATTATGTGAGATAGCTGAGGCCGTGAGCATATCTAAAAAGCCTCACCATCTTTTAGGTACAATTTTAGATATAAGTAAGCAATTCGGGTGATGAATTCCGCGATTGCTGACCCCACAGCAAATACTCATTCCCATGACATATTGCATGTTTAACAGTTATTACTATCGATTCCACCAGAGACCAAATTATAACAGTGCAGAGCGAGGGATGGACCGACTTCGAAGAAGGCAAAGAAAATTCCATTTGCCGAAAAAGTTAGGGTGGCTGGCTGTTTCCTCAGGCCTTTTTCTGTATTTTCAAACAAAAATTTAAAACTGTTAGAATCTCAAACCTCTCAAGTCAAATAAACATTAAACTCGATCAGTAGACTAAAACTACGATACTCGATCACGCATTTTTGAAAAATTATAATTTCATGTAACCGTTTTTCTTTTTCTTAAAGAGTCTTACGAAATAGACTTTAAAATATGTATAAACTTACCCATCATGAATGTGGGAAACGTATTTGGTGGTACTTCTTTATTGTCATTTTTTTCTTCGCCTAAAATAAATCGGCATAATAATGGTGTAAAAAAATATAATAATTAAAAAAAAAAGTTTGTTGATCATTACAAATTGTAAGACATAGATCGGAGACACGCTTATGAAACGTATTATTTCTATATAATCTTCTTCTGCTTAAAAATAACCACTAAATTAAGAAACAAACTTTTATCTTGCTTACCCGGTACTGTAAAGCCTTCTAAAAATGCCGGATTGTATGTAGGTGTATCTTCAGAAACTAAAATATTTTAAAAAATGATAGTCCGATGAAAGAGCCCTAGTACAGAGAGTATCGCGCAAAAACATATTTACTATTCATACCCTACAAATATTTATGATGTATCGATTATATTAATTTGCTGAATATTATGATACAGAGTTTATGTCGCATTTTTTCTGCGCCATATGAACTTAAATAGATTATAGTCACTGCTTTGAATAAAGTGAGTATCAGAACATACCTTACGCACTAATTTAAATGTCGTTAATCACTAAATTATTTACTTTTTTTATTATTCTTTTCTTATATTATTTTCACTTTAACTTTTAACACAGTAACTTACTTTGAAAATTATCGAAACTTCTAGACTCACAGCTGTAATACTGGCATTGCTTTGACCTACTGCATAAGAAATCTTCACCATTTTGCTCCTTAGTAGTTTCTAAAACTTTAAATTTTTACAATACTACTTTACGTCTGAAAATTAATTGGTTTTTGAATAGGAACAAAATTATGGTAGTAGCGTAACTAAAGTATTGGTTCTCAGTGTATTTTATACCTCCAAATATAATTTTGTGATCGCAATTAAATCAGTTTACCAGAAAGGAACCAAACGATATTTTGATAAAATTCTAAATTATAGTACAAAATGTCATGAAAAATCTTAGTTACTGACAGACGTCCGCCACACAGCTCATTGAACATTTTTTTTAGTGCCCTTGACCCAAAGTCAACCTGTTTTTCCTGTATACTAGCGATTTGCTCTTTTCTAATAGGTATACTAGTCTCACCCGTAGTTACACTGACAATATTAATTTCTACTCCTGTATAAAGTACACTTGCCTAAACCTGACCCAGAGTTTGAGTTACCTAACAAGTGCAGGTCTTAACTCATTTTAGTTAGTTGTTAGTGCACGCAACTACAGTGAAAAATGTTTTACATCACTTGACGTGGGGACCCTAAAATGCTCCATTGCCAGCAAATCATCCATTTAATATAATTAATATTATAAACCTCTTATGAAATTTAACGTAACATTATCACAATACATGTTTAATTAACGCTGAATCCTGCTTTTCCCTAAGGCAATTTTCCGTACCGTTCCTATAAACCTATGCGTCATAATATTTATTTCCTAATAAAACAAGATATTACCTTTACTGTCTATTTTCTCTTCAAATATTTCCTCTGGTACAAAGTAAGGAAAATCTCCAATAAAAGTAAAGTTCTGAATTTGGTTGGGATTCCGGTGGATTTTATGAAAATCGTGGGATGTCATCGGAAAGACGTTAAATTTATTATTCAGTTTGGTTTCATTGAGGTGACAGTAAGAAAATAAGGTTATATTAGAGAAAGTTTCGATTACGGAACACGGATATAAAGTACAAACAGGTAAAAGCATAGCGCTGAATTGTAATAAAAATATTTTGAATTAATACTTGATTTAAATTAATTTCCTATAATTATAACAAATTTATTAATATTATTTGCAATACTTAAAGTTATTAAAATTAAAACTAAAATAATAATTTTATTTTCTATGGTGTCGAATATGTTAAATTTCAGTACTTATTGAAAAAGGCTGTGTGGTGATAAGGCATTGCGTTTTTCTTTTATTCAGCAGTGGTCAAGTTTGCACTTTAACCTTTAAAAATTAGGTTCTGTATAGTGTAGACTTCTCGGCAATTTTAGTAAATATGCATTTTCTTCATTCGTTACCTATATACGCGTTATTTTTTCTACAACCGTGAATTTGGAAGTGAGCATTTTAACGTACTTTCTGAAACCAGCAGATGATGTGATTTGTCTTTAAGAAAATTTTGTAGCTCCTGGTCATGTTTGAGCGATCCCTGAGAAAACGCATTTTAATGCAAACTACTGCAAAAAAATCATTCTGGTCTTTCATACGTTAAAATATCAAATAAAAACACCATATAAAAAGGAATCAATATACAGGGTGTCAAAAAAGTCTTAGTATGGGCAAATATCTTTGCCATCAGTAAAGATAGAGACAATAAATTTTAGAGGCATCTATCCTATTGGTTAATAAATGTACTTTTTCATAACTACTTCAACCCCCTTGAGGGGTGACGCAAGGGAGCTGAGGTAAAAACTTTTAAATACAAGCCTATACCGTGTGGAATCTCATTTTAAAGGTCTTCAAAAAGGCAATATTTTACCGCAAATCCAAGGTCTGCATCAATGCATCTCAATTCGTTGTTGACCTACAATTTTTTAAAGATAAAAATTATTTTATTTATTTATTTTTTTTTTTATTGATGCCTTAAGATAGTTTAACAAAGGCGTTCCAAAGGAATTCTTTTTTCTACAATAATGTTAAAAAAGAGTATGCAAATACCTGAAAAAGCGAGGTATTTGACATTGTATTTTCTCAAATTGTATAAATAAATTTCATTTTTCCTTAGTTTTGCACCGTTTTTTATATTTGCGCTCTTTAGGCGTTCGATTTGTACAGGGTTATTCATTATATTTTGACACCCACCTACAGCTCTTATTAAGAGTTATAGAAAAAAACTTTAAATACAAAAGTTTTAGGTTTTTTCACGTGGTATCTTTTGGTAATAGCGGAAATAAAAAATTGACTTTAGAACATTGAAAAAATTAATTGAGTTATATTTTTTAAATGGAACACCCTGTATATTATTAGCTCAAATGAAAGATCTCTTTGTTCTGATTTCAAATATATATAATTTGTTGGCATTTGGTTCAGCCACTTTTGATATATTTGAATTTATAACTTATTTTTCCACAATTGGAGATCATGTCATTAAAGTTTGTTGCTTTAATAATATAATCAAGTTGCCTCGAAAACGTATTGTTGTAGTGTAAATAAAATATTTTTTTTAAACTGAAATATTTCAAAAGTGGCTGAACCAAATGCCAACAAATTATATATATTTGAAATCAGAACAAAGAGATCTTTCATTTGAGATAATAATATACAGGGTGTTCCATTTAAAAGAATATAACTCAATTAATTTTTTCAATGTTGTAAAGTCGATTTTTTATTTCCGCTATTACCAAAAGATACTACGTGAAAAAACCTAAAACTTTTGTATTTAAAGTTTTTTTTCTATAACTCGTAATAAGAGCTGTAGATGGGTGTCAAAATATAATGAATAACCCTGTACGTGTGCGGGTGCACATTAATTATTCTTCATTACCTAGATTAAATAAGAATAATTGTTCTTCAAAACACGAATATGAGTGAATTTAAACAAAAATGTTTTCTTTCTATTGGAAGTTACATTAAATTAATTACTGTTGCAATTGAAACAATAATAGCTATTTTGCATCAAATGAGGTGCATATTCTTACAATTAAACTTCTAGTGAAACCAATGATAGTTTGCATTGAATTTATAACAGGGTATTACTGGCATCAAATAATTGTTACATTTGAACGATCCATTAAAAACCAATGAAACCTTATATTTCAAGCAATCTTATAAGCTATTGGTTAACAATGATAAACTAATCATTGGAATAAACCGAATTTGTATTGTGCAATACGGAATAGAGTGCGTCATTGAGTGAATGGATATCCAATTAAGTCCAATTCAATATACGATAGCGTTTTTTCTTTGTATCTTTACTAATAGCAAGGATATCTGCCTATACTAAGACTTTTCGGACACCATGTATGTGGAAAATGCCTGAACCTAAAAAAATTCCTTGCATCAGTGGATATGTATATGAAATGCTTTAATGATTTTTTTTTCAGAAATGTCTCACCACGCTAGATCTGACGTCACTAGGAGTCGGAAGTTGCGTGGGCACTGGCATGTACTTGGTTGCTGGTATGGTTGCACGAAACGTAGCTGGTCCGGGAGTAGTAATCAGCTTTATCATTGCCGCTGTAGCTAGCATATTTTCAGGTAAGTTTATTGTTATTTAGACGGTACTCTCTGTAACATAATGCAGACATGAATATTCTCACATCGTATTATTTTTACTTCTGAATTACTATAATTATACGTATTAATGATATTTTGAAGTTAAACAAAACACAAAGAGGGTGTTACTGTAATACTGTACCGGACGGTCGAAATACTAGACACACTTTCGGTTTTCTAACCTTCATTTACTGACGGTATCACAACAACCTTTTTACTGACAACAAACTAGCACGTTTTTAAGAAAACAGGAAATCAACAAGGGCCTTTATACACATTTACCACTTTGCTGGTCCTAGAGAATTCTAAAACAGTATAGAATAATACAAGACGCATTAAATCAAGAAAATAGAATACTGTCGTAAATTCTAGGCTTTCTGTCATAGGCGTTCCACGCAGAAATTAATGGAATCAAACATTCTTCAAAGACCTTCTTTCATAGGCGTTATATATAAAATATTAACTAATTTAGAAACTAATAGGAAATAAGCCTAAAATCTGCATGAACATAATCTAAGGCTAAAAGGTCTATGCACCTTTAACAAGTTCGTAACATAGCTCTCCGTTCAAGGCTTGGTCGTCCCCATCAAGTTACCTTGGTAACGGGCCAGCCTGTCAAGATGCACGTCTTTTATTTTTAAATAAGGGCTTTCGTCAATTCGGCACACCAGGAGGGCAATCCAAGGTTATCGTGTACTAGTCAAGACGTATACGTTTATTTCCGAAGCTTAACGTAGGGGTGCTACATAGAAACGTATTGACAACTTATGTCAGTTATGGTCCGGCAAGTGAATATTTTCTCGTATTGGTACACGGAACTATTATTATTTGAAACCTTGTATACTTGAGAGCTGTAAAATGTCATAATGTGAAACTCAAAGGCAAAAAGGCCGCCATCTTGCTTCAACGAACCACATAAAAGATGCAAAGCGCATCCAAAAAACTTCCCGAATATACCCGATCTTCACTTCGGAAATAAACGTATACGTCTAGACGAGTACTCCTTAACTCTGGATTACCCTCCAGGTCGTTAAGTCGTGCGACTACATTGTACGGCACTTCTAATGACTTCTGGAGATTTTGTGAACGCCCATTAATTGTTTTTGGATTGTTTAACCAAACTTTCTCACCAACCCTTAATCCACCAGTAGGTACTGGCCTTCAAGTCATATCGGGTATTCATTCTATTACTTCTGTTTGTAACTTTTGACGGACTTCTTCGTCTAGAGCTTAAAGTTTCTTACTGAGTTGACTTGCGTAGTTTTCTGATGTTTCTTTAACATCCAATAAGCAGATCAATAGGAAGGTTTAATTCTTTTCCGAAAACTATGCTAGCTAGCGTATTTCTAGTTGTTTCGTGGACAGCAAAAGAATAAGCTAGTAAAAATGGCTGAATATATTTGTTCAGTTTTTTCAAAATTACTCGAAAATTAAAAATCATTAAAAATCTTCGGAAGATCATTTTATTAGTTCTTTAATAACCTACGCATCTTTATCCCATTTAACCAATTTTGTATTTCTAACCATAAGCGAGATCCCCATACTGGCCATTCTTATCTTGAACACCGTGTAGACACTTTTAATTTTTTACCGATTTGAGTAGGCTTGTATGTGGTTGTCTTAAATAAATTAAAAGAAGTCAAAAGGGGATTTGTGGCTCCAAGTGTTCAATTACATACATCTGGAAGATATCCAAAATTTTCAGATATAAATTTTAAATCATTTTGCGTTGCGTTGTACACTTAATCTTCGCTTTTCTTTACACACAAAGTATCATCTTTTAGACTTTCAATAACATTTTTAACTCAGTCGTAATTCGTATGGCATATATAATTGCTGATAACCATGTACCTTGTAATACCAGGTTGTGGGGGCAACGGCACACTGGGACACATCTATTTAAATTTTTTTATTCTCGCGAGTGATTTAAGAAAAACTTTTTTTACTTCACTAACTAAAGTATCATTAATTCCAAATCAAATTTGGAAAAAAAATTTAACTCCCTTCCTGCTTTCAGGATATATGCCACACTATTCGAAAGTACCAAAACAACGTTTTCGCTAATATTCATATTTCGAAAGAGCGCATCAATACTTTTTACTGCAGCTTGAGTTAGTCTCCCACTATTGGTTTTAGAAAAAAAAATACTATTAATTTCAAATAAGTTTTCCGCCTTTATAGGATTTAAAGGCCCAACTAGCAATTAATATGCTCAACCACAACTTTTTTCCTTCAGTATTGTGTCGTATTTGGTCAATAGTTTTTAACATAACTTTTACGAAGAGTAGATTTGTCTGGTACTCTGTGGTGGCATTATTTCTATAATAATTTCTTCATAGATGTATTATATATTTTATAGACAGGAATGTCAGATACAAAAAGACTTCACACAAATCCATGCAAAACTTTGCGTGTAATACATCATGTTCTCTAGATGCGGATGGCCCCGGATGATATTGCATCTTCTGTAAAAAATGCTTTATTAGACCTTTGACATGTCGCTCCATGTGATGTAGTTTTGTGCAAATAAAAAATAAATTCAGAGTTACACACTGCACACCAAACCCCATGATCCTCTTCCAATAAGATGTGTGCCGATATTTTCTAAAAAAAAAGAAATAAAAATTTCAAAGCCAAATTTTTATTTCTCACAAAGCATAGCTGGTATGTCTTGAGGGCATGTAGGGGATAGAACTGCCCTATGTATGCACATAACCACAAAAGAAAAATGTGACACTAAAAACTAACAGCCAGATTCTCCAACGCTAGTCCGGTCTAATTTGACAACCAAAAGTTTTAAACTGACACGTGTAAGAATAAGACAACTAAGTTTTATACTATGAACTTATTTCTCAGCTTTTTCGCAAATTTACCAAGGAAAGAACAATTTTAGTACGTACTTTCAACAATAAGAGAACTAAATTCATTACAGCAACTCGTTCCAAGATGAAAATCATTTGGAAACCAAGTAAATCGCTGAAATATCACAATAGTTCATAAGTTTTTAATGACGACTTATTAACAATGACAGGACAAAAACCTGTCAAAACATAGCTGATCAACTGTAAGATCGTAATTTAAACCAGTACTAAATCTTAAACTTTTTTAGTGAATCTGAACGTAAATGTCCTACTATGTGGGAGGACTATGGGTCCAGGTGTTTATTTAACTTTCTGTGCCAATGAAAAAAAAGCAGTTCCGAACTCTACTTATCAGTCATCACATTAGGCTAAAAAAATGTATTTGGTTATCTGGTTAAACGTTGACTTTTCGGGTAGTTTTACGCAGTAATTATGACATAAATAACTTGAGACTTTATCCAAATAAAACGGCATTCTGAGCACGTCTAAACCCCATGCGCCACTCACAAAGACAGAGGGCCTGGATAATTGCTTGAACTTTTACGTTTTGATTTATAATTCTTGTGTGCCTGTTGCTAACACTGCTGGCAACTTCTTTTTAAAGGATAAATGGGTTTGCTTGGGAACAAAATTCGAGCTAAGCATTCTTGTCGCTTTTGGAGCTCCAAATAATACCTTAAATAAAGTATCTAATATATTCTTAAAGAAATGTTATTTGTAAAATGTGAGAGAAATTAGTTGATATTTCTTAATTCTAGGGATATTTACCTAATACCTTCAAATAAAATTAACACTTTTTCAACTTTTAACAGACTGTAATAAAATCTTTGGTTAAGTAGCTGCACCTTTGGAAATTATAACCCATTTCCATAATCATTTGGTCAATGACCCACCTAAATTTATTTTCAATGATCCACCTAATAATTTATTTTTTAAAAAGATAATTTGTTACTGTTAGAAGGAGTTGAAACAAAACGTTTAGATTTTTGTTTGTAGATGGGAAGCACAATTGAAACAAACAGAACTCCATAAATTCCTCATGTTTTCCGACAAAGCAACATTTACCACTAGTGGAGTAGTTGCATCCCAGAATGTGAGGTATTTGGAGTGATACCAATCCCCATTTCGAATTTTATCACCGTGACAATACTTCCAGAAAGCAAACGTTTGTTGTGCTGTCTCGGGTGTCTCCTATCATGGAATATTAGGGCCATATTTTTTCAAAAATACTTACAATCAAAATACATATTTCAATATGCTAAATGCATTCCTTTCTGATCAGTTTGAAGGACTGCCGCTAGATTATAGAAATTCATTTTATCTTCAACATGATGGCTGTCCAGCTCATTTTTCTGGTATCTTAGTGAACTGGTTAAATAACTTACTTCTAAGACGATGGATTGGAAGAAATGGTCCATTGTCCAAGAAGTCCTGATTTGACAGTTATGAACTTCTATTTATAGAGACGTCTAAAACAATTAATTGGTACACAGACAATACAACAAAAAGTGATTAATGATACTGAAATACCGAAAAGTCGTATCAGAGAGGCTGTTGCCTCACTATGACTAGAGGAAGCTTCGTGGTCGCCTGGGGAAATGTGTTGAATTCGGTGAAGGAAAGTTTGTTAGTTTTAAGTAAAACGTTTTCAGTAAAATTTATTATTTAAATTTTTTATCATTAGTTTATTTTAAATTATGTATCTGTCATAAATATATGGTATAATTAACTGAGAACTAAGCTATCCAACTATAATTTTAGTTTGACAACAGAAATCAGATTAAGTTTGATTAACTAGGCAGTAGGTCTCCAATAGTCATTATAGACTTTTTTTATAAGTTTAAGTCTTAGAAAGAACGTATTTCATAGGTACTGCCGTAGAAATAAATAAATAAGGGTCAGACAACCTACTTATAATTTTTATATTGAAAGGTAAACGATTTGTTTTGGAGACATTGTTTCTCTTGATATTTCTTAATATTATGTTCCTTTCTTAATGGTAGAGCGACATAATACCCAATTAAAATACATTCAGTATATGAATCAGGCAAAAAGAAATTATTTATCAGCAAAATGTTTGAAAAAATCACTGAAATATTGCGTAAACAAGGATGTCGTCGGCGTGTACCTGCATTCGCAAAATAATTTATCACTTCCTAACATAAAAAGATAAGTGCTTTAAGGGTACACAAGCTTGTTTACTAAATGATATGAAATCCGTCCCAAAAACATTTAGGTGACCTTAAAGCCACGCCAACCACGATAGTATTCAGAATGAAAAAGAACTTATGTGTTTTAAAAAATGTTTGGGATAATGTATGCATACGTGAACGGAAAATAGAACAAACAGTCCCACTTACATACTGAATAACAAATTTTAATTTCAACTTTACATGCTCTATATAACATTTATTTTTTAGGGATTGTGAGGGGGAAATCGGCAGTAAAATGCAGCAACTCGTTGAATTTTTCAAAATACTTTACTTTGCTTTCTATATTATTTAATATTGATATAAACTCATATCTTCACTCAAGTCCGGCCGCTATAACCTGGCCGGTTTCGGATTTTGAAGCTAAAAGCATAAATCTTGTATACATCTTGAATTAGGCATCCGACCAGCGCAGCGAGGTCGTTGTAGTCCGCGGACGAGCGCTTCCTTTCATTTATTTTACTGAATAATTGTATGCCGATTTGGTGAGAACCACTCACAAGTCAGCTATTTATTGCAGTACCTTGTTAATGGGAAGCCGACCAGCTTATAACGGCCAGGCTTTTATCAATATCCTTTAACTCTATGCCAATCTACACTAAATCTGAAATATCTGTAAAAATAAAGCAACAGTAATCGCCAAGCATTTCAGCAGGCCTATATCCATGTTTTGATTTCAGAGGGGGCAACTAAAGTTGTAGCTGCGGGCCTGCTTTACAATCAATCAATCAATCAATCTGGAGAACTACTGTTTCGTCTTCCTCGGTGTCTAAGTTGTTAAAAGACACCACATCGACTCATCAGAGGCCTTACAGTAGCATGAGCATTTCTGCTCCCATATAATTCCACAGTTCTTGCCTATAAAAGACAAACTTCCCATTAACAAGGTACTGCAATAAATAGCTGACTTGTGAGTGGTTCTCACCAAATCGGCATACAATTATTCAGTAAAATAAATGAAAGGAAGCGCTCGTCCGCGGACTACAACGACCTCGCTGCGCTGGTCGGATGCCTAATTCAAGATGTATACAAGATTTATGCTTTTAGCTTCAAAATCCGAAACCGGCCAGGTTATAGCGGCCGGACTTGAGTGAAGATATGAGTTTATATCAATATTAAATAATATAGAAAGCAAAGTAAAGTATTTTGAAAAATTCAACGAGTTGCTGCATTTTACTGCCGATTTCCCCCTCACAATCCCTAAAAAATAAATGTTATATAGAGCATGTAAAATTGAAATTAAAATTTGTTATTCAGTATGTAAGTGGGACTGTTTGTTCTATTTTCCGTTCACGTATGCATACATTATCCCAAACATTTTTTAAAATACATAAGTTCTTTTTCATTCTGAATACTATCGTGGTTGGCGTGGCTTTAAGGTCACCTAAATGTTTTTGGGACGGATTTGATATCATTTAGTAAACAAGCTTGTGTACCCTTAAAACACTTATCTTTTTATGTTAGGAAGTGATAAATTATTTTGCGACTGCAGGTACACGCCGACGACATCCTTGTTTACGCAATATTTCAGTGATTTTTTCAAACATTTTGCTGATAAATAATTTCTTTTTGCCTGATTCATATACTGAATGTATTTTAATTGGGTATTATGTCGCTCTACCATTAAGAAAGGAACATAATATTAAGAAATAACAAGAGAAACAATGTCTCCAAAACAAATCGTTTACCTTTCAATATAAAAATTATAAGTAGGTTGTCTGACCCTTATTTCTACGGTAGTACCTATTAAATACGTTCTTTCTAAGAGTTAAACTTATAGAAAAAGTCTATAATGACTATTGGAGACCTACTGCCTAGTTAATCAAACTTAATCTGATTTCTGTTGTCAAACTAAAATTATAGTTGGATAGCTTAGTTCTCAGTTAATTATACCATATATTTATGACAGATACATAATTTAAAATAAACTAATGATAAAAAATTTAAATAATAAATTTTACTGAAAACGTTTTACTTAAAACTAACAAACTTTCCTTCACCGAATTCAACACATTTCCCCAGGCGACCACGAAGCTTCCTCTAGTCATAGTGAGGCAACAGCCTCTCTGATACGACTTTTCGGTATTTCAGTATCATTAATCACTTTTTGTTGTATTGTCTGTGTACCAATTAATTGTTTTAGACGTCTCTATAAATAGAAGTTCATAACTGTCAAATCAGGACTTCTTGGAAAATGGACCATTTCTTCCAATCCATCGTCTTAGAAGTAAGTTATTTAACCAGTTCACTAAGATACCAGAAAAATGAGCTGGACAGCCATCATGTTGAAGATAAAATGAATTTCTATAATCTAGCGGCAGTCCTTCAAACTGATCAGAAAGGAATGCATTTAGCATATTGAAATATGTATTTTGATTGTAAGTATTTTTGAAAAAATATGGCCCTAATATTCCATGATATGAGACACCCGAGACAGCACAACAAACGTTTGCTTTCTGGAAGTATTGTCACGGTGATAAAATTCGAAATGGGGATTGGTATCACTCCAAATACCTCACATGCTGGGATGCAGCTACTCCACTAGTGGTGAATGTTGCTTTGTCGGAAAACATGAGGTATTTATGGAGTTCTGTTTGTTTCAATTCTGCTTCCCATCTACAAACAAAAATCTAAACGTTTTGCTTCAACTCCTTCTAACAGTAACAAATTATCTTTTTTTAAAAATAAATTATTAGGTGGATCATTGAAAATAAATTATTAGGTGGGTCATTGACCAAATGATTATGGAAATGGGTTATAATTTCCAAAGGTGCAGCTACTTTACCAAAGATTTTATTACAGTCTGTTAAAAGTTGAAAAAGTGTTAATTTTACTTGAAGGTATTAGCTAAATATCCCTAGAATTAAGAAAGATCAACTAATTTCTCTCACATTTTACAAATAACATTTCTTTAAGAATATATTAGATACTTTATTTAAGATATTATTTGGAGCTCCAAAAGCGACAAGAATGCTTAGCTCGAATTTTGTTCCCAAGCAAACCCATTTATCCTTTAAAAAGAAGTTGCCAGCAGTGTTAGCAACAGGCACACAAGAATTATAAATCAAAACGTAAAAGTTCAAGCAATTATCCAGGCCCTCTGTCTTTGTGAGTGGCGCATGGGGTTTAGACGTGCTCAGAATGCCGTTTTATTTGGATAAAGTCTCAAGTTATTTATGTCATAATTACTGCGTAAAACTAGCCGAAAAGTCAACGTTTAACCAGATAACCAAATACATTTTTTTAGCCTAATGTGATGACTGATAAGTAGAGTTCGGAACTGCTTTTTTTTCATTGGCACAGAAAGTTAAATAAACACCTGGACTCATAGTCCTCCCACATAGTAGGACATTTACGTTCAGATTCACTAAAAAAGTTTAAGATTTAGTACTGGTTTAAATTACGATCTTACAGTTGATCAGCTATGTTTTGACAGGTTTTTGTCCTGTCATTGTTAATAAGTCGTCATTAAAAATTTATGAACTATTGTGATATTTCAGCGATTTACTTGGTTTCCAAATGATTTTCATCTTGGAACGAGTTGCTGTAATGAATTTAGTTCTCTTATTGTTGAAAGTACGTACTAAAATTGTTCTTTCCTTGGTAAATTTGCGAAAAAGCTGAGAAATAAGTTCATAGTATAAAACTTAGTTGTCTTATTCTTACACGTGTCAGTTTAAAACTTTTGGTTGTCAAATTAGACCGGACTAGCGTTGGAGAATCTGGCTGTTTTTAGTGTCACATTTTTCTTTTGTGGTTATTTGCATACATAGGGCAGTTCTATCCCCTACATGCCCTCAAGACATACCAGCTATGCTTTGTGAGAAATAAAAATTTGGCTTTGAAATTTTTATTTCTTTTTTTTTACAAAATATCGGCACACATCTTATTGGAAGAGGATCATGGGGTTTGGTGTGCAGTGTGTAACTCTGAATTTATTTTTTATTTGCACAAAACTACATCACATCGAGCGACATGTCAAAGGTCTAATAAAGCATTTACAGAAGATGCAATATCATCCGGGGCCATCCGCATCTAGAGAACATGATGTATTACACGCAAAGTTTTGCATGGATTTGTGTGAAGCCTTTTTGTATCTGACATTCCTGTCTATAAAATATATAATACATCTATGAAGAAATTATTACAGAAATAATGCCACCACAGAGTACCAGACAAATCTACTCTTCGTAAAAGTTATGTTAAAAACTATTGACCAAATACGACACAATACTGAAGGAAAAAAGTTGTGGTTGAGCATATTAATTGCTAGTTGGGCCTTTAAATCCTATAAAGGCGGAAAACTTATTTGAAATTAATAGTATTTTTTTTTCTAAAACCAATAGTGGGAGACTAACTCAAGCTGCAGTAAAAAGTATTGATGCGCTCTTTCCAAATATGAATATTAGCGAAAACGTTGTTTTGGTACTTTCGAATAGTGTGGCATATATCCTGAAAGCAGGAAGGCAGTTAAATTTTTTTTCCAAATTTGATTTGGAATTAATGATACTTTAGTTAGTGAAGTAAAAAAAGTTTTTCTTAAATCACTCGCGAGAATAAAAAAATTTAAATAGATGTGTCCCAGTGTGCCGTTGCCCCCACAACCTGGTATTACAAGGTACATGGTTATCAGCAATTATATATTGCCATACGAATTACGACTGAGTTAAAAATGTTATTGAAAGTCTAAAAGATGATACTTTGTGTGTAAAGAAAAGCGAAGATTAAGTGTACAACGCAACGCAAAATGATTTAAAATTTATATCTGAAAATTTTGGATATCTTCCAGATGTATGTAATTGAACACTTGGAGCCACAAATCCCCTTTTGACTTCTTTTAATTTATTTAAGACAACCACAGACAAGCCTACTCAAATCGGTAAAAAATTAAAAGTGTCTACACGGTGTTCAAGATAAGAATGGCCAGTATGGGGATCTCGCTTATGGTTAGAAATACAAAATTGGTTAAATGGGATAAAGATGCGTAGGTTATTAAAGAACTAATAAAATGATCTTCCGAAGATTTTTAATGATTTTTAATTTTCGAGTAATTTTGAAAAAACTGAACAAATATATTCAGCCATTTTTACTAGCTTATTCTTCTGCTGTCCACGAAACAACTAGAAATACGCTAGCTAGCATAGTTTTCGGAAAAGAATTACACCTTCCTATTGATCTGCTTATTGGATGTTAAAGAAACATCAGAAAACTACGCAAGTCAACTCAGTAAGAAACTTTAAGCTCTAGACGAAGAAGTCCGTCAAAAGTTACAAACAGAAGTGATAGAATGAATACTCGATATGACTTGAAGGCCAGTACCTACTGGTGGATTAAGGGTTGGTGAGAAAGTTTGGTTAAACAATCCAAAAACAATTAATGGGCGTTCACAAAATCTCCAGAAGTCATTAGAAGTGCCGTACAATGTAGTCGCACGGCTTAACGACCTGGAGGGTAATCCAGAGTTAAGGAGTACTCGTCTAGACGTATACGTTTATTTCCGAAGTGAAGATCGGGTATATTCGGGAAGTTTTTTGGATGCGCTTTGCATTTTTTATGTGGTTCGTTGAAGCAAGATGGCGGCCTTTTTGCCTTTGAGTTTCACATTCTGGCATTTTACAGCTCTCAAGTATACAAGGTTTCAAATAATAATAGTTCCGTGTACCAATACGAGAAAATATTCACTTGCCGGACCATAACTGACATAAGTTGTCAATACGTTTCTATGTAGCACCCCTACGTTAAGCTTCGGAAATAAACATATACGTCTTGACTAGTACACGATAACCTTGGATTGCCCTCCTGGTGTGCCGAATTGACGAAAGCCCTTATTTAAAAATAAAAGACGTGCATCTTGACAGGCTGGCCCGTTACCAAGGTAACTTGATGGGGACGACCAAGCCTTGAAGGGAGAGCTATGTTACGAACTTGTTAAAGGTGCATAGACCTTTTAGCCTTAGATTATGTTCATGCAGATTTTAGGCATATTTCCTATTAGTTTCTAAATTAGTTAATATTTTATATATAACGCCTATGAAAGAAGGTCTTTGAAGAATGTTTGATTCCATTAATTTCTGCGTGGAACGCCTATGACAGAAAGCCTAGAATTTACGACAGTATTCTATTTTCTTGATTTAATGCGTCTTGTATTATTCTATACTGTTTTAGAATTCTCCAGGACCAGCAAAAAGGTAAATGTGTATAAAGGATCTAGACCGATAGCCCTTGTTGATTTCCTGTTTTCTTAAAAACGTGCTGGTTTGTTGTCAGTAAAAAGGTTGTTGTGATACCGTCAGTAAATGAAGGTTAGAAAACCGAAAGTGTGTCTAGTATTTCGACCGTCCGGTACAGTATTACAGTAACACCCTTCTTGTGTTTTGTTTAACTTTAAAATGTCATTAATACGTATAATTATAGTATATATATACAGAGTGGCAAAAAAGTCGCGCATAATGCCTGTACCTTTTTAATTACATCGTATACGAAAACATAATCTTAATCAAAGTTGTTCAGTAAATTAGTCGTCACATTTCTACTTGCATGATTTTTTTCTGTCATTTCCGGTTTGGTTGCCATGGATACCAACTTTGTTTTTTTAAATAGAACACCCTGCATATTGTTGCATATTTGGATTCTACTGGGAATTTCTTGTGTTTAAAATTTTCACCTATCCAATCGTGCCCGAGATAATAAGAGCTGAAAATCTAAAAGAAAATTTCATATTTTTGAAATCATGCATTTTTCTCTTTATTTTATAGGTTATTTGTTTTGTTATTAATAAAGTTTGTTACAAAAATTGACTTAAAACTCAACAATGTCTCTCCGAAACCATAATAATTCATAATATCATAAAGAGAAAAATGCATGATTTCAAAAATGTGAGTTTTTGTTTTAGATTTTCAGCTCTTATTATCTTGTACACGATTGGAGATAGGTGAAAATTTTAAACACAAGAAATTCATAGTTTTCCCAGTAGAATTCAAATATGCAATAATATGCAGGGTGTTCCATTTAAAAAAACAAAGTTGGTATCCATGGCAACCAAACCGGAAATTACAGAAAAAATCATGCAAGTAGAAATGTGAGGACTAATTTACCGAACAACTTTGATTAAGATTATTTTTTCGTATACGAGGTAATCAAAAAGTTACAGACATTATGCGCGACTTTTTTGCCACTCTTTATATATACAGTGACCGGCAAAAAGTTCGCAACATATGGGAAAAATTTTTATTAGGTGAGTATTGGAAAAACTTTTCCGGGGGATCGGTTCTGCATGTCCGATAACCTAAAAATCGATTTTGACATACGTCACGTGACCACTGGTATAGCGTCAAATTAAAAAAAAAAATTGTTAATTTACAAAAAGTGAGGTTAGTTGACGAGATATCAAAAAAAGTTATTTGAAAAAATTGCTTAGAATTAAATTCTAGGTCCTTGTGCGAAATTTTAAGATTTTATTTAAAAAAATTGGAAAACTCAATTTTTTTTAAATATTTTTTTATCGATTTACAAATTTCCAGTTTTTTTCGTTTAGATAGCTTGGCTAATGTAAAGCCCATGTATCTGGATGAAAATAAACGAATGTAGTAGTTTTTTCTACAATTGACAGGACAAAATTAAAAAAAACAGGGTTTCGCCGGACGCTAGCTGTTGCAATGATTTGTATCTAGCAGCAGTGTCAAAATTTTAGAGACATTTCAATGAGATTACATTGAGAAAACCTTAATCGTCTTAAATATATCTGAAGTTCGACTTTTTGTAAAGTTAAGGGGAGTAAAATAGATAATAAACAAAAAATTACCTGTTTATTTAATCGAAATTTCATAAACGAAAACCAATGTAAGAAAAACTTAAAAGTAGTCAAATTCTGTACTAACAACATAAAAAATCATTGTTTTTCCTTGGGTGCACAAAATTTAAAACTCAGTATGACCACCATTTCTCTCCATACATACTATTGTTCTCGAGCGCAACTCTCGATTAACATTTCGGAGCATTTTACGATTTATTTGCAATACACAATTTCTAATGACATTCTCTAAATTTTGTATATTCCTAAAGGGTCGATGTTTGTACACAGAGTTCTTTAGGTATCCCCACATAAAGAAATCTAACGGAGTCAGATCTGGTGATCTCGCAGGCCACGGATTTTCAGAAAACCGTCCTATCCACTGGTTTCCAAATTCTTGATCCAGCCATCTCTTCACCTCATTTGTGGAATGAATGCTAGCTCCGTCTTGTTGAAAGTATAAATTTCTTCTTTCGGCTAATGACAAATTGTCTAAAAAGTAAGATATCTCAGTTTGTAGAAATTCTAAATATCGTTCTGAATTTAAATTGTCTCTAAAGAAAAAAGGTCCCACTATTCTGAGGTTGAAAATTCCGCACCACACATTAACCTTAAAACTATATTGGTCTTTACTCTGAATTACAAAGTCTGGGTTTTCGGTGGCCCACCATCTACAGTTTTGTGAACTGACGGTTCCGTTAGAGGTAAATGTAGCTTCATCCGAGAAAAGAACGTTCTTTGGGAAATTAAAATCTTCCTCAATCATACCCTGGAACCAGGCACAAAAATCGAAGCGGGCGTCATAATCCCTATCTTTTAATACTTGTACAAATTTAGGTTTGTACGGATGAAATTTGTTTCTTTTTAATATCCTCCGCACAGATCTTTCGTGAATGTTAGTGATCTCCGATATTTGACTAACTGCTAATTGGGGTGTTTCTGTGATCGACAAACACACATCCAGAGAACCTTCGTCACCTGTTACCGGTTTTTCATGGGAAACTTTATACTGATTTTCTACCGATCCCGTTTCTTTAAATTTATTGACTAGACGAGATACTGTGGAATAATGGAGGGATTTATCGGGGTGCCTCTCATTAAAAATTGCTGCTGTTTCTCTATGGCTTTTGTAATTATCTCCAGAAATTAAAATAATTTCTATCTTTTCCTGAAGAAGTAGTGTGGGTGCCATTTTAAGGAATAAAATATTAATAAACTTATGTAAAATATCAAACTTAGTAAGATGCGAGACATAAACCAATGACATAGGTTGAAATCAAACAAATTATAATTTGCTTGACATTTTTCTGTTGTTTTTAACCTACTAGATTATTTGGTTGTTTTAATTTCAGAGCCTGCTTTGGTAGTTTTAAGTACAACTAAATAGACCTGGTTGTTAAATTTATGTGCGAAAAATCTTAATAAAATCTTGATACAGTCATTTCATTAGATTCAAACCATTGCAACAGCGAGCGTCCGGCGAACACCTATTTTTTCGATTTTGTCCTGTCAATTGTAGAATTGTAGATCTGACTCCGTTAGATTTTTTTATGTGGGGATACCTAAAGAACCCTGTGTACAAACATCGACCCTTTAGGAATATACAAAATTTAGAGAATGTCATTATAAATTGTGTATTGCAAATAAATCGTAAAATGCTCCGAAATGTTAATCGAGAGTTGCGCTCGAGAACAACAGTATGTATGGAGAGAAATGGTGGTCATACTGAGTTTTAAATTTTGTGCACCCAAGGAAAAACAATGATTTTTTGTGTTGTTAGTACAGAATTTGACTACTTTTAAGTTTTTCTTACATTGGTTTTCGTTTATAAAATTTCGATTAAATAAACAGGTAATTTTTTGTTTATTATCTATTTTAATCCCCTTAACTTTACAAAAAGTCGAACTTCAGATATATTTAAGACGATTAAGGTTTTCTCAATGTAATCTCATTGAAATGTCTCTAAAATTTTGACACTGCTGCTAGATACAAATCATTGCAACAGCTAGCGTCCGGCGAAACCCTGTTTCTTTTAATTTTGTCCTGTCAATTGTAGAAAAAACTACTACATTCGTTTATTTTCATCCAGATACATGGGCTTTACATTAGCCAAGCTATCTAAACGAAAAAAACCGGAAATTTGTAAATCGATAAAAAAATATTTAAAAAAAATTGAGTTTTCCAATTTTTTTAAATAAAATCTTAACATTTTGCACAAGGACCTAGAATTTAATTCTAAGCAATTTTTTCACATAACTTTTTTTGATATCTCGTCAACTAACCTCACTTTTTGTAAATTAACAATTTTTTTTTTAATTTGACGCTATACCAGTGGTCACGTGACGTATATCAAAATCGATTTTTAGGTTATCGGACATGCAGAACCGATCCCCTGGGAAAGTTTTTCCGATACTCTCCTAATAAAAATTTTTCCCATATGTTGCGAACTTTTTGCCGGTCACTGTATATATATATATATATATATATATATATATATATATATATATATATATATATATATATATATATATATATATATATATATATATACAGAGTGGCAAAAAAGTCGCGCATAATGTCTGTAACTTTTTGATTACCTCGTATACGAAAAAATAATCTTAATCAAAGTTGTTCAGTAAATTAGTCCTCACATTTCTACTTGCATGATTTTTTCTGTAATTTCCGGTTTGGTTGCTGCCCCCTACGCTACCCAACCTAGCAACGTAAGTGAATTGTGTACCTGAATAAATTATACAAGTGTTTTGGTAAACCGCAGCCTATTTTATCAACCCCTAAGGCCCATACGTGACAGAAAAAATCATGCAAGTAGAAATGTGAGGACTAATTTACTGAACAACTTTGATTAAGATTATTTTTTCGTATACGAGGTAATCAAAAAGTTACAGACATTATGCGCGACTTTTTTGCCACTCTTTATATATATATATATATATATATATATATATATATATATATATATATATATATATATACAGAGTGGCAAAAAAGTCGCGCATAATGTCTGTAACTTTTTGATTACCTCGTATACGAAAAAATAATCTTAATCAAAGTTGTTCAGTAAATTAGTCCTCACATTTCTACTTGCATGATTTTTTCTGTCACGTATGGGCCTTAGGGGTTGATAAAATAGGCTGCGGTTTACCAAAACACTTGTATAATTTATTCAGGTACACAATTCACTTACGTTGCTAGGTTGGGTAGCGTAGGGGGCAGCTTCTATCGGAGTACTCAGTCAGCCTAAAGGGCTGGCGCTAATTGTACTAGTCGTGCGGCACCACAGTGACGCCTTCCCGTCGGGACACGACGCCCTCCTTTGCACCTCGCTGGTACGCTTTTTATATGAACCCCTCAAGAACAGTTTATGCAAACAGTACAAACTGGTCAGGGTTCATAAAATAAAGGCGAGGCCAGCGATATGCAATCGCAGCACGTAGAGTGGTTTCCGAAATGTTAAATAAAAAATATAATAAAAATGTATGGAAATTTGGAAAAAATGACGAATATATGGGGAAATATGACATTTCCCCCTCGCCTGTAAAAGCTAGCCCCTAGCTTTAAAAATTTACTCATCACACGTTTACAAAATACAAAATAGAAAATACAAATATAACATAAAGAAAATATACAATAAACAGATACAATATAAACAAACGATTTGGAGCTCGCAGGCTCAGTACATTCAGATGAAATGAAGAATGGTCAAAGTAGTTTAAAAATGAAGAATAAAAATGGTTACTGTCCTGGTAGTCTGGTTCACATTAATTTACACATTTTCATTACAAAGTTCTATTATTAGGGAGTTCCAACACGTTACTGATCGAATAGCCTACACACCGACAAAACCCGACACATCTTAGGCGCCACACGTTGAGGCTGGTCGTCATGTGTTTCTCGTTCAGATGCAGCAGTCACGGTTCCTGTGTCCTGGGGGTGGGATCGGCTAGTTTTGTTGCCGACTCCCAGTGCAGCAGGGGTCTCCCTCCTCCGAAGAGTGCGGCCGTCCGGACTTTGGGTGGACTGAGCCGTGAGTGACGGGAACTTTGCTGGGCTGATCCTGAGGCTAGGTGAGGTCAACCAGCGCTGCAAGTTCCTTAGGTATGTACATTGTACCAGTGTCATCACGGCTCGTTGTGCAGAGGTTCAGTCTTAGTGGGGGAAGACCAGGCTGACGAGACATGGTGGACCGTGCGTGGCTGATGCATGACGCTGGCTGTGTGGGCGCAAGCGGCGACTGACCTTTGGGTTTTTGGTGTGTTTTGTGGCTCTCGATCCAGGTCGTGTGGTCTCCCAATGGTACATGAAAAAAAAAAAAAAATATATATATATATATATATATATATATATATATATATATATATATATATATATATATATATATATATATATATATATATATATATATATATATATATATATATATATATATATATATATATATATATATATATATATATATATATATATATATATATAATTCACTGCATATATTAAAATATTAAAACCGGTAAATGCTGGTATGAATTCAGACTGAACAAAAACAGTGGCGGTTCGTAGTTTTTGAATATGGGGGGCGCAAAGCAGTTGTTAGGGGGAGAGGGAGGAGGGTTAAAGGTGAGGAGTGAAAAGCGCCGAATGCTAGCTTGCACTATTTTTTTTTTTTCAAAACGTCATAAACGCCGTTGATTTTATTTCTAAATCGGGTGTTGGACGACCCAACTTTTTGATTGCAACTTTTTCTTCAAATGGAACAGGTCTATTTTCTAAAATATACTTTACAGAATTCATATTGACAATGAAAATACCGCAAAAACGGAAAACAAAACAAACTATTTATCGGCAAAAGCAGAAAGGCTGCAGAAGTTTTGAGACCGAAGCACGTGTACTATGCCGACCGTTGTCATAGCAACCACAGATTTATTCGCAATCTGATTGGTCATCGAGCATCGCGTCCTTTTGCGTGGCATCATCTCGCGTTTGTTCTCAAGCCGAGACCCTGCGGAAGTAAGGATTAGGTTCGCACTTGATCCACTGTTCAGATTATAACGTGGACTTTTGCCAAGGTACTCCAAACTACCTTCCAAGCAGAAACGCTGCATTATTTATTTGTGCTTTCGCTGGCTCTGTAATTTACGTTACGAGGATAATTTGAAGTTTTTTGGTGCTATGAGTTGCTTTAATGAAATAAATATTTTATATATTTATTTTATTTATTATTTTAGTTGGTAATTTAATTAGGGGGTGCGAGACCCTGCGCCCCCTGGCAGTAGCCGCCCCTGAACAAAAATATTCATAAATGTCGCTTCATGATAAATAACAGGCGGATATCGTCCCTCAAAAAAATGTTTTTTAGTAACAGCGCACCACTGGTAATAAATATATGGCCATATAAAAAACAGCGACAAACATCAGTTACAGAAAAAAATTGTTTTGACGTCAGTACTCGCTGTGCGTTGCCAAGTCTCTGTACAATATTCCTATGTAACCGATGTGAAAAAATAATATTTTTGTTATCTTTAAAGTAAGAAATCATACTAAGACCTCATTCAATTTCAAAAAGTTAACTCAAAAAATTCAACTTTTTTTCGCAAATTACAAATTTTTTTTCTTTACCAAAACATTCGTAGTAGGATCACTATTTAAAAAAACTGAACTTGGCATGGGTTCCATTAGTAGTAACAGAGATATACAACTTTAAAATTTCACGTGCCGCGCCTGGTTAAGGGTACAACATAGCCTGTTTCGTTCTGGTTACAATTTCAACCGATTTCACGAATGGTCCATATTTTCCCATATTAAGTAAAGAAATTGGCACCTATTAAATTAAAATGCACATTTTTAGTAAAATGCGTCTGTGGAATTAACAATACTTTAGATTATTTTTGCTTTTCACTAAAACTGATGAGATGTCACAATAATATTTAAGTTTAGCAAGGCCCCGGTCGGATCATTAGTTGCTTCTTTATAATATTAGGGCCTGCGACGTCAGGCCCTGTATAAGCGTCGGACAAGGGCCGGTATTTGGGCATTCCTTAAAGTAAAAAAATATGTTCGATTTGAGGGGAAAACGTATTGGGTATGTCTGTAGACTACCCCAGGAGTCACCGGAGTCACCTATTCAAATATATGCAGTGAATTTTATAACACCCTGTATAATTTGCCTAACAATAAAGGAGAGGTGGATAATATTAGGGAATAGGACGGGTTATCTGCAACACTGACGTTATCTGCCTGAAATGCGTAAAATTGAACTCGTAATGAATAGAAAAGCATCTACCTGACGGCTTGTCTTGCGATCGTTTCTCATTTGATAGTAATCGGTTGGAGTTTGAATTCGCTCTTCTGAATATTTATTAGGTATATATCTATGTTCTCTGACGTTTCTCCGATTATTTCTGTTGCATAATTTTAAACATATGTAGAACCCTCTAATATTAATTTTCCATAAAACGGAATCACAGTCTAAATATAATAAAATTCTTAACATATTTTACTTTCAAATCTTAATTTAATGAAAATTTCAAAAAATTCTTTGAAGTATTTCTGATGATTATTTAGCTAAAAATAAACCGAAACGTCAAACAAAAATGTCCTTTGTTTAATTAATCGTTCCAATCATTGACCGAAATACCAGGAACACAAATACCGTTAACACAAAGAATTGTCATTTACCTATTAGGTTATTTATTAATAAGATTAGCATAATTCCTACTAACATAAGCTTTCTACCTTTCAAAAAAGGTTGAAAATCAAACAATAAATTGTTTATAACGGAGTTCAAAACAAACTTTCTGAAAGTTCTTTCAGCGACGCTTCAAAATTTAACTGCACCACATAAATTAGGTTAAATCACCTGATCGACGGAACTACCGTAGCCGCGCTATTTATACATGAACGATAAAATTTAGAGTGGTGTTTTAATTAGAGTACCTTAGAGCGACATTATTTGCTAAATAAATCTATAAGCCTACCAAAGAGGTAGAATTTTTTTTAATTTTTAGATTTTTTTGTAAATAACACCACTTCAAATTGTATAGTTAGCGTTTGATAGATGCAAAATCTCACCATGAAGTAGTGACACAAGCCCTCGTCAGGTGATTTGCTAACGACTATAACGGAAATGTTGCATATTTTCGTTTCGTCTTTGTCTTCATTATAGCATTATTTGGCATCTTTGTCAATTTTGTGTTGTTAAAGATCAGCTGATTGCACCTAGCTTTCTTAATTTGAGTCGGCAATACTTTTCTTTTTCCATTTTATTTGGCTGTTTTTATTTTTTATTTTTCTGGGGTTTTTTAATAGTGCTGATAGTAAAAAATACCGTGGATTCTTTCAAGCATCGTTTTTAATTAGTTACGTAGTGGAGTGTTTTTTTATTAATGACTATGCCTACGGTTTTGTTAGTATTGCTTAAGTGTGTCAAGCTTAATGTAAACATCTTTTTATAATAAAAATAAGGGAAGTGAATTTTATACAGATTTTACTTTAAAGGTAACAAAAACTGTAGATAGTTTTCAATTTTTAATGGTGCGGGTAGTGACCAAATACAGTGGAACCCTTTAAATTTTGTGTTTGATACCTACGTTTTTGGAACTTTTTTTAGTGGTAGTCAAGTTTCGCCATTTATGACTATTCTTTAACCTGAATTCATATCAGGATTTACTGATTTCAATATATGCAGTGAATTTCATAACACCCTGTATAAAGTATGTTTTAATAGAATTAACTCTAGCAGACTGTCAGAAATGTGCATAGTACTTTATGTCAACTTCTGGGTCACAATATACCTAGTTTATGTTCAATAATTCGCTATCAAAATAAGTATCAGTGATTCATTTTAGATGCAGCTTCAGAAAGTGTGCACCACTAATTCATCAAAAAATGTCCAAAGGAGTGAGACTTACTAATTCACTTATATTAGAAGCATAGGCGTTTCTAGGTGGGGGCTTGGGGGGGCTAAGCTCCCCCAAATCTCGGATTAGCCCCCCCAAATCCAACTGAGTTATCTGTAGCCAAATATGTAAACCGGGGGCTTAAGCCCCCCCAAGTATGTTAACCGGGGGATTAAGCCCCCCCAAAAATAGAGGTCTAGAACCGCCTATGATTAGAAGTCACACCTAAATGTTCTCATACCTCTCAATACAACTACTAACAGTAACAGTTAGTTTGATATCAAAGTATGTGCATAGGCGTAACTAGGAGGGGGTCCTAAGGGCTAAAAATTCGCCTCCTTCAAAATTTGTCTAACACTTTCGATAATACATTGCCGTTGGTCTACAGTAGCATATGACTAGTAATATAGTAATTATATTGCTTAATATAAAATGGAATTAAACATTTTTTTTGGTTGTCACTTTGGATTGGGCGGTAACATTATATAATGTTTTAAATCTTTTTTTTGGTCCTTAAAAAAACTTGCTAACTGAGTAGCTTCCCTAAAAATTTAAGCTAGTTACGCCTATGAGTATGTGCTATCACAAATATTCATAGTTTTTGATATTCGATTGCCTTAAAATGACGCTTAAAAATTCACCTAAAATTTAAACTGTATATTTTAAATACAAATACGCACAAAAATGAAAACAACAAAAGTATTTGTCGCCGACAGAAGGTAGATAGTCGTTGAGGACTGGCTTTGTTGACTTCCTTAACACACTTTTTTGTGTAAAATCGAAGCTTCCGCACAGGAGTTTCCGAATCGCATAGAAGAAAAGTGTTCGAATCGGATGGCAATTTGCTGTATTTTTCCGCAGGGCGAAATTCAATAGTGTAGACATATCGGTTCCCTTTAGGTTTAGGCCCCGCGACAGAAAAAACGTTAAATTTTAGAGGCTGAAATAGGATCGCTAATACATTGTTACTTGCAATACAATGGAATACGAGGATTTTGATTCTTAAATAGATTCCTGCAACCCCACTAATTGTAAAAAGGCTTGTAAAGTCCACAAAGATATTAAAATATGAATGAAGTCTACTTGTCAGGGGTACATATAAATATGAAAAAATTGAGAATCATTTCTCTAACCACCTGAAAATTCCTTATACAATAAAGATTTCAACAAATAATGGTAAAACAGCTATTCTCCGGCCTATAAGCCCCTCCGAGCGCTGAATTACATACCAAAATTTGCCGTATTTTCTTCTAACACAGTTAGATAAGAAAATACTAACGTTTCGAATGCAAGAAACTACCAGGAAGAAGGAAGTTTTTTCTCTAGTTAGAATATCATCACCTGTAGACCGGTTTCGAACTCGTTGGTTCTCATCAGTACAGGATAGACGAACATACCAACCTTCCTTCTTCCTGGTAGTTTCTTGGATTCGAAACGTTAGTATTTTCTTATCTAACTGTGTTAGAAGAAAATACGGCAAATTTTGGTATGTAATTCAGCGCTCGGAGGGGCATATAGTCCGGAGAATAGCTGTTTTACCATTATTTGTTGAAATCCTTATTGTATAAGGAATTTTCAGGTGGTTAGAGAATTGATTCTCAATTTTTTCATATTTATATGTACCCCTGACAAGTAGACTTCATTCATATTTTTAAAAATTTTACCTTACGGTAAGGTCTACTCTGACTGCTTGAAACTGCTAATGGATGGCGCTGCCTGTGTCGCACTGCTTTTGCAGTACGACATTGTAGCTTTAAGGGATTACTTTTTCGGAAGGTTGGTATGTTCGTCTATCCTGTTAATCCTGTACTGATGAGAACCAACGAGTTCGAAACCGGTCTGCAGGTGACGATATTCTAACTAGAGAAAAAGCTTCCTTCTTCCTGGTAGTTTCTTGCATTCGAAATGTTAGTATTTTCTTATCTAACTGTGTTAGAAGAAAATACGGCAAAGTTTGGTATGTAATTCAGCGCTCGGAGGGGCATATAGGCCGGAGAATAGCTGTTTTACCATTATTTGTTGAAATCCTTATTGTATAAGGAATTTTCAGGTGGTTAGAGAATTGATTCTCAATTTTTTCACACAAAGATATACTTTAGTTAAGTGATCTTATTCAACCATCATGTAAAAATTCACCTCTCATTACAATTTCTAGCGTGAAATGTGACGGCTTATACGCTACCCATGGATATTTAATTTGTTTTATTCTTGTGTAATGAACTTAAATTATAACTTTTAAAAGAAAAACGAATTTATAGATTAATCAATCATCAACTTCTAATTCTCGATCTTGCTATTTTTTGGAAGGTATTGGAGATCTATCGTTAAAATGTATCTTTCTTGAAGTTTTACATTCTCAAAAACAAAGAGTTTATCAATAGCAGTACTTTGTCGTTCATTCCAACGTAATAAGGCTTCGATTTGATACCCAAGGATCATAGAAAAAAATGTATTGTGAACATGGAAAAAGTCTTTATGAGAATTGACATGTTAAATAAATTTTGTACCATGTGCCACAAATATTGTAATACATATTCCTGTTAAGTGTCTCAAAAATAAATTCATTTATTTAAGAAAAATGTCACAAAGTATTATTATTACAATGAAATATAATTTTTTCTTTCAACAAAATCGTTTCAACGAAATATTGTTCATACTGAACCGGATATTTATAGGATAAACATGACATTTTGCTGAAAATCCGAATGTCAGTGTCTTGGAAACAAGAATAACAACATTTGTGAAAAGGAATAGGGAAGTTGCATATTATTAAAATAAACCTGAAATATTTTTTGTGTTCTCTACTTAAAAATAAAATTTTCCGGTGGCTGTTCTTATCCATTTATTTTGGTCTTTATTAACAAAATAAATCTGCTACAAGATTCAAAACTTGCAAAACGCGATATATTGGTTCTCACGTCAGATGTCATGCAAATGAAAGTGGTATTAATTTTTTTTTATTGCCCAAAGGTTAGGAGATTTCGCGGATAAGAAACATTACATTTGAATAAAAGGAATGTTTAACAATGACCCGAACGGAATTTGTACAAAGACAATCGGATAATTTGCTGAAAGTTAATGCTTGTATTATGGATGGCCGCTTATTTATCTTTAATAATTCGTTGCAAATACTTATTATTTATTGTAACATCAACTTAAGCAAACCTACAGCCAAATATGCTTACTTGAATTTGACGATACTGACTTTCAATGATACCTATTTATGAAGAGGTTTGATTAACCTTTGCACTCGGTATGTAATTTGGTCCTACATCGGCTGTTATGTCACGTGGAAAATGAGGTTTTCAGGGCACTAGTGGTATTTTTGCACATTGGCACAATACAATATTTATAGAGTAGCTTTTTCATAGATTTCGTTATTTAATAAAAAGAATTATTCACGTCACAACATGCACCGTAATAAAAAAAAACAGCCGTAAGACACAACAATTACTGTCTAACCAAATAAGGCGGCTCTCCATATGCTACCCGTCTAAACGCACACCTTTGTTTCCGAAGTAAAATCCTCGTCTAATTGATTGATGTCCTGTTGCGATGAGGAAAAAATACGTGTACGCAATTAAATGTGGATGCTTTTTGCGTCGCATAACAAAACCGTTCAACTTTAGGTGTTGTAGAATGACATTTTGCCACCCTTAAGCATACAGTAGTACAAATAATAACCATCAGCTTGGTAAATCAATTGATACAGGTAGCTACAATCGTACCAAAAAATGCTCACTTGCTTTCGGTTGGGTTTTATCTATCACAGAAGATGTCTATTCATATACGTTTGTATGTAGCAACCCTAGGTTAAGCTTTACGTTAACATGTAGTATTGACACCCATTGACACTGAGGGCAAATGGCTGCTTTTTAACTTGGAATAAATTATACCGAGAAGTAACAATTTTTTTTACTTAAATAATTATTGTAGTAATTTTCTTCAAAATATTATTTTTGGGTTTGTAATGACTTACTTACTTCCTTAAACGATTTATGAAAAAAAATACATGCATATTCTTTATTGACAACCGAAAAGACCTAGGCATCATCATCTATTTTAAAAAGTGTTATTTTAACAGTATCTGCATTTAATTCGGAGACTTTTTTGTTACGTTACCCGGTAAATAATTTTTCCTATTGTTATATAAAATATCATGCGCCGGAAATTCCCTCAAAAGGTTTCAGGATTAGTACTGGTCTAAATTTATATTTTCCAATTAATAAATGAAAACTAAAGTTAAAAGTGTTTTTTTTTTGCAAAACAGAAATACCGAAATTAAATAAAAAGAAAGTACTTTGAGTCCCTTATAGTCCATCTTATATATATATACAGTGACCGGCAAAAAGTTCGCAACATATGGGAAAAATTTTTATTAGGAGAGTATCGGAAAAACTTTCCCAGGGGATCGGTTCTGCATGTCCGATAACCTAAAAATCGATTTTGACATACGTCACGTGACCACTGGTATAGCGTCAAATTAAAAAAAAAATTGTTAATTTACAAAAAGTGAGGTTAGTTGACGAGATATCAAAAAAAGTTATTTGAAAAAATTGCTTAGAATTAAATTCTAGGTCCTTGTGCAAAATTTTAAGATTTTATTTAAAAAAATTGGAAAACTCAATTTTTTTTAAATATTTTTTTATCGATTTACAAATTTCCGGTTTTTTTCGTTTAGATAGCTTGGCTAATGTAAAGCCCATGTATCTGGATGAAAATAAACGAATGTAGTAGTTTTTTCTACAATTGACAGGACAAAATTTAAAAAAACAGGGTTTCGCCGGACGCTAGCTGTTGCAATGATTTGTATCTAGCAGCAGTGTCAAAATTTTAGAGACATTTCAATGAGATTACATTGAGAAAACCTTAATCGTCTTAAATATATCTGAAGTTCGACTTTTTGTAAAGTTAAGGGGATTAAAATAGATAATAAACAAAAAATTACCTGTTTATTTAATCGAAATTTTATAAACGAAAACCAATGTAAGAAAAACTTAAAAGTAGTCAAATTCTGTACTAACAACACAAAAAATCATTGTTTTTCCTTGGGTGCACAAAATTTAAAACTCAGTATGACCACCATTTCTCTCCATACATACTGTTGTTCTCGAGCGCAACTCTCGATTAACATTTCGGAGCATTTTACGATTTATTTGCAATACACAATTTATAATGACATTCTCTAAATTTTGTATATTCCTAAAGGGTCGATGTTTGTACACAGGGTTCTTTAGGTATCCCCACATAAAAAAATCTAACGGAGTCAGATCTACAATTCTACAATTGACAGGACAAAATCGAAAAAATAGGTGTTCGCCGGACGCTCGCTGTTGCAATGGTTTGAATCTAATGAAATGACTGTATCAAGATTTTATTAAGATTTTTCGCACATAAATTTAACAACCAGGTCTATTTAGTTGTACTTAAAACTACCAAAGCAGGCTCTGAAATTAAAACAACCAAATAATCTAGTAGGTTAAAAACAACAGAAAAATGTCAAACAAATTATAATTTGTTTGATTTCAACCTATGTCATTGGTTTATGTCTCGCATCTTACTAAGTTTGATATTTTACATAAGTTTATTAATATTTTATTCCTTAAAATGGCACCCACACTACTTCTTCAGGAAAAGATAGAAATTATTTTAATTTCTGGAGATAATTACAAAAGCCATAGAGAAACAGCAGCAATTTTTAATGAGAGGCACCCCGATAAATCCCTCCATTATTCCACAGTATCTCGTCTAGTCAATAAATTTAAAGAAACGGGATCGGTAGAAAATCAGTATAAAGTTTCCCATGAAAAACCGGTAACAGGTGACGAAGGTTCTCTGGATGTGTGTTTGTCGATCACAGAAACACCCCAATTAGCAGTTAGTCAAATATCGGAGATCACTAACATTCACGAAAGATCTGTGCGGAGGATATTAAAAAGAAACAAATTTCATCCGTACAAACCTAAATTTGTACAAGTATTAAAAGATAGGGATTATGACGCCCGCTTCGATTTTTGTGCCTGGTTCCAGGGTATGATTGAGGAAGATTTTAATTTCCCAAAGAACGTTCTTTTCTCGGATGAAGCTACATTTACCTCTAACGGAACCGTCAGTTCACAAAACTGTAGATGGTGGGCCACCGAAAACCCAGACTTTGTAATTCAGAGTAAAGACCAATATAGTTTTAAGGTTAATGTGTGGTGCGGAATTTTCAACCTCAGAATAGTGGGACCTTTTTTCTTTAGAGACAATTTAAATTCAGAACGATATTTAGAATTTCTACAAACTGAGATATCTGACTTTTTAGACAATTTGTCATTAGCCGAAAGAAGAAATTTATACTTTCAACAAGACGGAGCTAGCATTCATTCCACAAATGAGGTGAAGAGATGGCTGGATCAAGAATTTGGAAACCAGTGGATAGGACGGTTTTCTGAAAATCCGTGGCCTGCGAGATCACCAGATCTGACTCCGTTAGATTTCTTTATGTGGGAATACCTAAAGAACTCTGTGTACAAACATCGACCCTTTAGGAATATACAAAATTTAGAGAATGTCATTAGAAATTGTGTATTGCAAATAAATCGTAAAATGCTCCGAAATGTTAATCGAGAGTTGCGCTCGAGAACAATAGTATGTATGGAGAGAAATGGTGGTCATACTGAGTTTTAAATTTTGTGCACCCAAGGAAAAACAATGATTTTTTATGTTGTTAGTACAGAATTTGACTACTTTTAAGTTTTTCTTACATTGGTTTTCGTTTATGAAATTTCGATTAAATAAACAGGTAATTTTTTGTTTATTATCTATTTTACTCCCCTTAACTTTACAAAAAGTCGAACTTCAGATATATTTAAGACGATTAAGGTTTTCTCAATGTAATCTCATTGAAATGTCTCTAAAATTTTGACATTGCTGCTAGATACAAATCATTGCAACAGCTAGCGTCCGGCGAAACCCTGTTTTTTTTAATTTTGTCCTGTCAATTGTAGAAAAAACTACTACATTCGTTTATTTTCATCCAGATACATGGGCTTTACATTAGCCAAGCTATTTAAACGAAAAAAACTGGAAATTTGTAAATCGATAAAAAAATATTTAAAAACAATTGAGTTTTCCAATTTTTTTAAATAAAATCTTAAAATTTTGCACAAGGACCTAGAATTTAATTCTAAGCAATTTTTTCAAATAACTTTTTTTGATATCTCGTCAACTAACCTCACTTCTTGTAAATTAACAATTTTTTTTTTAATTTGACGCTATACCAGTGGTCACGTGACGTATGTCAAAATCGATTTTTAGGTTATCGGACATGCAGAACCGATCCCCCGGAAAAGTTTTTCCAATACTCACCTAATAAAAATTTTTCCCATATGTTGCGAACTTTTTGCCGGTCACTGTATATATATATATATATATATATATATATATATATATATATATATATATATATATATATATATATATATATATATATATATATAGTAGAAAAATGGAAGAATTCTTGGCCTATAGGTAATATAATAAATGTAAATGCGAAGATTTACTTCTTCGCTAGTGCAGCGAAAAGGCCGTGAATGAAAAATAAAAATAATGAGGACTATCTTTGATTCTGGTCTGGGTGACCTCCTGCTATCGATTTCTGGGCCCTTACCCATCAGCGGGCAGGCTTACACCCAGGGTGGCTGAAGAACAGACCACGATTTGACCAGAATCAAAGAGAGTCCTTATATCCAATGTTCGGAAAGGATGGGTAAGATGTAGTGGCTCGCGCCAACTAGTTCACCCAGTGTTGCTCCAAAAATGTTTGGCTGCTAACACAATAATACTCGAAAGTATATCGAATGTCGATTTTCTCGACGTCGACGGTACAAATGCACCATTGTACAACAATAGTAGAAAAATGGAATATTTCTTGGCCTATAGGTAATATAATAAATGTAAATGCGAAGATTTACTTCTTCGCTAGTGCAGCGAAAAGGCCGGGAATGGCTTTTCTTTGGATATAAGGACTCTCTTTGATTCTGGTCAAATCGTGGTCTGTTCTTCAGCCACCCTGGGTGTAAGCCTGCCCGCTGATGGGTAAGGGCCCAGAAATCGATAGCAGGAGGTCCCCCAGACCAGAATCAAAGATAGTCCTCATTATTTTTATTTTTCATTCACGGCCTTTTCGCTGCACTAGCGAAGAAGTAAATCTTCGCATTTACATTTATTATATTACCTGTAGGCCAAGAAATCTTCCATTTTTCTACTATTGTTGTACAATGGTGCATTTGTACCGTCGACGTCGAGAAAATCGACATTCGACATACTTTCGAGTATTATTGTGTTAGCAGCCAAACATTTTTGGAGCAACACGGGGTGAACTAGTTGGCGCGAGCCACTACATCTTACCCATCCTTTCCGAACATTGGATATATGGACTCTCTTTGATTCTGGTCAAATCGTGGTCTGTTCTTCAGCCACCCTGGGTGTAAGCCTGCCCGCTGATGGGTAAGGGCCCAGAAATCGATAGCAGGAGGTCACCCAGACCAGAATCAAAGATAGTCCTCATTATTTTTATTTTTCATTCACGACCTTTTCGCTGCACTAGCGAAGAAGTAAATCTTCGCATTTACATTTATTATATATATATATATATATATATATATATATATATATATATATATATATATATATATATATATATATATACGTTTGCAAGTTTCAACTAGAAACGAACCAAACGAACGGATGTATTCCCAGATTAACCACAACACATATTTCTCTATCCGCGAAACCCTACGTACTACTAACTACGTAACAATTTATACGTATATTACGTACTACGTAACAATTTATATGTCCGGTGAAGGGGACCCACTCCAAAGTCAGAAAAACAACCCGAAGCCATAACGGAACCCCCACCATGTTTCACAGCAGGTGTACCTAATAAACTGTCCAATCTTGAGCCTACAGAACGTGTAACATAGCAGGACCCATTTCTTGTCAATAAACTGAACTTCGATTCGTCACTAAAAACATTTCCATTGTTGTGTTTCCATTGTTCTGTGGTTCAGTAATAATATTCCTGATCAAATTAAAGCCGGGCCTTCACATTTTTTCGAAAGCAGGTCTTCAACCAATTCACTATACACTAATCTTCTTCGCACTGTTCTGGAACTAATGTTGACGAGTCCCGTTTCCTCCAGTTTAGCTTTTGTTTTCAGTGCAGACAAGATTTTTTTTTATTTAAATTTTTCAAAATTTAAATTCAATATTTACTTTGAACATTTGATTTTAAAAATAGCAGGAAGGATAAATAATTTTCAAAGTCATTTCTAAAATAATGATTTATAATACGCTGATACTTCCATATTTTTTCATTTTGATCAGCAACTAAGGATATGGCAGATGAAGGTAATATAGATATTCCAAAACAGATCTATAAAAATATTTTAACTTTAGACAAACTTGCAAAAATAAATACAATATTAAAAAAGTTTAACTGACTTAAGGGGGCAGACCTAGTTAGAATTTTGAAAAAATCGATTTCTTTTTTTTTTCATTTTCTAAAAGTAGAGTATTTCGAAAGTATTCTCTGAAAATTTCAAACCAATGCAATCGCAATCGGACTATTATTTATAGAGATAAATAGTTTTGAATGGAGCCGACTCTAATGCCTCATATGTCAAATTTGACAGCAGACGTATCGGTTGACCCTTGCTCGACGACAGCTAACAATCACTGCTGATGCAGCTACTAAAGCATTATATGGTCCTGGAATAGACGATTCAGTGTTCAAAATAAATTCAGTTCTAAAATAAATTTTTTATTTGCATGCAAATCGCACTCAAAACTTTAAACGCGTTTTTCTCGAAACCATGTTTTCGAAGTCGGTGATCACTGTAACTTGAGAACGGCTTTCACGATTAGTTTGAAATTTTTCTCACTTATTCTATATATAATTGTCCTCCGGATGGACGAGGGATTTTGTTTGGACGATTATATTTTTTTTTATAGCCGAAAATGTGAGTGAAATTTTGGTCGAATTAACAACTTTGAATTTCAACATCCGTCATTTTTCGAAAAATCAAAATTTTTGAGATCCCTTCGTCCATCCGGAGCACTATGTCATTAACTAATGATCCCTTTTTGTTTTTTTGCTTTAAGATGATCCACTGACGAGCTGCAGTGATCACGGCAAAACCCTTTTTTTTTTGGACCCCTCGCAAATTTGCTGTATCCCACGTATTTCTCCTTATTTAGTCTTGAATAATTTATAATATTTTCTTCAAATACATATCTTCCATGTGGAAAAACATTTGTCATTAATTATTTTAAGGTGCGATCAAAAAAAATCCTAATAAAGAGCTTTTTCGGACGTCCCAACTAGGTCTGCCCCCTTAATGTCTTATAAAATTTTTAGTTTTTTGTATCTATATTTCAAATTGAAAATAATTTAATTCCAGGGCATTTGAAATAATTTACTGTTTTAAAAAATAATATTTATGAATATTTAACCAACCATGTGCAATACCATTTTTTTCTTAATAGGTGTAGAAAAGATATAGGATATAAATCAATTGTTTATAAGGGTCTTATAGAATACAATAAGTAAGATTATTTTATTAAATCATTAACAAAGCCAAAACTGTTAAAGAAAAATTCAAAAACGTATTTGATGAAGCTAGAAAATGATTAAACCCGCTAAAGTTTCATAAACTATTTTTTTTAAGAATAAAAGTTGTACAATAATTGCTAAATAAATAATTTTACCACAACTACTACTACACGAAAATGTACTTATATCAAGGGTTTATTTAATTTTAACTTTTAAAACAAAATAAAAAATAACTAAATTATTTATCAATTTATTTTATTTATTTTCGACCCTTTTTTGGTATTTACTTCTTAAAGGCATTTCGAAGCCGTTTTTTCCTTTACTTAAAGAAGCTTGTTTCTCGTCGTGTGCGATACACTCGGGTCAATATGAATGGATCAAAGGCCTATAAAGCCCTAGTGTCACTCCGCCGAGGATAACGGCTTAATTGAAAAGGATTAAATAATCCAGAAGGAGAAAAAAGCAATTTAACGGGATTTATGAAGGCTAGTTGTTGAGTCGATGATAGACGTACAACAATAAATAATGAGTAAAAAATTTTGCTTTATTCTCAGAAGCTCAAAACTAACATGGAAGAATCAAAATATATTTCCTTGTTCGTTCGTTTACTAAGAATAATTTAAGTTTGGTACTGTAGTTTCATTGTCCAGTAAACTAATATTCGCCAGGAAATCGTTCATCTGTGATGTAAATAGAAAATATTTGTTGGTTGCCCAGAGTTCGTTTTATGATTATAGTGTAATTTGTGTTTAATTCTTTTTATTAAACAATACAATTTCTTACAAAGACCCTATTAGTATTGTAATCTGCCAACATGAAACAATATGACTGCAAGTTCTACGAATAAACTCTGATTTCATGTACCGAGAATAGCCGAAATAAAATAAATAGTGCAAAATTAATTAAGTCTGACAAATGAGATTATCGTTTACCATTATCATTGGCAAACGCACGAAAAGCGGATCTCCCTTGTGTGTTTTATTGTATATATTTCACATTTATATTTATTTTATTTATTTATTTTATATACATATTCTAGATTAATTTTATAATTTGACGAACGTAGGTACCATTATTTCTACTTTTGGTAATATATTTCTATCTATCTACCTATCTATAGCGTAAAATAGATAAAAAGAGAAAATTTATTTTTAGATCATTAGCACATAACATTATCGTCAACAAATAACTTTCAGCGTTTACTTCTTTAATTTCTGCAATTGTAAGTACTGCAAGTTCCTTGCCTACACGTTATTAGCAGTGTTTTGATAAGCACAGAAAATATTGTGTGAATTGATAAATTTACAGACCAAACCTGGCAAGTTTTCAAGGGTCTCAATATTGCTCTGTTCTTTAATGAAAACTTGCCAAGTTTGGTCTGTAAATTTATCAATTCACACAATATTTTTCTGTGCTTATTAAAACACTGCTAATAACGTGTAGGCAAGCAAATTGGCATAATTTTTACCTTTCAGTTATTTTTTTCAGATAACACAACACACAGTACTGACGAGAACTTGACCTGTATTTTTTTAGATGTATGTTTTTGGTGGAATTTCATAACTTTTTGTTCTGATATCAAATGATATTTAGTTATTAGTAGTATATGTCTACTCCAAGCAAATTTTTTTAATAATGGCCTTTTGTCGAAAAGGTTACATTCATTCCGGGTATATCTGTTTGTTACGGTTATCATGAAATTGAGGTGTTTGAAAGTAAATCAGAAATTTTCACCCGGGATTGAACCGGGGACTTTCCACGTGTTTGGCGGATGTAATAACCACTACTCTACGACGTACATACGTAACTTTCTAAACCAGAAGTCCCTACCTATTTCGTGTCAGAATCCGTCATGTTCGATTTTCCGCCATGTTGAATTTTTATCAATTTTTGATTTTTATCGTAATTATAGCCTTAAACACTGTTCATGTTCCAAATTTCAAGAATCTAGCTCGATTGGAAGTACCCTACGTTTATAGTGATCTATAAGTCAGTCCAACCAAAACAAATATAAGCTGCTATAAATATTTAATTAGAAACTTTGTACTTCGGCCGTTCTGGCACTTGAACAAAGAGTTTGTTCGCTGCACTTGCAGTGGAATTTTTGCATATTTGCGTAAATTTCAAGAAATTTCGTTGTTTACTAAGGAGAATTACACCGAAATTACACTATAATCATAAAATGAACCTTACAAAATCAACAAATATTTTCTTTTTACATCACAGATAAACGATAGGGGTTAGATATCAATATAGGCAACTAAATATTTACTAGAGGCCATGTTCCTCATTTTTAGACAGGTACGTGACTAATTGTTGTAAACAATACGAATGATCTAATGGCTGGTAAAAATTCCGAGTACAAAGACAAAACGGACTGAACGCAACACGAAACAGCGACGCGTGCTTTAGACAATATGTAACGGCATTCGCCATTGCTGAAATGGCTGCTTTTTAAATTGTAATAAATCATACCGAAAAGTAAAAAAAGGTTTTTAGTTAAATTACCTCAGTAATTATATTCTAAATAACATTTTTGGGTTTGTAATGACTTCCTTCAACAATTTAATTTAAAAAAATACGTGCGTATATTTCCTATTGGAAGTAAAACGGACGCAAATACACTTCCAATGGAAAACCCTTTATTTAGGGTTTTTCTACTGCTTATTTTGTTGTTCCTAATTTAATATGCATAACTGTTTCGCATAACGTTTTATAAAAAAAAATTCTATCTCATAAGTCTCCCAAAAAGTCTTTGACAAGAAATTTAAATACGAAAACACGTTAAAAAAGTTACAGCACAGAAAATCCCACAATATTGCCTTATCGATTTTTAAAATGTAATAAGACTCGCTTTCCTTATTCCTTAGCGCCAAGCTTACCTGTCGGAAAATCTGCAGTCTGAACTGAAGCTTCAGATTCACATTTTGGAACTTTTTCATAATGCCAAGTTATAATTTTTATAGCATTTATTTTTAAATATAACACTTCTTAAATTCACAGGTCAACATTTGATCCACGCTGGAACATCAGATACTAAGTAGGTCTCTATAGGATTGTGGGATCGCTGATCACGATTCCAGGGTCCGTGTGACCCCATCACGTCAGGATCAAGGTCAACTGAAGGTCAAACATCGTAAATCGAGAGATATCATATTTTCGACCCCGGATTCTGAAAGAACGAAAAATTTTACGTTAGGATATGGTTGTATCTTTTCGTAAAAGTGACGCCTGCAGGTCATTTGGAGGCATTTGAAGGTTAAACCCTTGTTTTGGACCATTAGGTCGCTACTATGGCGAGAAATGTGTCTCAAATAGTCGCTCACAATGTTTTCGGGGTCTCTGATCACGATTACGGGGTCCGTGTGACCCCATCACGTCAGGATCAAGGTCAACTGAAGGTCAAACATCGTAAATCGAGAGATATCATATTTTCGACCCCGGATTCTGAAAGAACGAAAAATTTTACGTTCGGATATGGTTGTATCTTTTCGTAAAAGTGACGCCTGCAGGTCATTTGGAGGCATTTGAAGGTTAAATCCTTGTTTTGGACCATTAGGTCGCTACTATGGCGAGAAATGTGTCTCAAATAGTTGCTCTCAATGTTTTCGGGGTCTCTGATCACGATTACGGGGTCCGTGTGACCCCATCACTTCAGGATCAAGGTCAACTTAAGGTCAAACATCTTAAATCGAGAGATAGCATATTTTCGACCCCAGATTCTGAAAGAACGGAAAAGTTTACGTTCGGATATGGTTTTATCTTTTCGTCAAAGTGACGCCTGCAGGTCATTTGGAGGTCATTTGAAGGTTAAATCCTTCATTTAAAGCTTTTGTTTTTCAAAATTTGTTTAACTCTAATATAAACAATTTACTCTTGGTCATCATTAGTCAGGTTTGAAACGCTTACGTTTACTTTCGAAAAATGATCTCCTAGCAGCTTTCCTCTTATGTGACACGTTTGAAGAGAGACACTAGTAAAGAAGAATACAAGTAAACTGCTCCATACTCCTCGGAGCTCATACAACAGTTGGTATTTGTGATAATTTCAAGATACTTGCATTTCTGAAATCCTATTACTGTTACTATAATTATGGGTTTATTTTAGGAAGTTACTCCGCTGCCGGCGCCGGTTCCCAAAATATTGATGCATGGATACCGGCGCCGGCACCCGAGTACAAAATTTCTAGGGTGCCGGCAGTTCTAACCTAAAATAAAAATAGTTACGCTTTTTAAATGATATGTAAACATTGTGTTGTTTTAATTTTGCGTAAAAACTATAAAACATAAAAGTAGGTGATCAATTTTCTATATGAAAATTTTAATTGCGTTTTGATGGACCACAAGGAAGCCACAAACAATTAGTTTTGGTTGCGTAATAGCAGAACAATTGACAATCAAAGACAACAAAATCCTAATACTGTGGTGGATAATAATCCGGCTCTGAAATACTATTATCTGCGGTTAGCCGTGTTAATGGTGGAAGACCATTCAAGACCATTCAAGACAAAAGATGCAAGGCTGCCAGGCTAGCATTTTCTTGAAAGTAGGTGAACATAAACAATTTCTATGCATGATGGAGCCTGAACAAAATCACGTTCATGCTTTATCCAAAGCTTATTTTAATTTTCTAGCAAAACAAAAACTAAATTTGCCATCATTTTAGATAACTTAATTAGAGAAACAGGTTGTAAAATGACATTGAAGGACCTCACTAATCTTGAAAATCGTAGCAAGGCTGAGGCAAAGAATTTTGAAGAATACATGCCTATTTTAAGAAATTCATACCATTGTATTGATATTGAGATTTTAGTTGATTAAAACGGGCTTTTCAAGGGTTTATTTTTCCAAGATGACGGAATCAAAGAATAAATGGAATGTTTTCCAAAGATTATTTTTGTTGATGGTACTATCCTTTATAGTCTCTGATGGTACCTATTGCCTGGTAAATCTAAGGTTGCGACTTACATAATAATGGTAGAAGATGGAAGCGGCCTGAGTGACATTGTAGCTATTTGGTTGTTGGGGGGAACGAGGATGAAGATTAACCTGAATCCTACCTTAAATTGGGATAACCATATTATAGCATTGCAGTCTAGATTAAACAGGTTTAGCAGTTTGATCCGGAGACTTAGAAGAGACACTATTACAAAGGAAACCGTTAGGCTTCTTTACTTTGGACAAATTCAGTCGGTGATAAACTATGGGATATGCTTCTGGGGTTCCTCGAGAAGACCTCCAGAGATTGTCGAGATTCAGAAGTGTATTCTCAGATGCATAATGGAGCTCCATCTAAGAACATCCTGCATACAAGTATTTGATCGGATGAGTGTGCTTACTGTTCAATCACGCGACTGAATCATGCTTTGTATGGTAAAGGTATGATAATGCAGACTAGACATAGAACTGACTTGAGTATTTCCAAACATAACTCTACCTTTTAAAAGGAACGTATTACATGGCGTTAAAAGTATATAGACAACATCCAAGATTCAAGATATAGAAGACACCTTTAAAAACAACTAAATCAGTAGTTCTATCAAAAATGTTTCTGTTCTTTTAATTTGTTATTATCACTGTCTACTAAAATTTTTAAATCTGCTATTTTATTATATGTACCTATATGAGTGTCCTATTTCACCCCTTAGGGGTTGATTTATTAAAAACTGTAAAACACGATTTAAACATTATTTACTTTTAGAGCAGTTCTATGAAATTTCGAGTTAACAGGGCCGTCTAATATTTTTTCTCCATACACAGTTTGAACCCCTGTTTTACCCCCTTAGGGGTTGAATTTCGAAAAACCCATCATTAGTGGATGCCTACGTTTTATAAGAAACATTTCTGTAAAATTTCAAGTTTCTAGACCCGACGATGTGGGCCGTGCGTTGATATATCAGCCAGTCCGTCAGTTTCTTCTTATATTTGTATATATATATATATATATATATATATATATATATATATATATATATATATATATATATATATGCTTCTCTTAAACCATTTCCATTATATTATCTTCTTTTTATTCTTGGGCATAGGTTTATGATTTAAATTTTGTTATTAAAACAATGGGTTTATGACGTTTCGCCCAGTCATAGTGGGCTTTATCAAATTTATTGGCTAAATTTAAGAGTAACCTTGAAATCCATGTAGCTAGCTACATGGATTTCAAGGTTACTCTTAAATTTAGCCAATAAATTTGATAAAGCCCACTATGACTGGGCGAAACGTCATAAACCCATTGTTTTAATAACAAAATTTAAATCATAAACCTATGCCCAAGAATAAAAAGAAGATAATATATATATATATATATATATATATATATATATATATATATATATATATATATATATATATATATATATATATATATATATATATATACATATATATATATATATATATATATATATATATATATATATATATATATATATATAAATATAAAAGGAATTTTCTCTTGGGTAGCAGTCAAAATGCAGGTGGCCAATTAATTAATTCTTTATTGCTTAGTCGAGCTTTCGAGTTTCAATTTAACCCTTCTTCAGGACACACTACAAAAGTTACAAAACACATTGTGAGGAAACACAGTTCCTGTACAATCAAAAAATTATTTTAAAAACTTACTAATGTGAATTATAGCTACCCAAGAGAAAATTCCTTTTTCTAACTGTTCAGTCACGAATACACATCCCTTATATATATATATATATATATATATATATATATATATATATATATACATATATATATATAATAAATGTAAATGCGAAGATTTACTTCTTCGCTAGTGCAGCGAAAAGGCCGTGAATGAAAAATAAAAATAATGAGGACTATCTTTGATTCTGGTCTGGGTGACCTCCTGCTATCGATAGAGTTGATACAAAATACTAGGAACGCGTATTTTGTAACCGGTATGACCGCATAACGGGTAGGTACAGGTAACAGTTATCGATTTTACCAAAAATACTAGGGGCGTATTTAAATACTCATGTACGCGAACGCGATATTTGGCCTCGATGGAGTATCGGGTCGGAGTGACGCGTCGGCCGTTCAGCAGAGGAAATACGTGTAAAGTATTAAGGCGGCCTTCCACCGAGGCAACATTTCGGCAACGTGTCAACAGCAACAGCGTTGAAAGAACTAAATGCATTTACACCAAAGCAACGTGTGGCGTTCCACATGTTGCATGCGACGGATGGCAACATGTATCCGTTGAACGGGCGACGTTCTACACGTTTCTACGCGTTGCCTCGGACCCGATAGTGTTGGGAAACAGTCTTGGTAGAAAGCAACGATGGAGTGGAGCCAAGAAATAATGTGTGATTTCATAGAACAATATAGGGAGCTGGAGGTATTGTGGAATATACGCTTGCCCGAGTACAAAAACAATAAGGCCAAACTGGATGCCCACCAAAAACTAGCCCAAAAATTCACTGGCCAAGAAGCGTAACGTTAGCAGAAGTCTAACTTTAGCTGGTATAGCATCTCGATAGTTTGTATCACATTTCGAAATTACAGGAGAAACTTTTGCCAACAGGTAATTGAAGTCATCGGAACTCATCCGGGAAAAGTTTTTGAACAGTGCTTCGTCGTCGGCTAACAGTTTGCCACAAAAAGCATTCTGTTCCGTATAATTTCTAATATACAGTTGTCTTGTCCACCATCGATGCCTTCTTTTTTGCGCTTATTAATAAGAATTAAAAACGCTGCAGCAGCTACCGTTTGGTTTGACATCTTGTTGCCGACTACTAAAATATTTGTAGAATCGGTGGAAATGGTTTTGGTTGCGTTCGACGAGATAATTTCGTTGCTTTCAACGGTGTTGTTTGTAAACGTGTTTCCCTGTTGCCTTCCTTCGTTGAAAAGCAACATGTTGTCTGTTGCATGTTGAAAGGTTGCTTTGGTGGAAGGCCGCCTTTATTTACGTAAAATACTCTTGGTTAAGCAGCGGAGCAGCGAGCGCCGCCGGTCCCGATATCTGCCGCGGTATTTGGAGTATTTTCAGTATTTTGATATTTGGTATACAGTAATAGGTACGGTTATTTATACGTATTTCTCTGTCACGCTGTTCAGCTGTTATTTTCTAATTCTGATATTTTCACAAGATATCAAGTAAAGAATAAATTATTTTAATACTTATATTAGTATATATAGCCGGGAAAGAGCATGAAATAAATTAATTTAATTAATTTGATTATTCAAGAGCAGTAAATAATTTATTTGGTTACTTAATAATCTTTTTAGTTGCATAATATTATGTGCAATAAAATTTTCTGTTGTAATCAAATTCATGTCTTTTGAAATAAACATATTTTTAATTTAAACCACAAAAAGGATGGTAACGTAATAATTAGTATTATTAAGCAGTGGCGCACCCAGGGGAGGGGCTGGAGGGCTGCAGCACCCCCAGACCAACATCCTAGACACAAAAATTTAAAAAGTGCACTACTAATTGAAGAAATCCAGCAAATTGCATTATTCAGCCCCCCCCCCCCCCCCCCGAGACAAAATTCCGGGTGCGTCCATATGTTGTTACGTATAACAAGCAATTTAAATATTATAAAAATATCAAAACAAAGTCCACGTTTCCCACATAAATATAAAAAACGATCAACTTTGAACGCAGAACCTGAACGCCGTCTGTATATATCACAGATCAAATTTGTACTTTGTAAAGTACTAGGTAAAAAATAACAGGTCTTTGGAACAGGTATGAACTTGGAACTGGAACGTAACGTACCTGTTACCGAAAAATACTAGTTTGTATCAACTCTAGCTATCGATTTCTGGGCCCTTACCCATCAGCGGGCTTACACCCAGGGTGGCTGAAGAACAGACCACGATTTGACCAGAATCAAAGAGAGTCCTTATATCCAAAATGTTCGGAAAGGATGGGTAAGATGTAGTGGCTCGCGCCAACTAGTTCACCCAGTGTTGCTCCAAAAATGTTTGGCTGCTAACACAATAATACTCGAAAGTATGTCGAATGTCGATTTTCTCGACGTCGACGGTACAAATGCACCATTGTACAACAATAGTAGAAAAATGGAAGATTTCTTGGCCTATAGGTAATATAATAAATGTAAATGCGAAGATTTACTTCTTCGCTAGTGCAGCGAAAAGGCCGTGAATGAAAAATAAAAATAATGAGGACTATCTTTGATTCTGGTCTGGGTGACCTCCTGCTATCGATTTCTGGGCCCTTACCCATCAGCGGACAGGCTTACACCCAGGGTGGCTGAAGAACAGACCACGATTTGACCAGAATCAAAGAGAGTCCCTATATCCAAAATGTTCGGAAAGGATGGGTCAGTGCTGGTGACTCGCGCCAACTAGTTCACCCAGTGTTGCTCCAAAAATGTTTGGCTGCTAACACAATAATACTCGAAAATATGTCGAATGTCGATTTTCTCGACGTCGACGGTACAAAGATAGTCCTCATTATTTTTATTTTTCATTCACGGCCTTTTCGCTGCCCTAGCGAAGAAGTAAATCTTCGCATTTACATTTATTATATTACCCATAGGCCAAGAAATCTTCCATTTTTCTACTATTGTTGTACAATGGTGCATTTGTACCGTCGACGTCGAGAAAATCGACATTCGACATACTTTCGAGTATTATTGTGTTAGCAGCCAAACATTTTTGGAGCAACACTGGGTGAACTAGTTGGCGCGAGCCACTACATCTTACCCATCCTTTCCGAACATTTTGGATATAAGGACTCTCTTTGATTCTGGTCAAATCGTGGTCTGTTCTTCAGCCACCCTGGGTGTAAGCCTGCCCGCTGATGGGTAAGGGCCCAGAGCAGCAGGAGGTCACCCAGACCAGAATCAAAGATAGTCCTCATTATTTTTATTTTTCATTCACGGCCTTTTCGCTGCACTAGCGAAGAAGTAAATCTTCGCATTTACATTTATTATATTACCTATAGGCCAAGAAATCTTCCATTTTTCTACTATATATATATATATATTCCCAAGAAAAAAATATATAACATAAAATATATGGTTTTAAGAAACAAAAATAAAATAATATATATATATATATATATATATATATATATATATATATATATATATATATATATATATATATATATATATATATATATATATATATATATATATATATATATATAGATCATCCCATTTTGGAGATTGAAAGAAAGAAAGTGTCGGTTTTTGGAGCTCCTTTTTTTGTTTTTATGTTAAACCCTACCTTTGTGCCGAATTTAACTGTCTTAGGGCTACCGGAAGTATGCTACAATTTTAATGATCACTGAGTTAGTGCCATACTAGCCACACTATATAATTTTTGGATATAATGAACTTTGAAAGTAAATGAGATAGCATAGGAGCATGAAATTAAGAGATTTATATCAGATTCCAAACTTTTCTCCAAGAAATAAATTAAGGTCATATAATCTTTCCCAGTGCAAGGATATAAAGGGAGGGGGCAAATGTACGCCGAGTTTTTTCCAGAAATAAGTGTCCAGTAGCGTGGCTCGAACTTGACGGAGGCACTACCGCGATATCAAATTTGAAATTAAATAATTTTTTTAAAATGTATGTTCCTAACTGAAATAAATCATTGTAACTAGATCTTTAACTTTTCTTTATATAATATCGTCTGACTGCGACATAAAGATTCCTTCCGCAGGGAAATAAAATAACATAAATCTAACTACAAAGATCAAAAGATTTGTAATATACAAAAAGGAACTTTATAAAAAAATCGCTGTTTTTTTTGCCGAAATCAGAATCTTACCTGTAAGCTACCTTTTTACCCTTAAGTAAAATTATAAAAGTTGTCCCTTGTTGTTGCTTAAGTTATATTCTATAGCAAAGAAAATGTAAATGGAGCATTTCTGCTATATTGTTACAAAATTTATTTTGTATGCGATTTACATCCGTGTATTTCATATATTTTGGAATAAAGTTTGTAGACTGTTTCGCCTAACAAGTTTGTCTTTTGCTTTATTGCAAACAAGTCGAATGTTATGTAAAATCTAATGGTACAATATTTTTATCGGCCTATGGTGTAATAAGACAAGATTCGAATCTTTTGTGAGAAACTGTAATTAGAAAATACTTCGTAGATTTATTTTTATTAACCAATAAAAGTTCTTCCCGTTATATCATTTATAGGTTTTAAGCATAACCATAAGAAGAATCATAACTAAAATGCACAAATTTCAGGCTACGGTAATGATGATTAAAGTTTTGCAAACGGGGGTAAATCCAGAGACGGCTTCTAACCTAGTTGGAAATAAAATCAGGCTTCGATGTGCAAATAAAATACAAATATTTATTTACCCACATTGTGTTATTTGAACGTGCGAGATAAGAAAATACCATACAGGGTGTCTGAAAAGTCTTAGCATGGGCAAATATCTTTACTATTAATAAAGATAGAGCCACCAAATTTTAGTTGTATCTTATTGGTTAATAAATCTACTTTTTTATGTAATTTGACTTTTTCAACCCCCTTGGGGGGTTACGCTAGGGAGTTGAGGTCAAAAATTTTGAATGCAAACGTATGCCGGGTGGCCTCTTCTTTTAAAAGTCTTCAAAAAAGAAACATTTTACCGCAGCTCCCGTATTTTAATTCATTTTTAAATGACAAGCCTATAAAAATTATAAATCGTAAATCATATAATCGGGCGGGGCACAAGTCGACCATTAGTCGACCTCTTGTGTCATACAGTACCAGTCTGCGCTGCTATTTATTGTTTTGTGGGGCACTTTTTTTCTAACTTTTTTCCAACTTTACCTCTTCATTTGTCGTTTTTATATTTTGTGTTTTTTGACATCTGCGCAGTAGACCAAAATGCGTACCACGCGGAATCCGAGCATGCTAGACATGCGTACGCAATTTCAGGAGATGTACTTGGGTATCTACATTCGAACCCATTCACTTGTAAGAATATATCCCCAATAGCAAAGGTACCACCACATATTTACCTTTATAACTTTTCCCTCAAGTTTTTTTCGACTGTATTTTTCGTTATTTGCCATCTGCGCAGTAGACCAAAATGCGTACCTCTCGCAAACCGAGCGTGCTAGACATGCGTACGCAATTTCAGGAGATGTGCTTAGGTGTCTATATTCGAACCCATTCACTTGCAAGAATATATCCCCAATAGTAAAACTACAACTACTTATTTAACATATTTTTACGATTTTATGACGTCTTACTTTTTTTGGACATTCTTAACTATGAGACATTGTGACCAACCGTGCCAGCCATACTAATCAGTTATATTACGCACTGACTTATGTCCGGCATGGTCGCCTCTTCTTATTTATTCAAGCATTAGCCTTACCATAGTTATTGAGACGTTTGCGTCCTGTGAGAAATTCACTATATTGTACACTAAAAAAAATCTTGATCTAATTTGAAAATTAGAGTATTCTTGGAAAATTAGCCTTACATGAAGCGCTACTATTCTTGTGTCAAGCGAAAATTCTTAGTGCAAGTAAAGGCTAATCTTGAATCTACAAACGTTCTATTCTTGGCATCCAAGACAATAGTAATATTGGTTTAAGGACTGCTACTGTTCAGTCAAGAAGAAGGGTTAGTTTAAGATGAAGAATAGGAGTACAGTTATTTTAATTGGTAATTTACATTGTCTCAAGAATAACTAAAGTTATGGCAACCAGTTTATATACATTGACATAAATATTGCTTGCTCTTGAACAAAGAGATACACTTTTCTAGCAAAAGAAGTTAGTCTTCGTGGAAATACGTAATCCACTGATATCTTAGCGATCCTTTGGCGAAAGCGCTTTTTTCTTTCGCCAACCCTTGTAAAATACTCCCCTCTACCCTAATTCACTAGTATTTTTAGTTCCCCTTTGACGAAAGCGCTAATATGCCATTTGGACACTCACCCTCCTAATCCACTGATATCTTAGCGATCCTTTGGCGAAAGCGCTTTTTTCTTTCGCCAACCCTTGTAAAATACTCCCCTCTACCCTAATCCACTAGTATTTTTAGTGTCCCTTTGACGAAAGCGCAAATATGCCTTTTGGACACACCCTTCTAATCCACTGATATCTTAGCGATCCTTTGACGAAGGCGCTTTTTTCTTTCGCCATCCCTTTTAAAATACTCCCCTCTACCCTAATCCACTAGTATTTTTAGTGCCCCTTTGGCGAACGCGCAAATATGCCTTTTGGACACTCACTCACCCTTATGCAATATAGGGGAAGGAGGCATTGACACTAGGGATGACCTTCTTACACCACCTACACAATTCCCCTAATACACACACACCCCATCAGTGCCTTTCTGACACCTTGACCACACTCAATATACGTCACTGATAAATAGTTCTACTTCTCCGTGTGTGTATTCACTTCAACACCGGAGTTAAGTTAAGAAAAAGTTGAAATATGGATTACTATACTTGGGTTGAGGTTACCTACTTTTACATTGCGACCGTATTTTGCGTATTTCTTCTTTGGCAGGAATTTAGTTGTTTATAAAAATCTGCATATGCAATGTAGTTTTTGAATTCTGTCCTTTTCCAATATTGAATGTACCAACTCCGAGTACTCTTCGGAAAAAATATCGTAAGTATCATTATCTAATAAACTATGAAGAATTTTATAATTCTATCCGAATACGAACATTTCAAGGCGGTATCTAAAAATATTCTCTCCGGTAAAATTCACTCCTTTAGACATACGATGTTTTGCCAAAAGGTGTCGATATTATGTTCTAAGAATGCAAAGAATAGCCTAATGTTTTGAATAATAATATTTATAAAGAAAACATCTAAAATAGTGATCTAGTTTTGTAAAGGTGTTGCAACTTCCTAGAGCTAGTTAAAGGATTCTCATTTTCCTTTTTATTACGTCATTAAATTACTTTTATCCCGTTTTATTATGTGCACTTTTTGAGTTTACCTACAGGAGCTTTAATTATTGATAGTGGGCTGACATGTTTATAATACTGTAAATGGCGCCAAATTAGATCTGTTTATTAGCTGATACCAACGATGTTGAAAAGTGTACATTTATTTTTAGTAAGTACATTGATAGGTCATTAGCATGTGGCATTAATGAACTAAATTAGTAACCTCCACCCACCCCCCCCCCCCCCCCAACATTAGAAGTAGTCGATAGCTTGTTGTCATACATATTGCCCTTTACAATAACAACAATAATGGTTATGATCCTTTCGTTTTTATCGAAAATGGCAAATACGAGCGAAAGAATTTAAGGGATGACTTTTGTGTAGTTTTATTTGCTTAATCATAAATCCGGTCCGATTGAGAAAAAGAGTGTCACACTTATATTTTTTTAAATTAAACTTAGATCGTTTCCCCTGTACACGCCACTGGTAAAATAACGAAAACAGGTTTCTTAAAAGATTCCTCTTTATGCATTTAAAATTGCCACCAAGTTTTAACTTGGTATTGATTTGCGTCTTCTAGTTGTTTAGGAACTACTTCAAAAACCTTTTTGTCTTAAAAGTGAGTAAGGAATAATACCCTACAGTCTGGCCACATATTTTATTAACACCCTGTAGAGATAGATTATTTTAGACATAAAATTAAAACTGAATGCTAACTGAAAAAATTTAAATTGAAACTTTCTGTAATACTTGTGTCCCATCTGTCTGATGTTTACGATATATAATAAATTTTATGATATTGTAGCGGCACACGATGATTTATTTATTTTAGACTGAAAAGCTGACGTCAACTTGTCGTAAAATCTATTATTAAATAAAATCATATTTGGCTTATATAAGAAGCGATAACGGATTTACGACGACAAAGAAAAATCACATGATCTCGTTTTGATGCTTTCACAGAAAATCGTTATAAAAGTAAAACAACGGTATCCGTTTATAAAGTAGCATTTTTCATTTTGACAAATTGTATGACGTCTTTATTTATTTAGCGCAGCTTACTCTCCATTTAACAGCTCCCTATGGACCGACTATTTGCCGTTTTATAAGTTTTTTATCATTGTTGTAGCACAAATACTAATAATAACCATATGAAAAATCAACACAATTTTTTCTAAGCACCTTTGGCAAATAGACATCATATTATTATGGCCTGTAATTGAAAAATAAATAGAACTTATATATTGAAAAATGTCTACTCTGTGTTGGTAAAACATTCCTTCAGAGCCATGTTGTTTTTAATAAAAAAATGTCGAAAAGTATCATGGAAAAATATCAAATACCCGACCCTTAATCTAATTTATACAGGATATCCAAAAAGTCTTAGCATGGGCAAATATCGTTGCTATTAGTAAAGATAGACACTACATTAGGTGCATCTTATTGGTTAGTAAATCTACTTTTAAATGGAACCCTATGCCGTGTGGTACCTCATTTTTAAGGTATTCACAAAAAAAAAAACATTTCACCGCAAACCCGAGGTCCGAATCTTAATTATTTTAAATAGCAAGCCTTTAAAAAGTAAAAATCGAGAAGAAAATTTAAAATTTAAAAACGTTTGTTTTACAACAAAATAAGATACGAACCTCGGGTTTGCGGTAAAATGTTTCTTTTTTAAACGCCTTTAAAATGAGGTACCGTGCGGCATAGGGATGCATTGCAAAATTTTTTACTCCAACTCCATAGCGTCGGCCCTCAAGGGGGTTAAAAAAGTCGAATTACATAAAAAATAGATTTATTAACCAATCAGATACATCTAATATTTGGTGTATCTATCTTTTTTAATGGCAAAGATATTTGCCCGTACTAAAACTTTTTGAACACCCTGTATATTATTTAACGGCTGAAGTTGGCAGGCTGGGCAAAGTCGGCATTGCCTGGGCTTGCTCAGGAGGTACTGCCTTGGCAATGTCAGTATTTTTGTGCAGATTAGCTCAGGTTGACATACTAGGTTTACTTTTCTGTCTTTTTACAGAAAAGATCCTGAGCAAACCTTAACAAACCTGCAGTTAAATAATGACATTGCCTGGGCAACGCCAACTCTGCCCACCCTGCGGACTCTGATAACATATAAGTAGCAAAGATAAAAACATAACAAGCACATGTCGAGAATAATTCCGATTAATTTTCTTACACTCCATGCGTTGAAATAAAAGATTTGGTTACCGCTGTTAGTTCTGCGAGCTTAATTCCTGCCTGCCTCCCTGCCCTCCTGCCTCCTATCATGCACACCCCACATTCTTTTTCAGTCCTAGCACCAATCCTATTTCTTCTTCACATTAATGACCTGGATTTAACTACCACTCCCATCCACATTTATGCTGACGATAGTACTCTTCACTGCAACATTTCTTTTTCAAGACAATTCTCGAACCAAGAGCTGGATAATAGACGCAGATCTATGCATCTAGCCTTTTCCCAAGCTCTTTAATTAATCTCTGACTGGGGCGCCAAGAATCGTGTTCAGTTCAATGCCTCCAAGACCCAGTCTTGCACCATGTGACGCAAAAAATCCGGCAACACTAACCCCATTTACATGAATAGCGAAGCCCTATAGAACAATAAAATACTTGATCTTGTTGGCATCGCTTTCGAACATGATCTCAACTGACACAAACACATTACTTCAATAGCCATTTCAGCAGCTAAGAAGCTTGGTATTATCTTTCGAGGAAGAAAATACTTCTCCCCTTCCAACTTATACACCATTTATGTTTCCCAAATAAGACCTAACCTAGAGTACTGCTCCCACATCTGGGGAGCGGAATAAGCTTCGACACTTGATATCCTTGATCTTGTCCAAAAGAACGCCATTTATCTCATCAATGATGCAGTCCTCACAAGAAAATTCCCTTCCCTCGCGAATTGTGTCGGTATTGTGTCCCATTTAATCAGGGCCTACTCTAATTTCCTCAGCCAAGTCTCTGATGGGTCCTTTGATCATTTGTGTTCGTTTGCCCTTCTTTTTCTGCTTTAGATTGCTTGAAAAAGATGCGTGACATTTGGTGCACTCAAGATATTATTTAGAAAGTTATTGTATGTACAAATGCCAATGTACTACCTAATTTATTTGCAATTTATCGTTTTTAACATTGAATTAACGTAAATTTGTATAGAACAAAATAGCAATAAAAACCTAGATCAGGCAATTTTTTTTCTTCCAAACTACTTGATGGCGTCAACGCAAATGCTTGCAGCTACTTTTCCTTTAGCAGAAGTGGCAGAATCAAATGAACAGCAATGTGATATCGAAAATTTTCTTTCAAAGCACGTCAAAATTAATATTTATTTTTTGCCAGCTGCTGATACCTGCAACAAACAAGTTGCTGGCGTTTCAGTATCAGGCTTACCAGTGTTTTAGTAGCCTCATTCTGATCATTTATATAGTTCGGTTCCAGATTTTTTAATAAGACACTTTTTATAACCCAGGTGACTCCAGGGAACCTCAGCCCTGGAGTCATTTGTTTCAACTCGCTTTGGTCTAGTTACACAGTTCCCATGTACTCAAGATGTGAGAATGATAGTCCTGAATACTCTGAGAGATTGTCGGCTGTTCCAAAGGCACTGCTAAATGCTCCCATTTAAAAAAAGGTGTTATTCATTCACAACGGCTACGCATTACACTTTAAATTAGGCCTTGTGGATCTCAGTAACCTAACCATGACGATGAGGTGTAGAGTAGTGGTAGGTATTATATTGTCGTTTTGAACCATATTTTTTAACAAGAGTTTTAATTTGAAAGAAAAGAAAACTAGGAACCCCACTACGATTTATTTATTAATGCACATGCGATAATTAGAAATGAAAGGAAATCGACAGAGGGCAGATATCACTGTACATAAACCGTAACGGCCGCCGAGCTTTATAAATATCGGATCATATCAGCAATAATTGTTGAATGCTATATTAGTTTCCAGCTATACAGTGCGGCTCTTTCATATCCCCCTCTTAATTTTTGAACATTACATTTAGAAAATTGAAAGTTGGCATACGGTAATTAGTAGAAAAATATTATGTGTTGGTGCACAAGTGACTCTCGTAAAAATCAAGATGGCTGCTGGACGCCATCTTGTAGGAGATGGAGCGCTTCTATGCAGATCTTGTATGACTATAGTTCTAGTTAGTTTCTGAAAATAGGCCTTCTTCAAAGTCTGATTTATTAGATCTTCAGCTAAGATTTTTTGAACATCAGTTTTCGCAATTTTTGCCTAACTAATTCCCAATGGGTCGAATTCATCGATTTCTCGTTTTGTAGTGGAAGTCAATTTGCCTATTGCTTGTGAACATGTTTCAAGCAATTGTTCATCTTTTTTTGGTACATTCGCAGAACACCGTAAAGCAACACCGTCCGCGTATCAAGTCTGGACGCCACTCCGCAACAGCGTAACAGCGCAACACCGTAACATCACAGCGTCCCATGAATTGTCGGTCTTTTGTCATCGCATCAAAGAAATGTTACGCGCCGGCGGCGTTGCACTACATGCTTGTATATTTGGACAGGCATTCGAACATCGCTGCGTTTCTTATAGGCTAGTCAACAAGTTCAAAATCGTGTTAATTCTTGATAAAGGTCCTAAAAATATGTACGATAGCTCATTGGATTCGGAATGACGTCTAGAAAAATGTATTCGAAGGATTTTACTGCATGATAAAAATTGCAAAAGTTATTAACAAATTAAGATGAAAAAAAAGGTGTTTCGTTTTTTGGCAATTACTCAAAAACTATTAATATTTAAGAAATTTAAAAAAAAAGATTCATAAAGAGGAGAAAAGTTCCAAAAAGAAAGTCCCGTCTCCCGGAACTCTACCTCCATTATTTATAATTTTAATTTAGTGCTGAAAATAGGGCCCCGCGCGGCTGATACAGCATGGCCGCGCTACCGCTCAACAGAGTCTATTACATAAAATAATTGCTTTATAGCGTTACATATCAATAGAAAAATTTTAAAAAATTATGGCGTCATCAGAACACTGTAAAGAATAAAGTCCCGTTGGAAAAAAAATTTTTGTTGATTTTTCAAAAAGTTATACTATTGTTAACTAAGTACGTTTTCGTGGGCTTTCATTGTTACAAAAGACAGTACCTATAAAAGTTTAAATAATTGGCCTATAAATTTTTGGCTTCTTGGAGCTCTTCTTATATATATACATATATATATATATATATATATATATATATATATATATATATATATATATATATATATATATATATATATATATATATATATATATATACTTAACAAGACCGCGTTATAAGAGCATCTTAAATTTGTGTATTTTGTTTATTATAATTGTTGTAAGTTAACAACATTTTCGACAATTGTCATATTTTGTTAACTTACAAAAATTATACTAAACAAAATACACAAATTTAAGATGCTTTTATAATGTGGTCTTGTTAAGTATATATATAAGAAGAGGTCCAAGAAGCCAAAAATGTATAGGCCAATTATTTAAACTTTTATACTGTCTTTTGTAACAATGAAAGCCCACGAAAACGTACTTAGTTAACAATAGTATAACTTTTTGAAAAATCAACAAAATTTTTTTTTTCCAACGGGACTTTATTCTTTACAGTGTTCTGATGACACCATAATTTTTTAAAAATTTTCTATTGATCTTTAGCTCTATAAATAAATTATTTTATGTAATAGACTATGTTGAGCGGTAGCGCGACCATGCTGTATCGGCCGCGCGGGGCCCTATTTTCAGCACTAAATTAAAATTATAAATAATGGAGGTAGAGTTCCGGGAGTCGGGACTTTTTTTTGGAACTTTTCTCCTCTTTATGAATCTTTTTTTTTAATTTCTTAAATATTAATCGTTTTTGAGTAATTGCCAAAAAACGAAACACCTTTTTGTTCATCTTAATTTGTTAATAACTTTTGCAATTTTTATCATGCAGTAAAATCCTTCGAATACATTTTTCTAGACGTCATTCCGAATCCAATGAGCTATCGTACATATTTTTAGGACCTTTATCAAGAATTAACATGATTTTGAACTTGTTGACTAGACTATTAGTCATGGGCCGGCATGCTGCGCGCTGATGATACGCGGCGATGTTCTGTTGCACCTTAAAACCCAACGGCACCGTAGCATCGTCGCGTAACAGGATATGCCGCGCAGCGATGTTGCGATATGGTATTCTGTTGCATGTCTGTACGCACGGGGGTCGTTTTCAGCATCTTTTGCAGTAAAAGGGTAAGTTACTTTTAAATGACTAATTTTATTTAAATAAAATTTAAGACGTCGTCATTTTGCTTTGGATATGTTTAATGACGTAAAATTCGATCATAAAGTACTCAATAAGATCTTTAAAATGATGTATCGTATGACTCCTTTCGGTTTCATTTTTTTTTAAGATGACGTCCAGCAGCCATCTTGATATTTCGAGGGTCATGTGTACACCAAAACATACTATTTTTGTACTAATTACCGTATGTCAACTTTCAATTTGCTAAATGTAACGGTTCAAAAATGAAGAGGAGGGACGTTAAAGAATCTCACTGTATATTGACACAAATATACAAATACATAATATGTATTATTACCGAGATCTTTGACAAAATAGTTAACCAACTATTTAAAATAAATCTCTGATATAGTCAATTTTGTTGTATTTGCATAAACCTGGCGATCAGCTATAAAACGGGCTTTTTGCTCCTTTTTCTTTCTTGTCGTATCGCCGGAAAATGGTTATTTAGCACTCTTGAGATTCAGCGAAATCCCCCTTTATTTCGTATGAAATCGCTTTTGCTTTTTCCGCTGGCATTTGTCATACACTTGATATTTTGTTGCCAAAAATAGTAAATTGCTTCTTTAGAGATTTAAAGCAATTTTTAGAAAATTCGTGAAATAAATATATTTACCTACATCGCTGTTTGTAAAGAGAGCTATGGATTTGTTAACGTTAAAAGTGAGATTTAACTCCTCTGCCCGATCACTGAGGTTAACATGTTTGTTAAGTTTATTACGTGAAAATATGACTTTTTATGCTCGTTTAGCAAGTAATTTTTTATTTTATTTTGCATCAAAGTGCCTAGAAATTGCTGCATCTCAGGTTTGCTATAACTATAACAGTACGTTGAAAGCAGGTGGCAAACTTGTTTTTGCCTTCAATTTTCCTAAAGATGAAAATTTACGGCAAGATTCTTCAAAGCTAGACCTGTCTAATGGGTCACCCAAAAGCTTTAAACTGACAAGTGTAAAAATAAGACAACTAAATTTAGTACTATGAGTTTGTTTCCGAGTTTTTTCAAAAATTAATGAAAAAATTACAATTTTAGTACGTACTTTCCACAATAATAGAACTAAATACATTTTAACAACAAGTTCCAAGATTAAAATCATTTGGAAACCAAGCAAATCGCAGAATTATTAGAATAACTCATAAGTTTTTAATAATGATTTATGAACAATGGCATGACAAAAACCTATCAAAAGATAAAGCTGATCAACTAGAAGATCTTAATTCAAACCATTACTAAATATTAAACCTTTTTAGTGAATCTGAACGTTAAAGTGTAAGTGGTTAAAAGCCATTTCAAGGAACGATTGGTCACCCTCTAACATTCTTTTTGATGCTTTTCCAGAAAATAACATTATATATGAGAAGATAATTATTTTGTGCCATACGGAACATTACAAAAAATTCTCACGACAGCCAGACTTAAACTAGATGTAATTTTTTCAAATTTGCTCCAATATTTATCAAAAAATATAACTACACTGAGAAAAAACCAAAGGGTACATCTAGATCGTACTAATGAGTTAATCGAATCTTTTAACAGGTCACATTTTATTGAAAATTTTAGATTAAAATATATAAATAAAATTAACATATTTGATTTTTGGACAGTTAAAGTTGTGAGTGATTTTAAAATTTTTTCTGTCCTTTAGATCTATCAACGGATTGTATTACAGTGGCAGCTGGTGAAATTTAAAAGTTGTATGTCTCTGTTCCTACTTACAGGACCTGTACCAAATCTAGGGGTTTAAGGGAATGTTTTGGTGAAGAAAAAAAAACATTTTGTAATTTGCGAAAAAAAGTTGAATTTTTGCTCTGCCTTCCCTGAGAAAAAGAATGAATACGTTTAGGTATTTTATTTATTATTTTTTCTAAACAAATCTTACCGAGAATTTTTAAATTTAAAAGAGAAAACAATGTGTTAGAAAGTTATGGTCCTTTGAATTTTTTTAAACCTAAAATATAATTTAAAAAAAAATCAAATGACTATAACTTTCCACTAACACATTATTTTCTCTTAAAATTTAAAAATTCTCGTTAAAATTTGTTTAGAAAAAATAAAAACGGGTGGCAAAGCAAAATTTTACTTTTTTTTCACAAATTATAAAATGTTTTTTCTTTACCAAAACCTTCCCAATGGGCTCATTATTAAAACCCGTAAATTTGGTACGGGTCCTGTAAATAGGAACAGAAATATACTGCTTTGAAATTTCACCAGCCGCCACTGTTGTATTAGTGTTGTAAATCAAATTTCAGTGGACTGGCAAGGTGGTTGGAAGGTGGTAGCGGAATTCTTCCTCGACCGAGGTGTTACCACCCACACATCCTCTTAAAGAGCTGGTGAAATCCCTACGGATGTTTCCAGCTCTGGATGTGTGAGTCGATTCCCCAGTACACCCACGGTACATAGAACTTAGACTTCGGTCTTCGTGGGCTGTCAGAAGACAAAGAAAAAAAAGATATTTCTAAAAATGAACTTACCATTTCTGAATTACAATGGACTTTACCTATCGACATGAAAATAAGTAGATGGTATCAACTTACCCAGGGCTATCAATTTAAAAAAAAAGGCTTACAATGCTTAAAAAAGCTTCAGAAAATGCTAAAGTCAGACGAACGCTGTTTATTTACCATAAGCCTACCAATTTTAATAGATCAAACTAATTAGTTATAATGAAAAAGAAACAATAAATTATTATTATTAAATATGTTATATACATTGTCTCCTTCTGCACTGCCAGTTAATTTCTAAGGGCGATTTTATGGTTATCAAGATTTAAATTAAAAAAAAAAACACAGGAACTTTGGTTATAGGTAATTTACTCCACACGTAACTGTAACCATAAAAACTGTAAAATCATATCAAAATGGACTAAGAATGACTTGCGTGTGCAACTAACTTTATTTTTGACCGATTTGTTAATTTATTTAAAATAGTAATAATAATATAGTCGTAAACTTTTAAGTAACATATTAATCTTATATCTTACATATGTTTTTTTTATTATTTAAGACTATTTAATACTACGAACGGTCACAGAAAAAAGGAAGTATTTATTTTATCCAAGAAAAATCGGGTTAGGTATGCTAATAAAAATATAAAAAGCCAGAGAAATTCCAGCTCCGCTTATCTCACAATAAAAGCAATATTTGCTGTTTTAGCTTAAATAAACTTAACGCTGCGAGCCTAAAATTCTCATTTCCTTTTAATTCGTTTAGAACCTTTTACAGGGAGAAAATAATTTATCACTGTGGAGCTCTTCGCTTAATTTTCCATTGTTCCACTGTTATAAGAACACAATCTATTTTACTTTCTACTATTTGTTCAGGTTTCTAGTTTTAGCAAAAATATATTACAATAGGTATTTTCTTGCCATCCATCTTATATGTTATGTCCAAGGATGGAGTTGACAAGAGGACAAATGAACCAAATTTTTAAAGGTGTGAAAGAAAGTCATTCCTAATAAAACTGCTTGCTTGTCAAGAAAATATGATTTGCTATGAAAAAATTTAGAATTTTTCTATAGGGTGCTGAGGAAATAGAAAAATATAAAATGTTATCAAGAACGTGCGCTATTAATGATTTTAACGCAAAATGTTAAATAAAAAGTTGTCTTAAACTTCAAAGTTGACCAAAACACAAAATTGTGGAAGGGAATATGAATTTGGTAAATAATGAATTAAAGCCCATTGTTTGTCAAAGTTCCATTTTATGGTATTAATTCATGATCCACAAAGTTTAAATTTTCTGATATCATTTTGGATTTTGAATAACTGTCAATTAAATAATTTTTTGGTTTAACATTTTACAGTAAAACAGTAACACAGTAGTAACGCAGCTTTGTTCTTAACACCCTGTACAAAAAAATCATAATTTTCTCATAGTGAATATATATATATATATATATATATATATATATATATATATATATATATATATATATATATATATATATATATATATATATATATATATATATATATATATATATAAAGGTGGAAAAATTTTGGCTAATCGGACAAAACCAGTAAGTTGCATTCTTGCATTAAAGTACGGGGAGTCCAAGATCTTATGGATAACCCCGGGCCGGTAGACAGTTAGCTTTCGTCCTTATTAGGACTCATCAGACTGACTTAACCGTTTGGCACCTTTCCACACATAGAACCCTCGCATATTATGTCGTCCGCTTTGGATAAAGACGGTACACAATACACGTGATCGCCATCTATGGGAAGTCACTGAAATGCAATAACAGATCTTACTAGAGT